>JAODJW010000041.1:9199910-9223682 GCA_026777045.1 Hyperopisus bebe
CTATCACTATTTTAAGCTATCAGCTATCACTTTTAAAGCCTAACAGTTAATGTATTTGCAGGTCAAGACAAACATCCGCAATAGGCTGCAAGGAGACCATTTTGCAGCCTGCATGCGGATCTTAATAAATGGGCCAGACGTTTCTGATTTCCCATATCAAGAGGCTCTAGAAATGTTCTTCCAGAAGCCCAGAAAGATAAACTGCAGTGACAAAAGCTGCTCTCTTCGTGGATAATTGTCATAAAATGAAATGTTCTGATGTTTAGTTCAGTTGCTATATTGACTACAGTCACTAAATGAAACACATGAACACCCCCCCCCCCCCCAAAGCTGTAAACCTAGGGGAAAGACTGGGATGCTTTTTCCATTCACTGAGGCCCGCTACAGTACATGAACAGACCCCGCCCCTCACTGAAACAATCCATCAGGCTGGAGCACTGTAAGCCATTCCGGAAAAAGAACTACCAATGAAGGGGAAGAGGCCCAGGCCCAAAGCAGCCAGCCCTGCAGTGCGCTAAGCTGTCCGCGTACAGCTGTGAATGTTGACTGGAATCCTGGCAGAAGGGTGAACTGGATTTGGTGGAAATCATTGGTGGGCTTATAGGAAAGGAAGCCACATCGACTGTGCCCTTCATCAATTTAAGACTTGGTCACCTGGGATGGAGCTGAAGCCTTGGCTTGCTTTAACAATGGTCTGGTAGCCAAAGCCTGGCTTCCCTGTTTGCCTGGTATAGAATGGGACACTGCCTGGGTCAACCCACTGCAACCCAACACCCGCCCGGGAACGCTGACTTGCCAGCTAGCCAGTAAGCATGGCAGCTGCCTATCGCCGCAGTAGTTTGGCCTTGTCACAGTTCAGCAGAGGTTTAACCTTGCTCATGTGGAGGATGACCGAACACTGGGACTTGATGACCTATCCGCAGCTGGAGATGTCATCTATACTGCTTCACGGTCCATCGTGTTAAGCTTGCAGTCAGATCAACGGCCTGCCCGGCTCATGCAGCAAAGTCAACAAGGTCAGCGATCAACATGCTCTTCCAGCTGCCCGCTCATTGCATGCCCCATCATCTCCCGTCAGCATCTCTCCAAACATGGCCCCACTCGCCTGGAGTATGCCTTAAGGATGAAGTTCTGCCAAATGTTTGCTGTGCGAGACGGAGACTGCACTCACGCTAACCTGGTCCAGCGTGACACTGGCACAACTACGGCGATTCAGTGATGGGAGTAATGCTTCCCACTGGCCACTACGAAGGAAGCAGAAGCTTAGGTTGCCAAAATGCCTGCTGCAAGTACAATCGGCCTCAATCACTTCCGGTGCTCTGAAATATGACAGCAGAACATCCAAGCTGGACAGCAAGCATGAGGACCCCTGCTCCATCTTCCAGTCCATCGCTGATGACATGCATGGGGGCGTGGCCTGAGACCAGACACCATACTGTACTCCTGCACAGGGATTGTTTGGCTCTATACCAAGGGCAGTCTAACCTGGTCTCTAGCCCACACTACATTCCTTCCACCACATGTAAACACTCAAGCCCTGAGACAAAGCTCTACTAGCATGCTTATGAGTAAGGGCAGTGAGGACTGTGACTTCACTTCTAGGAAACAGTGTGTAATAGGGATGAGGGGAAGGTGTGTACCATCAGAATGAAGCCTGATTTACAATTCTGCTTAGAATCTATGCTGTTGCTCCAGCATAGCATAATAGTGTTTCTGGGTAGGTGTGTGTCAGGCTACAGCATGCGGTACGCAGCTACGTCGTACATACGTCATACCAACGACATAGATTCAATGCAGAAATATAAATCAGACTCAAGTTCTATTTGTTAATTGTAATAAAGATCATTTTATTCAACTGCTTCTGAGCCCGTTTGAGGCAGCATCGACCCTGCTTCCTTTCTTTGAACTGTAGGTACTAATGAACCCAGAAGTTAAGTAGACAATCTGCTTCACACCTTCAAAGCAAAAAAAAAAAAGTAAATAAAAATAATTCAAAAGCTGGAAGTTTAAAGATGTCAACGCTGCCCACTGCACCCCGATGCCAGCCAATAACAGAATAAGAGTGACACTAATTTGACACAGAACAAACAAATGAAAAATAACATAAGGAGCAGTATGATGAAAGATGCCTGAAAGACAAAATTTCATCATGAAATCCACAGCATGAAGATGGAAGAGCAAGAAATAATAGGGGAAAACACTTTAAACTGGAAATTGTAATGCTTCAGTGACAGAAAAAAGCTAAGTATTCTTTTGTGGTGCAATCAATGCCATGACAGGGAACTCAGTGGAGGCTGTGAAATATCTTCCACATCTACAAGCAACGTGAGAGCTTGACCGAGTCTATCTCATTTTCTCAGCTTCAGTAGATGTCAGCAAGAACAAACATTAGTACTTTTGTGCTGCCACTATATCAATCATTTGCAGTCTTTGTTTAAATGTTTATTCTTACAGAATAACTTCTTTTTGGTAGCGTTTTGTTGGGTGGCAGCCAGGAACTGCCTTACGTTCTCCACCGTACACTGATGAACCTCTAATGATAGCCAGCTGCTCTTTGTTTAGAGATTTAATTCACACAGAATTTGGCAGCTGCGTTAAAACACGGAAGAGAAAGAACTGGTAACAATAGGAACCGTGTGCCAGTGACACATATTTACAGTGTTGAGTTTCAGCTTTTTTGGTTCAGCTTTGACTTTGCTTTTCTGGAAAAGTCCTCGTACGGGGCCTTCAAAATGTTCCCAAAACTAGTTTCCATTTTATTCTATCAGCTTCTAAACTTAGGCTATATTAAAGACTTTTCCAGTTGATCCACAACACAGTGTAAATCATGCAAAATCTAAAGAAAGAAATCCTTTCAACGATTCATCAAAGAGTAAAAATTAAGTTTTATGACATACCCTTTCTAAATATGAACTTCGCTCAAATTTGTTAATGGTCTGACCAGTGTAGAGAATGGGTTGATTACTGGTTCTCAATGAATAAATGAGGATAAAGACCACCACTCCTCAAGGTCCAACAGTACGGCATAGATTTTCCGCAAAACAAACCAAAATGAAGATATAAGTACATTCAAATAAATCATGGATATTATCATAGAGCACCACAAGACCATCTCAGATGCGCTGAACATATATCAAGTGGGCAGGGGTGACCTAATGGTTAGGAACGTCTACTTGTAATTGAAAGATTGCTGGCCTGACCAGCAAGGCACCACTGAGGTTCCCTGAGAAAGGTACCGCCCCCAAGCCCTGCTCCCCGGGCGCTGAATTAGCTGCCCCCTGCTATGTCACATACTGTATGGGTTAAATGCAGAGGACACATTTCGTTGTTGTGAGCTGTGGTGTGTCAACAACGATCACAAAAATCAGAGCTCAATGTAATCCATCCAATGGAAGCAGAAAGAAATATGAGTGGTACTTACTAGGTCTGGCTTTCCCACTAAAGTCTCCAAACAAGAAAGGCAGAGAAGCTACTGTGATGCCATTTGTCACTCCGACTTAGTCTCAGGAGTCAGCGACTGTGATTGGAGATGTTCACAGTTTAACAATATCCAAGGCATCACGCAAAAAATCATTTTTGAAAGAGTGGCAAGGAAGAAGCCCCAGGTGAAAATGTCCTTGACCATAAAGAATTTGCCAAACTACTTGGAAGATACTAAAAAAGATGTGGAAGAATGTGACCTGATTAGACTCAAGTGGAACTTTTGTTTTTAACACAAAGCAGAATGTGTGACACAAATCTAACACGGCATATCAGACAGGAAACACTATGCCCACTGTGAAATGTGGTGGTGGCAGCATCATGTTGCGGAGATGCTTTTTAGCAGCAAGGCCACGCTGGTCAGCATTGATGAGATGATGAACGGTGCACAATACAGACATCCTGGAGGAAAAGTTGCTCACCTCTGCCAGAAAGCTTAAATTGTTTAGGGAGTTTGTCTTCTAACAGGACAATGAACCAAAGCACACTGCCAGTGCAATACCAGAGTGGCTTAAAATGAAGAAAATTTATGTCCTTGAGAGGCCCAAAGATCTTAACCCCATCGAACATCTGTGGTGAAATCTAAAAATTGCTGTCCAACACAATTCCTTTGCAGAGCTTGAGCAACTTTGTAAGGAGGAATTGAGAAATCTTGCAAAATGAATAGAGACTTATCCAGAAAAACACTGGATATGGTATCCTACTACTTAAACATATGCACACTGTATACCTTCTACACCTACTATATTTTCTATATTATGCAGAGTCCTCAAAGCGGGCAGGTATACATTTCATTACATGTTTTGCTTGTATATCTACAAACCCAATTTTCAGAAAAATTGGAATATTTTCTAAAATGCAATAAAAACGAATATCTATGATTTGTTCATTCACATGAACCTGTATTTAACTAACAAAAGTACAAAGAAAAAATTTCAAGTTTCACTGGCCAATTTGCTTGTTATTTGTAAATATACGCAGTTAGAATTTGATGGCTGCAACGCACTCAAAGTTAGGACAGAGACATAAATGTGGACTCAGCATACAGTTCCACAGTCTTTCGGTCCATCTGAGATGAGCCTGGGTCCAGAGAACTTTGGATTTCCAAAGTTCCAAAATCCTCTACAGTCATGCATTAAGGAATATTCCTGGTAAACTGACTAAATTCTCCCATGTATTCTGGCACAAACGGGTGACTCACGATCCATCCTTGCTTGCAATGACTGTGCCTTTTATGGATGTTACTGGAATATTCTGTGTACTTTTCAATCTTATCTTAACCCTGTCCCAAATTTAAAGTGTGTTGCAACCTTCAAATTCAAACTTCGCATATATTTACAAAATACAATTAAGTTGGTCAGTACTGTTGAAAATCTTGGTACTTTTGGCAGTGAAATAAAGGTTCATGTGAATTAACATATCACAGACTGTTTTAATTACATTTTCCAAAATATCCCAACTTTTCTGGAAATGAGGTTTGTACGTACGTCACAAATAAAGAAATCTTGGATCTTGGCTGTAATAGCTGTCAGAAGTCAATGAATTGGACACCGAATACTTAAAAAAACATTTAATAACATTTCCCTTTTGGCTTTTATGGTTAACAGTTTATTTCTTTTTTTGTGGGGGGAGGGTGGTATCTGAGTGAAAAAGAATGAGTGATTTAGGAGTAGAAATTTCCAATTTGATCAAAATCCTCCATAATCATTTGGAAAAAGGGGTCAGGGGCTGAACTGTACTGTAAATTTTGTACTGCTGTCCGAAATTAAAATGAATCCATCTCAACACGCAGCCATAAACGAGCTCTCAAAGAAAATGTTAACCATGCTAAGTTAGTAAGGAGTTTGGGATACCTGGGAAAAGAGACAAGTCATTAGGCTGACACCATGATACATTGCCACAGAGCTCTAATCCTATGGATTTCAAACCAGGCTCTTGCTGTGTGGAGGCTGACTGCTCTTCTGCCTTCCTTGTGCCAGGGTGTGAATTTTAGGAGTGGCTGTGTTTGTCTGAGCACATCACACGTTTGTGTACCCCACCTCATACCAGGCATTTTCTGAGAAGGCAAGTTTTCAGTTTCACATTAGAAAACAAAACCAAAACGAAACAACCAAGGCCTTTATCTATAATTGTTAGGATTGATTTTATAGAGGGGCAGCATGGTGGTGCAGTGGTTAGCACTGTTGCCTCACACCTCTGGGGCCTGGGTTCGAGTCTCATGTGTGTGGAGTTTGAATGTTCTCCCCATGTCGTCGTGGGGTTTCCTCTGGGTACTCTGGTTTCCCCCCACGGTCCAAAGACATGCTGAGACTGATTGGAGTTCCTAAATTGGCCATAGGTGTGAGTATGCCCTGCGATGGGCTGGCCCCCCATCCAGGGTTGTTCCCTGCCTCGTGCCCATTGCTTCCAGGATAGGTTCCAGGCCCCCCGCAACCCAGTAGGATAAGTGGGTTGGAAAATGGATGGATTTTATAGAGAAAATCTGGGCATTATCTGAGCATCATTTTAACACATATCAATTATTAAACAAACAGAATATCTATTGTTATATTTCATGTCTATTGTGAGTTGTGTTTTTTTTTCGGGCATGGTGAACCGTAATCATTGACAGAGGTACAGTTTAGAGTTTAGAAGTTTTGAGCACAAATATCTTTTTTTTCAGACAATGTACATGCACAGTCCTTGCAGTCAGTTAGATGTTCAAAGACGCCAACGCTAGCAGGACAACGCTACCAACGTGCAGTGACGCATACCTGCCAACACTCCTATTTTCCCTGGGCATCTCACGATTTTCCACATCGCCTCCCACGGTACTCCAGATTTACCGTTTCCCCTGATAAACTACCGATATTCCGCATCGCCACTTTCATGATCGTGAGAGTCGGACGACTTCACCGCTCAACATTTCCCTCTTATTCACAACCTAATGTTGGCCGGTACGCATGACGACGTGCTGGACTGTGACTCAAACCCAGTCTGTATTGTTGTACATTACCTGTATAAACACAGAGACAACACAAACACAATGAATATATAAAGAAAGTGAAATGTAACATATAACACAGGCACATGGGAGTTACTATCACGTGGTCTGGAATCCCACGACGTATACGTGCGCGCTCCGGTTCCGTATTTGCTTGTTGTGCTTTTTCCTCTGTAACGCATGCGCGGAGTAGGCTCGGCCTCCGCGCGCAGCTTTCTGGCATTTCCGATGACGCAGAGAACTTTCCGGAAGGCCGCCGTCGGGTTCAGGCTGTTGTCAGTTGAACAGAGCTGGTTGGAAAGTGGAGAAGTAGCGGTGTCTTTTATAGATAATAACAAAGTAAGCGTTTTTCTTTTAGGAGTGCATTCGAGTAGTGTGGTTTCTAGTAGCTTGTTGTTTTATTATTACTGCTTTTTTAGGTCATCTGGCTAACCTTGGCCACTAAGCACAAATTAATTTGAAAACCTGTTAGCCTTTTACTCGCGGAATTTAAAAACACCGACATATTGTTATATCGCTTGTTAACGTAAGTCGGTTATTGTGGATCTTTTGCCTTTAATATGGAAGATTGCCGACCACTGATTTTATTAAAGAATAAGATCGTCAGTCAATAACAATGAATACGCAATACGTTAAGACATATATTAATTACTGGTGTATCACGGGTTATTGGTTATCCAGTCTCATAACGTTGTATGCTACGAGATATATACCTGTATACGTGGCTAAGTCGTGGGTTTGTTAGCTAATTTAACGTAAAGAAAAACTAAAAGTTAGCCGTAGAGTGACTTGCTACTGTAGCTTGGGTCACAAATTTAAATTTATCGGTGGTTAATAGGTAGCCTAAATTTTAAGGTTTAGCAGTTGTATAATCTGCGTATATGCTAAACGTATGACGTACTTTTAGAAAGTCGACATTAGCTTCACTGTTATTAGCTGAGTTCTCGCATGAAGCGTCATCATCCGGCTGTCTGTTGCAATGCACCGGCTTCCTTGCGTTTGTGTGTGTTTTTGGTATCTGCGTCGTCTTTAATTTAAAAACACCGTAAGGGTCGGTTTTATCGGCATTTATATTACATAAATTATGTGATTCATGTTTTGTAGGTACTTTTATAGGAGTCGGGGGTAGGAGCCCTGACGCATTTTGACTGCGTTGTAGGTCTCTTAGGCCCTGTTGTTGGCAGACTGCTTTCTGAGGCTCAGAAGCTCCCAGATCGCCCACCATGCTGGTAGCCAGACTCACGTGTCTGCGCAGTCTTCCGGCTGCCGGGCTGCGCTCGGCCCTGGCCCAAGGCCCTCGGCCTCTGAGGTGCCTTCAGCTTAAGGTCACTCAGCCCTTGGTAAAGCCTCATCAGGTGAGCTTATCAGCTATGACCCCTTCACACCGCCCTTTCAAATCCGACTGACATTCTTGGCGCCCCCTCATTTCTCCCTATAGTGTTAGTGTTCGTTTCCCCCTTACAGTTTTGAGGTATACAAATGAAGAGTGTCACACTATTTGTCACCTGCTCTGCTACTTATTGCTATGCTAATGGATGAGTCTGCCGACAGGACTGTACTTCTGAATGTAACACATTTTTTTTAATCAGGAATATTCCACCAAAGCTCGATTCGCTCTCAGACGTGGCAAAACTGCCAGAGACCAACTGAAAGAAGCAGCTTTCGAGCCAGCAACTGACACAGCTGCAAAAGGTGATCGCATTCAATATCGATCATATATGTATATAGTTTTAATGTATTACCTCATTTGTTTACAATTTGTTAATAATAGGTTGATATCTGTTAGTATGCTTACCACAAATGTGACTGGATAAACTGGTGATGCAAGTGTCAATAAGTTGTGCCGTTACTTTGAAGTGATACATTGTGTGTATTGTAAATACCGAGTCTTGGTCTGTCGTAATTCATTTTGGCATAATGGCTCAAATGCCTGCTTGGGGACTAGGTGAGGCCAGGACTGTGGGCATGGAAGAGGGTGATGGTCTAAAGGGCCAATGCTCTGCCATGCGTTTGGCCTGTTTCTCTGTGTGGCCCAAGGAACTTGTCCAGGTTGCACTAGTGAATGTCTCCCCTCAGGCATTTGCCAGGTTTTTAATGATGAGTTATTTCTGGTAGATTGTAGCTCCCAGTGTGTGGCCCTTGGTCTGTCTGTTGTTGGGAAAAGTGGCACATTCAATGTTTTTAATTCTGTTAAGTGGTCTGTCTTCTGGGGGTCACAGAATCTCCACTCCACAGCCCGATTTGGAGCTTTCATTGGTAGGCTTTAGATAGCAGGATGGATGGATGGATGCATAGATGTACTTTATTGATCCTGACTGGGAAATCCCTTAAGGATAACCTATATGCCACCTGCCGCGATAAATATTGCTTTTTGCTAGTTTAAATAGCACAAGGGTGGAGTTAATCTTGATTCTTCTGGCCACCAGATCTTTATCCTACACGGTCGTTAAAGACTGTCTAGATATTTATCTGTTGGGGTCGTTTCCATCCTATTAAATGGGTGTAAATTCGACCAGAGTTGCTAAACACCTACACAGTAGGTGTCAAGCCTCATTCACCCCTCGTTGCAGTGAATCTCTACTCTTCTGTTTCTATGTTTGTCAAGCACTCTGCTTGATACTTCACTTTCTGGATGCAGAAATTCATCATTTATTCTGTTAAAACATGGAAATGTTTTCATTTTTACACTTCCCTTGTATATTAACTTTGACCATATTCCGTACAGCTTTGGTACAGATAAAATATGTAATTTCTGGCTTCCCAGGTTGACTTTGTTTATATTCTAGCCTATGTACCTGGCATATGTAGTAATTTTTATTAGCTAAGAACTGCCTAATAATATGCTGTGAAAAAGAAATCAATGTGTTGTTCAAGTTAAGTTAGTCATTACTATGAATTATGTAATTAAACAAACAGCAAGTGTACCTTTGCTGTGATTCTCAACCATTCTTGCACCGCGACCCAATATCAAGTACAGGTTAAAATTAACGCTATGATCAAGCACACAGTGCTCTCTGCAATTTACGCCAGTCAATGGCTATCACCCAAATCTGATTGGACGTGCCAGTGAATTTTAAATTAAGCTTTGGCTTCTTGGATTGGATAAGGGTTCACTAGTTTTGCGCTAAGCATTTACAGACCCAAGACCCATTTATATAGGTTAATTTTGGAATTAGGGCTGTGAAATCTGGTCGTAGATCAGCATAGGAGCTTGCTGGTTTTAAAATGCTTACATTTCCAACTCTGGCTCATGACCCTTTGAGAACTTGCTGCAAACCAAATTTGGGTCGTGACTCATTGGTTGAGAATTGCTGTCCTAAATATCACTGTGCTGTTTTAAAACAAACTTTTCCCCAATAATATTCACAAGATATTCACAAACTGTATGAAGAATAACACAGAAATGTATTCATTCTTTGGATATTATCACACATCCTTCGTGGAAAGGACAATCACCCATTTTCTGTCAGTGTTTGTAAGTCATTAGTTGCATTTAAACATGTAGAGGATTGGCTTGTGTTCAGTTGACAGCATAGGAAGATTAATTCTTGCTGGAGGAGCTGCGGTCGGTCTTGGAGCTTTGTGCTACTATGGACTGGGGATGTCAAATGAAATTGGAGCCATTGAAAAAGCTGCGTAAGTGTGTCCACAGCAAAATTCAGTTTGATCATTGCTTTGTTTTTAGTGTCTATGTAGGTCGTAAATGTTTTAAGACCTGATAATTAAATCTGTTTAAGACTTTTTGTCTAGATTAACAGTGTTTTAGTGTCAAGTAGCAACAGTAAATCTGAGTTATTTTTCTTTGAAATTACATTGATTGCTGTACCTAATTTACCGATGCATGATTTCTGCCTAGAAACTTTGCTATGTCTGCCAAACACCAAAATTTCTACCTGCATCATTATTTTGTGTTTCTGCCCGTCCTTTTGGTAGGATCTGGCCCCAGTATGTGAAAGATAGGATTCACTCTACCTACATGTACTTTGCTGGCAGCGTGGGCTTGACAGCCCTGTCCGCTGTCGCAGTGAGCAGGACTCCTGCGCTCATGGGTCTGATGATGAGAGGATCCTGGCTGGTGAGCGTCCTTCCTGGCTCTCGGTGATCAGCAGCCCTGAAAGAAACTTTACTTGCCGTCACCAAGGAAGTAAAAAAAATAATAATAATAAAAGCTGTGCATTTTCTTCTGCCCTTATTATAACAGGGGCATGATGGCTTGTAAAGGGAGGATTTGGGGTTCAAAAAAAGTGCATGGTGCATGTCATCCTGCCTGCAGGCTGATAGATAATGACCAGCATGACTGCGCTGGGTTACTTGCCTCACCGTTGCTGATGTTTTTTGCGCTGCTGCATTTTCTGCATTTGTCTAGGTCTTCGGTGCCACGTTTGCTGCCATTTTGGGTGCTGGTATGCTGGTCAGATCAATTTCATACGAGAATAGTCCCATTCCTAAACATCTCGCCTGGATGCTACACGCAGGTAAGTTTATTGCAGCTCAAGGAAGGAGTGTTTGTCATGCCTATGGTGTTATGGGAAATGAAGTCCAATAACTCCAGTAATAGCTCGAAGTATTGAAGTGAACCTGTTATTTAAGGCATATATTTATTTGTAAGTTTTTCTCATGCAGCTCAGTCATACTAGGAAATAGTGTTTATTAATTTTACATAACACTAGGGGGCAGTAATGTTAAAGACTTAATATGCGTGGCTTTCAAGGTACAGTAATCAAAATTGCAAATATACGTTCAAATGCCAGACAAGTCGATCAAATCAAATGCGTGTATGTGTAAATGACAATTAAACTTAAATATCTAAATATCACATCTGTAAAAGTATCACATCTTTTTCTTTGAAAATGTAAAAATATATACTGCAGTATATTTTATCTAAAGAAATTACACGTTAGCAAACAGTTCCCCACGTACAGGTTTTGTGATATTCTGTATCCTTCTTGTCGTCTAAGAATTAGGAGCTTGTTTCTAATTTTGGTGTCGGCGTGAAGTGTTGTTCTTACCTCCTTATGAACCTGAGCCTTTTCTTCCCTCATAGGAGTCATGGGAGCAGCAGTGGCACCCCTGACCCTGTTAGGTGGCCCCCTGGTGTTGAGGGCAGTGTGGTACACGGCAGGCATTGTGGGGGGGCTCTCCACAGTAGCCATGTGTGCCCCCAGTGAGAAGTTCCTTTCTATGGGGGGTCCGCTGGCTGTCGGCTTTGGAGCGGTGTTTGCTTCTTCCATTGGTGCGTCTGATGTGACCACGTTCAACTAAAGAGCCTTAGTGATGCATTTTTCTAGAACATTCAAACTCTTATTTACACAAGTACAGCCCCAGCAGTCAGGGTCCTGCCTGGGGCTTGTTACACCCCGTATTTTCTTACCTTCACAGATTTAGCTGATCTGCAGTGCACAAAGACCTCTAGTGTTAATATCAAAGTTGTGTGAAATGTAATGTCATCATTAAACAAATCTGGCTTATCTTTTCTTTGCTTTTCCGAAATGGCTGTACTCCGTGGGCATTTGGTTTGAAATTCCCCCCCTCCTCTTTGCAGGGACAATGTTCCTGCCGCCCACTACAGCTCTGGGAGCAGGCCTGTATTCAGTGGCGGTTTACGGTGGGCTGATCCTCTTCAGCATGTTCCTGCTGTACGACACGCAGAAAGTGATCAAACGTGCCGAAAGCTACCCCTTGTATGGAGTCGCCAGATACGACCCCATCAACTCGTAAGTATGGAAGTGATGACCTGTCAGCCAAAAAGGTGTCGAGCAATTGGGTCAAGCTGACATGGCTGTGCCGAGAATCCATATCTCTGCGCATTTTTTGGTTGACTTGTGGTTTTTGAGTAAGGCTGTAATTAGTCATGCGCCGATAAGGAAATTTCTGGCTGATACCAATAGCCGATACCACTTGTGTGGGAGGTTCTGCTTAAGTTTAAAGACACTAATATTTTTGATTCATCAAAAGTAACCTCTTACAGTTGTAACAGCAGAAAAAATTTGAGCTATTCTTTCCACAAGGGACTGTTCTGTTTCATGGGATGAAGCATTTAAAGTTAAAGGGCACCATAGAATTTAACTATGCCATCATCACAACTAGGTACATAATAGGATGTCACTGTTACATAATCTTCCCATGTTATAAAGGAAACTTGTTTTATTTGACTTATATTTTCACTTATAATTGTTCACTCAACTGTATGATGCTTAACAAGAATAAAAAATCTGCAAGTTATGAAATAAATTGAAAGTGGTAACTTGGTGTGCAAAACCTTTTGACTGGACGTGTAACTGCTACATAAGTACGCATTGGCCGGAAAGCGATACATGCGGTAATAGATTATTATAACAATGTAAATCCATACGTATATTATGTGCATTTGCGCCGCTCTGACTAGAAATTACCATGCGTTTTAACCTTTACACTGCAAATGTAATACAAATTGGCATGTAAGTATATAATATCCACATAAATGGTTTTAATAAGGGTAACTACAGTGTGCACAATGATTTTGGATGGCTGCATGCCTAAAATACGGGTAAACACAGATTTTGTTTGCTTTCTACTTAGATGCCTGCAGATTTACATGGATACACTGAATATCTTCACACGGATCGTGATGATTCTGGCCAATGGTGGCGGAAGCAGGAGGAAGTGAGAGGCTCCGTCCCGGCAGATGGGCTTCATGCTCACTGGAATGTGGGAATGGCGGACTTTACACGACATTCAGCTTTAACCCATGGGTGTAATATTATCTGTACAGTACCTTAAATGTTCTTGTTTAACAATAGCGCAAAATATTGCTACTTATGTGCAGAAATCTGAAGATGTGTAATTAAACCCTAAAGGATTTCTAAATTCCATAAGTTTGTGGGGTTTTTTATTTATATTTGTTTGAGTATCCTAGATGTTCCAATTTCTCACATTTTAAGGTGTGCCAGTGTGAGGACAAACAGTGCTCTATAAATGTACTAAGACAGTCATTCGACCTTGGTGGAGAAAGAATGCAACCATTATGTGTGTGTGCTTTTTTTTTTTTTTTTTAACGGGCTTCCGTTGTACAAAAACATGCCTATGTTGAAATAGTAGGACATTACAAAGGACTTTGGTTTGACATTATCATTGTTAAACAATTATTAACTTTCTTTTAAAAACTGTGGCATGAACTGGAAAATCAAACAGTTGTGCTTTGTAAAACCTTGGTATTACAAGTCCTAACAGATCTCCTATTAACTTGAGCATTAACACATGTCATGTAAACCATATTTCAGCAGTGACTTTAAAGCAGTGCTTTTTAATTCAGCTTGGACGCGCCATTTTCTTTTTAAAAACTTAATGTATCATGTTGGCTAAATATTCTTGACATATGGAAATGCTTTGAATACAAACCAAGCTGTTCATTTAATTGACTGGTGTGGCACTGCAGCAATGCTAGTTCTGCAGAATGACTGTAACCAACTGCTTTCTTAGTTCTATAGTGCTTTCAGATAAATGTCTTAAGTATTTAGCAGTTCAGAAACTCTAATACAAGATATCCAAGATGTTAATTATGGGATTCCCATGCTTTCCTGTATTGTATCGCCCAGGTCGTATATCTCTGGGAAATTTTAATTTTTATTTGAACACTTGGAGTCCATTGTGATAAAGAATTCATTTCTATAATCCCACCTGCGGCATACACCTGTGTATGACTAAGCTCTTTAGTATAGCACCAGCAATGACTTAAAATAAGATTTCATGCTTCTATTAAGATAGAAAATACCTAGTATACATATAAATCTTACATTTCAGTGTGTTTTCACTGGTATGTGTAATGAATCTTCCTGGTGTGATATCCACTGCATTCCAGAAGAATGAGATCTATGTCCTTTTTCTTGATGGCAACTTAAGTACCCAGAGAAATAACTCATAATATGACAAGGAAGTCAACATTGACACCACCTTCTCGATGAGAAGCACAGGTTTGGGGGAACCTGACTGTCCTGCAGGAACGTACGTAGCTGGCTACACGATGGACGGATGGGAGAAGTGGAGGGTCGTGTGTCTGGCAGCTCTTTCCGTGGAGAACATTGAAGATATCTACCTATTCGGAACCATGATTACAGGGCTGATGCTGATTGGATTAGGCATTGCCCTGGTTTATCGAAGATTGAAGAAAACTGTGACAGCCGCTCAAAGCCCCACTAGGCTGTCTGGGATGGCAGAAATGTTGGCACTCAGACTGTGGCTATAGATCACAAATTGGATAACATCACTGTGACTATTGATCGCAAATTGGATGACATCACTGTGACTATTGATCGCAAATTTGATAACATCACAGAGAAGCTCACGGCTCTGCAAAGGATTTTGGATGGCGGAGACCAGCATGGACATTAGAGGAGCTGCGAAATTACAGCTTCTCGCCCTGAAAACCCAAACAACCCTATTCTATCTGCTATTGGCTCCCCCCTAATCAGCACTGGCCTTGGCCAAGGCCGCTGCTGAATTCAACATTCCCCCAGAAGAACAAGGCAGTGAGACTCTCTTGCATCCCTCTCCCCCAACCCCAAAGACATCCTCCCCTCATCCCACGCCTTTGCCGCTTCATACCCCCAGCGTGACAGGCTGCAGGACCGGATGGCTGTTTGTTCTATGCTGGGCTACCTCCACCTCCCCATTTCCCTCCCCTGAGTCACGACTTTTTATGTTGTAAGCTGTGATGACTGTGCTTATGTTGCTGATGTTTTTTTTTCTGTTCCTATATTGTACTCCCCACTGGAGTACAGTCTGGAGGCTGTTTTTTTATTCGCCTCTTCTCTCTTCATGTAATTCTGTTTTCTCTGTTCTTCCTATATCCCCCGTCTTCCTGACCTGTCTACCCCCTATAATGTGATGTTTGTGTATATGTACGGTCGGGTTGGTGGCCAGTTTTTCACTGGTACTTGTGACTAATGACATGGTATTGCAACAACAGTAGCAATAAAGGGTCATTCCAACATGAGAAATCAATAGTAGCTCTGCATCTCCTGAAAAGATACACACTGTCCTCATTGTCAAAGTTAACTAAAAGCAGTTCTGCTAGTTTGTATTTCTGAAAATCGAATAAAAAGTTTTTAAAAGGTGTCCCTCCCTTTTGTGCTTTTCCGTCCGCTCGTTCCTCTTTGTGGCGTGTCCTGGCATATCACAGACGTCTTATTTTCCCAGTGTATTCTTTTCTCTAGGCTGTTAGATATCCTATATTGAAAGAATGGTTAGACAGCACTGCAATGCCAATTATGTGTGTTTCACATCGAGCTTTATCATGGATATCCCGGAGCATCCGACTTCAAATAAAAAACTGGTAGGACATGTTTTTTTTTTCCCCCCTCTTCCATTCTTCTCGTTTTTGGGTTGGGCCACGGCGCGTACCGGGATAGTCATAAGTGAAAGGAGCAGTGCAACCCCAGATGCTCATTTGTCACTGAACTCTAAAGGCAGTGAGATGAAGAGGCAAACTCTGCTGGTTTTGGCTCTGGTGATGCTGCTTTGTGTGGATACACTGTCCACCAAGGGTAAGAGAGCCCAGCCCTCATCCAGTCATGCAGTTTGTAGTCCATACTAGCTGGCTACTGATATTCTGATGGAATGGGCATGCTTATGGAAGATCACTGATTACGTTCACTGCTGTCACTCTTGTACTGCTTTTAGTACATGGTAGTGTGGTTGCAGTGGTTTCTGTATCTGGCAGTTTTGCCTTGCTATGGGTATTGGTAATACGTTAGAGGTCATCTAGAGATCCACAAAGAAATAGAAGATACAGGAAATTTTAGTTTCTTTGAATCTTATGGAAAAAAATAGCCTAATGCTTTGCGAATGCTTTTTGCAATGCGTTTTTGTTTATTAATATTTTTAATTGTTTAAGCATGACCTAATTGTATAAACTTTTTTTTTCTAATTGTAGTGCTTTGATTAGTTCCCAAAAATTTATTCGATGTTCCAATAACATTTGTTTATTAGTAAATGTATCTTTGTTTCTGTGTGGCATGTTTAGTAATTGGTACATGGGTACAATGATTTTTTTTTTCCACAATACTTAGCAAAGAACCGGAGGAAGCGCTTAAAGTGCTGCAGCATAACAGACCTCAAGCTGCTTGAAGGTAATACAGTAAGGGCACGGACCTCTGCATGCACGTCGAAAACAATGGCGTAGAATTAAGCTCTAATCTACATTATTGCACATGCTAAACTTGTTCACTGTCTTAGGTTGTTGTGCGGCTGGATTTTCAGATCTTTTTTTATACAGGTAAATCTGAAACTCCAACTCTTTATCGCCCTTGCAAGAAGTGCAAGAATCCAAAAGGATATCAACCAGGCGGAGTTCCCCTGCCATCCAACTGATCCTGAATATCCACTGATGTCTGCAGCCTTTAGCTGTCTTTCGCAGCAGATCTCGTGGGTACTGGCGTAGTGTATATCCCAGGCACTCTTACTGTTATATTGTTTTCTGTTAAATAAAACAGGGCACAGCTTTCTTTTTTTTACAGTTTGGCTTTTTTTTAATTTAATAAACGTTTCCATGTAGGGAGGGGCAATGTTGGCACTGCTCAGTGTTTGGCAGGAGACTTAACTGACTTGCAGTTTAATGCTGTTCTTGCACTTATTTCTTGATCTTTTGTAATATATATATGTATTTTAATTCTCTTGTGAGAGTTTACATTCCTGGCATTTTCTTTGATTAAAGCAAATACTTTCTTATGGAATAATCTTGAAATTAATCATTTTGGGGAGACCCTTGATTGAAGTATCCTGGGGAGGGTCATGTTGTGGCGGGGGGGGGGGATTGATCCCCAACCACACTAGGCAGTGGTGCATGCTAACCAGAACGCCAGGGGGGGTGATTGAGCACATGCTGTTTTATAATCAGGTCAAATCCATTTTATTTATAAAATAGTTAGTTTCGACCAAGAAATCTGATTGGACAAGAGGCGTTCTATCCTTCAATTTTATTTATAAAGCATATTTAAAACAACAGCAGTTGACCAAAATGCTGTACAATTCCAGAAAATAGACAAAATAGATGTATGAAATAAACAGAATATTTAAACGTAAACAAATAAATAATTGCATAAATAAGACTAACTCTCTTATGCTGGTCTACAAAGTCAAGGGGAGAAGATTTGGGGTTTCATGTTTTTAGCCTGGATTTAAATGTGACCAAAGCTGCTACAGACAGAATATGACATTCCAAAGCTTGGCAGTAGCTACTGTGAAGTCATGGTCACCTAACTTTGGCTAAGAGTTAATAGAAATAGGCTTTGGCAACTGAGTTAATGTGTCAAATTTAAGGGCACTATCAAAAATCACACCTAGGTTTTTAGCAGAAGGCATGTGGCAGGTTATCAGAGGGCCAAAGTTACTTGCAGGAGCACAGGTAAGGTCAGAGGGCCAAACAACACAATCTGTGTTTTTTGTCCTTTTAAATTAAGAAAATTCTGCGACATGCATATGTCAGTGTCTTTCACATATTCAGCTGAGGTTTTAGGAGCATTTGACATGGGTTTCAGACAGAAACCTGTTGTAAAATCAAAGAACACCACAAGTTCTTGTGTCCAATTACAATACAACTCCAATGCGCTTGTCAAATGTGCAATAATTCTAGACCCGAAGCAGGAAATGACGGTCGACGTGCTTTATCTTATGTTTCCCAGTGGACTGACCCTGTATTCCACTAGATGAAGAAGCATTAGCGCGGTAAGCCTCTTTTCCACCATCTGCCCTCTCCACCAGGATTAATTCCAAAACCAGGGCACTGGCAGCTGCTGTTAACATCTGTAAATTAGCCCCCAACCTTATTAAAAACAGCTACATAGGAAATGTAATGTTTCACCAATAGCAAAAAAAAAAGACAAGATAATCCTGAAAAAAGTACAAAATTTTATATATTTATAAAAAAAGTTGCTGCCATCTAGATTAGAATGGCTCTCTGCTTCTCACACGATTTCCAGCAGTAAGCCTAATGCCAACATTCACCACTAGAGGGGGTTAACATTGCTTTTACAGTTTGCCTTAAACACAAGACATTTTCCATTCTCACCAGAAGAGTAGCACACTAAATGTGGTTTATACCTAATGTCTGGCGTTCATATAAAACGTTAAAGACTGCATCTCATTCAAGTATGTGAATCAATGTTAATTTGAAGTTTCCTGAAAATACCTTTAATTACCTTCCAAGGCAGTGTGTTCCTCAGCAGGCTCTCTGCCTGGGACTGGAAGGTTGCTGGTTTGAACCTGCCCTCAGCAGAATAGTCACATGTCTGTGGGCCCTTGAGTGAGGCCCTTAGCTCTCATTTCCATTGGTGCTGGCTGCAGGAGGCTGTTTGCTCTCACCTGTTTGTGTGACATAGAAAGCAAGATGGAGCAGGCAAGAAGAGAATTTCAGTATCAATGAAGTGTCATTATTATTAAATTGAAATTATTCATGTCAGCATACAGTTAAACCAGGGGTGTCAAACTCCATTCCTGGGGGGGGCGGAGCCCTGTGTATGATAGTTCTTTCCCTGTCCCACCACAAATAGTTCAGCTCAAGAGCTATGTGATAATTAGCACAAGGACCTGAATCAGGTGTGTCAAATGAGGGGAAACCCAAAAACGTGCAGGACTCCAGCCCCCCCAGGACTGCAATTTGACACCCGCTTATTTCTAGAGGGCGATATGGAGAGGTTTGTTATCTGAAGTTGGTAACCATATCTATATAATTGAGAGTGTTGCGTTCCAGTCCACATGAAAAAAAATCTGCATGCTTCATATAAAGCATTTTATTTTACTTACAATTATATTTGGCAACTCGTGATGTTTTTATATGTTCACTGCAAGTGTTTTTTCTTGCATGATTGAGGCCACATTCAGAAACACTCTTGACATGTAAGGCACTCAAGAGAGTAACCTACACATATATTTTACATTATATCATATGCGATATTGTTTCTTAATAAACATTTGTATTGCTTTTCTATTATTCTAATGAATTCAGACGGTTTAATTAGACCGGAGAAAACTCATGGCATGTTCTCAACTGAAAAATGCCTCCTTTTCAAAATACTCATTCTAGCTCTGTAGAACTGCTGTCCGTGATTCAGCTGATTTCATTCAAAGAGTTATGCATAAAAACTAATACTGACAAAACATCCATTAAATATGCATCGTACATCAATGTAGAACTTGTGTGTTTGACAAAACATTAATAAAGGACGTATATGATTATTGACACATTCATGTAATATGAATTGTTCTTGAATGTAAGACCTTTATGTTTGACAGTACAATAACTTCAAAAGTATTTTACATGAATAATGGACATACATGTCTGCACATCAAGCTAAGGAAAATAGCAATGGCGGTTTTCTGGTAGAAGAGGATGAGTTTTTCACTGGCTTTTGAGATAAACGAAGTGTTTGCTATGGGTGTGTGGTATTGTAATTCAGGAAGAATACATTTGGGGTTTTAGGGTCAGGAATGATGAGAGATGTTTTAAGACAGGTCCAAGGGTGTATATTTAGATATGGATGACAGGGACATGTCCCTATGAATACTGTGGGAGTTCCAAGTGTGTTTAGGGGACCTGGGTGTTCGAGGCTGATTTGGTCCCTGCAAATGTTGAAACCAAACATTCACCTTTAGGACAGATGTGCTGATTCGAAGACGAATTAAAGATGTCTGTGAATTTCCGTAAACTGCACAGTTCCTATAAGTATAGCAGGGGTAACCATGTCAGATACACCAATTTTTTGAGTGGATAATGCTTGTTAAGTTTAGCAGACTTGATTACTTTGTTCAGTTAGTATTAGGTCCTGTGTTTGACTGCCCAGCTCAGCAATGAACCATGATAAGTGCAAATCCTGGCAGGTCTTGTTCAACCACTGTGTCACGTATGAGCTAGCTTGAGGGGAATCTTCACTCCACCCAGTATTTATAACATTTTTTGGAAGCATAAAGTGTATGACTTGTAAAGGAGACTAATGTGGAATTACCAGCTTTCTACGGAGCCCCTCTGGTGACACAGCAGAAAAAAATATATATTGCGTGGCCACGAGATAATTAAGTGGTGGCCACGTCTTTGTTAAAGCGTGGGAATGAGTTAAATTTCCGGGATGTTGTACGCTGGTCTATTGCACTTGTCGATAACGCGTTTAGGAAGTTAACATGTGTCTTCTCACAATTATGTTATCAATTAAAAAACAATAGAATTTCTTTATAAAATTATACTTACTTTTATCCAGTCTCGAAATTGTCCATGTTTTTTTCCAGATGTTCGGAAATCTCGTGGCCATGCAATATTTCTTTTCTCGTGTGTCACCAAAGGGGGCGTATGCTTCAGGAAGGCAGGTGGCATTAGGAATAGCATCCTTTAATTAATAAGGTCTCGGAGAGTACAGCGTCCTATTGTCTAAAGCGGCATTTGTATTGCTTGAGTTTCATCGCAGCGTGAACGCTGGAGACTGACATCGAAGCATGAAGTCGGTATTTGCGGGAGCGGAGCCAGACAGTTTACTGAGCTTGTGCCTGATTAGGGCTTCAGCGACGTTTCGTACAGTTCTAGAGATCTTTTGTGACGCAAATCAATTCAGTTCAGTTCAATAAATTTTTATATAGCGCCTTTCGCAACAGAGTTTTCTACATACTGTAGTACTTTACGAGGGTGTATTGCAATGCAAAAACATGACAAAAAGGATGACAGATATTAAAGAAAGAAGGCCAAATGACAACAGAGGAGAGGTTAATAGGTTGTGGTAAATAGGGTGATTCATATGTCGGGGAGTTCTTTCCAAGAGAAAGTAATTAAAAAAAATGTTGACAAAAAAAAAACATCACAGCATGTCTGCGGCTTCGGATGACATCACCTTCCATGAGGGTGAAGGAGCCTGATGTAGGTAGAACAATGTAAATAAAATATGTGTTAAACTGCCTAATATACAGTTAATGGCTTCTGTTACAAGTTGTGCCGTTAAAGGTAAATATGTCAAATTCCATTTGTAGGCCTACTTAAAATCAGGGGTGTCAAACAGTTAACGAGCCATGCTGGAACCAGTGGAATCCAGTGCAAAGCAGACGGTTCTTCAAACTGTGACACATCTATTAAACAGAACTGCTCTCAGTCTTAATTAGACAGCTACCTTCCCATCCAGATTATGTATCACTGCATAGTTATTCACAGTTACTCAGTAGTGATGAAGAAAGAAAACACATGAAATCTTGTCTGCAATCTCAATTCTTGTCAGACTTGGTGAAAGACTCCTGATCATGTACATCTTCACAAGCTGAAGTCTTCAAACGCAAGCTGTGCTGTTTCTCCGTTCAAAGAACCTTTCAATAATGTTTTTCGGTTGTCTTTCGTACATCTGTTGTCGCAAACATGCTAAGGGTTTAGGTTCAAAGCCCCACGGCGTCATTTCATAATGAGCTTTTGCTGTTTTAAGCTTAATAAAACACTTCTGTCCTTAAAGAGCTGTCCTTAATGCTCTCCATCAGCATATTAAAAAGGATGCGTCAGGAAATGAGGATCGGGGTAAAAACGCCGTATTGTACTTTTCAGCACACGAGAGACCAAGGAGAATATGTCAATGTTAATCCATGGCTTGGATTGGCGACACAGAAACATGGTTTTAGTTAGCAACTGCAGATGTTAACCTGGGCTTGGTCTGAAAGTGGATCCCAAAGGTAATTTAATTAACATATATGTCTGATATAAAAGACATGGAGGGGAGAGGCCAGAGGCCTTTATCACTGACATCCATTTATCTGCACGCTAATCTGACACTCACTGGCAGCTCTATGAACCCTGATGAAACAGGAGGATATTAATAGTTGTTTGCAGGATACACATCTGTCTGGACAGCAGTCGTAACCGAATAGTGAGGATCCGTAATTTCAACCCTCACTTGAACGCAATCTAAGGTTTGGCTGGAATTTTTAATACCTGAATGCCAGTTGGAAATATTCTTTAGTTTCTGAGCCTGAAGGGGTTTAACAGACATTCAAGGTTATTTGGTTTTATTTGCTGTTGACTGTACCCACAATCCCTAAATTAGAATTCAGTTTATCTGAGAACTTGCTATGAAGCTTTTGGTCTCTATCGTCGTCTTGGTCCTGTGCCGACTGCCAGGCTAAAACACCAGCGTGATACTCATGAATGTTCGGAGATGGTTTTCCTTCCTGGTCTCCATATAGAAGTATCTGGAAACACAATATTTTAAAATGAAATGAAATGCACAAAAATGGTGCAATTGCACAGATTCTCAGTTCAATCCTGTGCTGAATGCTTATGAGGTAAACCACTATCTGTCCTTGTACACAAATTACTATTTGCAACTATTTCCGCTACATTGAAGGGTGTACCTAGAAAATCTCCCCCCCCCCCCCCCCACCACCTTATGTATTCATGGTCCCTGTCAAGCACTGGGCCCCCTGAATCTACCAGGGTATCCGTACCCCTCTGACAGCCCAGGTTGCCCTAATTCTGATTGTCATATAGCAGTTTTTTATATTAGGAACGCGCAGTATTAATGACTGGCTGTGCGTCTATACTCTGTGAGCACGTCACAATATATCAGTGAGTATTTTTAAACCCGTGAGCGTGAGAAAGACACGCTACTGCTAGGCGTCATGCTTGCGTCACTGCAGACGGGAATATCTTAGCGCCTCTGAGTGCCTGGATGCAGTCGTTTTGCCCAGTGACACCTGGTCCACTGCACGTGACAGTGGCTCATGATGGATGCACTAAATCACATTCATTCGATTTTAGGATGCTAATGCTTATCAGGGATGCTAAATTGCTTTTTTTCTACAGGCAAAGCAGCAACGGGGCTCCCAACATTTGGGGACAAATCTAGGTCATTTGTCACCCAGAAAACTACCATCTAGAAAATCCAGACGCTTCTGAAATTCATGACAGGTTAAAAATGTAATCCGTGTTACACTTATATATGTACTTCATTTAGAGTATTGTTTTTAAAAAATCAAGTTAGGCCATTTATCAGTAGCAATGCAATGTAAATTTCAAGCTAAAGGAAGCTAATTTGACCCCTATATCTATATTGGGAATGGGGGGCACGTTGTCGAGGTCTATATTTCTATTTAAGGGCTGCTCTGCTGGCCGCTCTGCTCAATTGGCTGATGCTGGCGTCACGTGCAGTAAGTCAACACCCTCAAAGTTAATGTCTCTATGCAAGGAACAACATGGAGGGCTCTGCTGCACTGGGAAGTGGTGGAAAAGTGACAAAATGCAACAGTGAACAGTCACATACACACAAACAAATGTCCCAAACAAAATGCAACAGTGAACAGTCACATACACACAAACAAAT
>JAODJW010000041.1:9246925-9261237 GCA_026777045.1 Hyperopisus bebe
GGGGGGGGGGGGGGGGGGTGGGCGGGGGAGTTATGTCATACAATGATGTAGCTTATATTTACTACGCATGACAGGCAAGTTTCCAGCTATAATCCAATGGGCGTTGAAAGTGTCGTCAAGAAGTCGCTCCATCCTTGCTTGTATGTAAAACAATATACGTCATACGCAATTTTCTTGCACGTTTCATACGAATGAGACTACCTACCATTACAATGATTAGTTATTATATCTAGAATATGATTTCGAAATCATTGGACGTTAGTTTTGCAAAATTGCCTAAGCAAAACAAGCCCCCCCGTCAATGTGTGTACCATCCACCAGCCACCCACCCGAAGAAATTATTTTTTTCCGATTTACAGATCTGGACCTGATCACACATTACCAGTATTTCTCAATGAGATACATATAAGCGTGATGATCTGGTAACATATTATAGTGAATTAATTAAAAATAAACATTTATTTAAAGTAAAAGTTCTTACATTTGGTTTAAAAATGTCAACAAGTGGAGGCCTATTTCCACAACAGCCGGACCACAGCTTTACGTCTTTAATCTCTACAAACTAAAATTCAGATTGTCACTTCAACCTTTCGAACCGAAACAGTTTAAAAGCAAAGAATAGCGTATGACTTCTGCACATAATAAATAGGTAGTAAAATTTTTAAATCTGTAAAATGAAATACATGTCAATGTGTGTGTAGACTTGTCCCGAATTGAAAATCTCACGCTAGCCAGCTGACCGAAGCTGGCAACACTGTAATTACAGCTTTTGTTTTCCACAGATAACTTTTGGTATTTTGTGATCTCAAGAAAATAATAGCCCTCGGACCCATGCATTGTGGCAGCAGAAATGAGAGAGACGAGGTGACTTTCACATTGTGATAAATAAGACATGAAAACTAGCATATTACAGTATTAGTCAGCCCACCTCACCGTGGTAACGGAATCATTGGTTCAAGCCCGGCCCCAACCCCCAGCCCCCCGGGTGCCGCAAGAGTGGCTGCCCTTCAGGGCAATTTCTCCACGGGTAAAAAGGTATCTATTATTATTATTATTATTATTATTATTATTATTATTATTATTATTATTATACCATAACCGAATCATGCGATTTCTTCTTGGCTGCAGTAAACCCTGTTGTGTTTCAACTGTGATGTATCATTTGAATACAAAATCGTAAAATAAGCTGTACACACTTAACATATTGCATGTAAGGTGTAAATGTGGTGAACACTTTTTATCACTTTTATAAAAATCAGGCATCACGTCATTGAATCACATGTTGTTTACTTTGTAATTCGAAAATGCTCACTACTTTGGATACTTTTTAAACAAGGTACTTTTACTTTACTCAGATTTCTCTTTTTTGGAAACTTAAAGTACTTTTACCTTAGGTTTCGTTATGGTAAAGAATCATGTATTCCATATCTAAGAATGACAACTACCTTAATCTGACTACTTACATTTTTGGCAAATAATGCCAAATACCAGGTCAAGTACTGAAAAGAAATGTATATTATTATATGTGTTTTACAGAACCAATTCATCAGAATGTTTTTCATAAATAAAAAAAAAACACACATCTCAGAAATAAGTTCAGTATACCACATGTGGAATATTTGTATTATATGTCAAAACTTAAACAAGATCAACCACTAAATTAAAGGATTGTAAAAGAATACTTTCAGAATATTTAAACAATTTAACATATAATAAATGAAATGTATACATATATACAATTCTTTGCTGAGTTATAAAGTCGGTGCAGTTAAGGTTAAATGAGAAAGTGTGATACCTGGCACATTAACTTCTGTGTACAACATTACAAGCTGATCCCAACCCTGCAGGTATAACCTGTCAAGGTTCATTCTGTATCCAGTGAAAGAGTCTCCCCAGCAAATGCCACAGTGACAACTGATGTTCCTTTGAAAAATGCATTAATGAGCAAAGCAAAATGCTTATTACAGTGTAACCATTAATGAACACAAAAGCTTGTGCTCTGGTTGTTTAGATATATCTGTAAGTGCACGGCATGTAAAATGCAGTACTGTTTTACAATTATGCATAAACATCGGTCATATTTACAATGAAAATTTTTGTATTTCTTTCTTTTTTTTTTTACTTTTCTTTTCATGTCTTTAGCCTGTGCCTCCAAATAGGCCATATGCAGCAGAATGAGATGGACTTCATGCCAACATAGCCAGCAAGAAGATAAGTACTTTAACCAACAGCAAAAGTCTAATTATAAATTGCATTCTTTTGATCATTCCATATGCAGGATCAGTGTAATATGCCTCAATCGCTGCAGCATGACTGCCCCCTACAGGTCTACAATGAAACTGCTATTCTTGAAAATGTGAGGTGCTGCTGTTGGTCATCAGCAGAAGTACTCATTCGGCTGTCCCTCAGCTCTGACAGTTGCCTCTGAGTCCACACTTGACCTGGCTGATAGGAGTCGATTGGACTCGTCAAGGTTCAGCCTTGTCAGGTACTCTCCCTCCAGGCCCTTTGCATTTGTTGCCGGGGACAGTGTCTCAAAGGTGATGTACGAGTCCTGGACGTCTTTTGAGTTTCTACCCAGGAGTTTCTTGATGCGCCTCTTCAGTGCCCCGCAGCAGACGATCAAAGTCAGAGGAACGGCGATCACACAGGCAACAGTGATCACAACTACGTTAATGAGCTTTTGGGTCCCACTGGCCCTGGCTGCCTCATCTGTTGAGAAGATTACGCACTGCTCCTTTTTTGGAATCAGCCCCTTTACACACACGCAGGCAATGTACTTTGTCTTTGGCTTCAGTCCCTCAATGGTGATCCTGTTCTTTCCTGGGCTGACATTAATCCGCCGCATGTCCCGCTCTCCGAAAACAGCATAGAGCACGCTGAACACTGTGGTGTTTTTGGCAGTGGGGGCCCTCCAGTTTAGGGATACTGTGTGGTCAGTGTCCCCGATCACCTTCACTGATCTGACCACTCGCTTGTCTGGGTCTTGCTGCTGTGATGAAGCATTTGCAGTCAGGTTGCTCAGAAGGGTTTTGTCCGCATCTAACAACTTCTCCATGCTGGTTGTTCCGAGCATCTGTTCCTCTGTGGTGCCATCTGAGAGGCTCTCAATGTTAGGGTATGGTCCAGTGAAGCCGTATGATTCTATACTAGACCCCTTATTGGCAGTCCCTGGGCCTGAGACCCTTGCCACAAGTTTTTCCTGATAAGCAGGCTTTTCCAGTCCTTCTGGTCTTCTCCCCCTTGACCGTTTCGCAGTGCTCGTTTCATTGTCCAACTTTATGGCATCCGCTATGATCAGTGAGATAATGGCATCCGCACTTCCGATAAAGTTTGTTGCTTTGCAAATGTATTTCCCAGAGTCACGGTATGAAACGGCAGGAACACTTAAAATGGACCAGATAATGCCCTCCTTTGAAACCTCTTGTTGAACTGTAGACAAGAGAAAAGCAGCGCAAGATGAATGACTAGTAGAAATCAGTTTGGATGAGCTATTTCTCATTTCCAACAACGTTGCAACAAAATAGCAATCAAAAGCCATTAAAAAATCTGGAAGACCCATATGCATCATGTAACACTTCAGTTACATATCTATCCGTCTTCCAGCTGCTCATCAAGTATAGGGCACAGGGTTCTGTTAGGACGCTTTTCCACTGTACCAAATATCGTACTTTTGCAACCAAATAAGTACCAAAAGTATGATACTTTGTGTTTTTCACTGGCGTAAAAACTGGTACTACCGCCGAATAACTTCACAATGCGAGGTGCAGGTTTTGGGCCATTCCGGAATGCATTGATCAATTCCAGTCCAAATCAGGAAATTTGTCCTGTTTTACATGTCCCCCTTCTATCACACATGTAACACTAAATTCTATTATATGCAGTTCTATTCTAGAACACCAAGGATCAATTTACTCACCCGTCCCGTTCACTTGCTTGCCATCAGTCCTACTCCAGGACAGGTCTGGTATGGGCACGCCGACGGTGCCGCAACGGAGCAGGACATTATTGCCGACAGCGCTCTTCACCCGAGCCACAGCGGTATGAACCCTGGGCCCCTGGCAGCGCCTGAGTTCGGCATCGCTGAACAGCACCCCCGAGAGGCTCTCGGGCACGGCACACCTCAGCCTGGTGTCTATGAAGGCCACAGGTGGAGATGGAGACTTCTGGAACTGGACCAGGTCGTACAGCCGGCAGTCACAAACCCAGGGATTATCATGAAGACCTACAGGATGTGGAAGGGAAAAAAACAGGAAATACGTCTTGCAGTTTGGTAACATAAATAATTATTATTATTCTAATGGCATTGATATACAGATTATTTTAACACTGTAATCATCCCTGCTTCATTTCATATATGTATTTGATTAGTCAGGGCATAAAATTCACCTTACAGGCATTCATTTTAATGTTTTATTAAGACTCTTTCATTATTGTTGATCCTTTCGTTTTAGGGCTGTAGCTGTAAAATTGAAACAAACAAACAAATGACAATAAATAAAAACTGGAAGTTACTTCATGGAATATATATGAACCCCTTACCTAGGATCATTCTGGAATTTTCTGCATCTTGAGAGGGTCTTACAGTTAACCACATTGACAGAACCTCCGAGGGCAAAGTTACCAAGTTGTTGCTGGACAGATCCAGATATGTCAGGTTTTTAATGTAAATTGCCGCCTCCGCTGGGACTGAGGTGATTTTGTTGTTATGTATGTCAAGGAGTCGAAGATTGGGCATGTCAGAGAGTGATTTCCAAGGAAAGGACGTAAGGGCGTTTCCGTCCAGACGCAGCTCGTCAAGGCCGGATAAGCCACGGAAACTGTCCGGATATAATGAGGATAGTGCATTAAAAGACATCCACAAGAATTCCAGATTGTTGAGATAATGGAAAGTCTCACTTGCTATCTTCCTGATTCCCGTCTTTTCAATTCGGAGTTTGGAAGTATCCAGTGGAAAATTTGCAGGGACCACTGAGATTTCTGGATCATTGCAAATGACACTCCTGTAAATGAAAAAGAAGTGTACCACCATAAACAAATTAAAAAACACAGGCAAATGTTTTACTTGCACATTTTAGCTATTGTAAAGAATAGTAAAAAAATAATAATTATTAGAATACGTATGTATAGCAACTTGCCTACTTGCAAACTACTAACTTATAAAATGTCTTATTTCTGCAGGAAACCTTGCTTTCCATCAATGTACTGTAAAGTAATGTCCATTAGTAACCAAAGAGAGATTATAGAAAATCAGCACATTAATCCTACCTTGACAGAAAACAGAAAACCTTGGAAAACAACAACAGGGTTGAATGAAACGTTGTTCTATCTTTACGGAGAAAAAGACGTGCATCAACTTGAGTACTGACTGATATGTGGGAGACGACTTACCTGGCCTTTGACCCGTCACTTAGTTTATGGAAGAAGCAGCTACACTGAGATGGACATAAGCTCCATACCAACGGGAGGCAAACTAAGGCCAAGCCAAGAAAAGCACTAATCCTCCAACGCATCTTTCTTCTTAGCTACGTTTCTATTCTACAGAATAACAAAGGACTGCAGTCTAGCTTATCTGGACATCAGAGAAGCCACGTCATCCTGTCGTCCCCTGTCCATACTGATCTAACCGCTCCGAATCCCAGATAAAAGGGATAGAGGGGATTAGTGATAGGACTTGGGTTATTTTCATCTACATGCTTATTGCTTCCCAGAATCCAATAGGCTGCATTCAGTCCCGTGATTATACGCAGAGGAACAGCTTCTGAATGTCTCAATATTTAGTAGCACTTTCTATGAATGCCAATCCTTTAAGAGTCTATGAACGTATTCATAACGCATTATAATGCATTCATAAATATGGCTATAAATATTTTTTAAGAACACATTATAGTCATGTTTATTATACATTATGAATGCTTTATGAAGCTCTCATCTATAAGGCTCTATAGATACCTACAGTAAATAATGCAGTATAAAGCATCCTTAATTGTTATACTGACCATTGTAATGCCTTATGAAGGTATTTATACCATTATGAATGAGAGCTTCATTGGAGTTCATGAAGTCTTATAATCGGCACTATAATGTCTTATGACTGTCAATAGAAAATGCTGTAATGCTGATGTATAGATGCACCTCTACATGTGATAGAAGTATGAATGGCCCCGTTTAATGATATGACCCGCTTTATTTTTCCCAAGCTTATAATCTCAAGCAAACGTTTACTGCCCAGTATAACCATTGTTAAAATCTCCCAACTAAACTCTTGATTCAAATATTTGACCTCAGATGCCCTTTTCCCAAGTGGAGAACATCTGTGAATCATAAGCACACATTGTCGTCCAGCAGTATTAAGCCAAAATGCGTCTGTGCTGAGACATTTGACAGAATAAATACTCTTTGATTATGTAAAGTGCGACCTGTCGCTGTTGGTCATTTCAGTGACATCTAACCAAAAAGAAAGCTAGGAGTGCTGTTCTGCTTATTATCGCATTCTTGTTGGAATTACCTAAAAAACTAAAAGGGCTTTTCAGTGTGACGTAAATGGATTTTAAGTGAAATCTCCTTTTGGGTTAAAAGGGTTATGGTTCAATATTTGGAGGCATTTCAGACAGGAGTAGCAGAGGCAAAGTAATGAGCAAAATGGATACTCCGTACATTTTACCAGAAGGTTTTACTGACTTTGATATGTATACATTTGGCTGTGCTCTTGTTGTAGAAGGTAAGAAATTAAAAAGCATGTAAAAATAATGTTACATTATGTTATCTTTCACACAATGCATTTTGTTGTATGTATTGCTTGTATGCTGTTTGTAATCAAATTTTTCCCTTTTGTTTTAAAGGTCTCTCAGGATTTCTCCTCAATTTCCTCTCAATTCTTTCATTTCTTTCAATAAAGGATTTGCAAACCCCAAATAATTTTATTCTTTTTAACTTGGCCGTCGCAGATATTAGTCTCAATGTTAACGGACTCTTTGCTGCTTATGCAAGCTTTCTTAGGTATTTTTTTCTTTGTTTGGATGCTTTTCAACATACTTTTCAAAAAATCTAACTTAAATGTAAATGTTTCAATATTAGTGTATGATTAATATGAGTCAGTATATAATGAGTAACAATTGCCATGACAAAGCACTTAGGTCAGTTGCACATATGTCATAACAAGAGTGGTTATATAGATAATGGAGAGTTATAAATTGAATTTGAAGCTGAATAAAAAGGAATATTATAGACCATGGAAGCATAGGAAGAATTGTAGGATTAAAAATATCATTATCCTGTGTGGAGAAGGAGGCAATAAATGGAGAAGGGAAAGTACTCAGAAAGTACTCATAAAGTACTCAGAAAAGTTGATCACCTGGTTGAATAGTTTTCATGTAAGTGTACAAACAACAATGTTTATGTTAATGATTGTAAAGTGTGTTCTCTTACGTTAGGAAAAATTAAAGCCAATGCTGACACGTCCTTCACCTCGGCCCCCCAGGTACTGGCCGTACGGTCCAGAGGGATGCCAAGTCCATGCTTTCCATGGCATGGTGGCTGCGCTTGCAAGCATCAGCTTCCTTGGTGTGGTTGCCTGGGACCGATACCATGAGTACTGCACCAGTAAGTAAACCAGTGCACAGGGAAAGCTAATGGAGATGAAAAGGATACATTCCAGAAACAAATTGATAGCGTTATGCTCAAAACTAAAACGGATTTAAATGTATCTGTGTATCCATTTTTATTTATTCGATTTATGCGGCCAGGCATAACCTTTATATTTGTATCCACAATGTCAAATTACATTTTTATGATAAATACGATAAATCATAGCATCCACCATAAGAAATTGAACCACATTGTTTACTTGATGTTCTCAGGACAGAAGTTGCCCTGGGCCACAGCAGTGACTGTGGTGGTGATTATTTGGCTGCTTGCTATCTTCTGGTCTGTCCTCCCTCTCAAAGGATGGGGTGAATATGACTTTGAACCCTTAAAGACCTGCTGTACACTGGATTATAGCAAAGGAGGCTGGTATGCTTATTCTCCCTGTCCACCCGTACATCCATCCACCTGTCTGTCCATCTGTCCACCCGCACCTCCATCCGCCTGTCTGTCCATCTGTCCCCCCGCACGTCCATCTGCCTGTCTGTCCATCTGTCCACCCGCACCTCCATCCGCCTGTCTGTCCATCTGTCCACCCGCACGTCCATCCACCTGTCTCTATGAAAACTTTAATAAGTCCAAGTTCAGTACCTCTTGAGTATTAGTTTTGTAATGAGACTTGGTTGATCTTTCTCGTTTTATAGGATTTTTTTATTGCAATCAGAATAATAGTCATATTAATCATATACTAATATTGAAAAATTTACATTTAAGTCATTTAAGTGACATCAGATGACATCGTCTTCCTTCAGGAAACAGCACTCAGCTGTTTCTAATTTCTAAATCTCAGTGGCGATGTCAGTGATGGGCATTGTACTTTTTGTACATTGTATATTGTAATTTCCTGTTTGATGTCAATTTGTTCCTGTTTGTTGAATCTCTGTGCATATTCCCTAAGCATTGCTGTGCTATTTTGTTTATGGGGGCAGAGAGTGGCTCCCCAGGCTACGTCTCTGTGCCTGTAAACACCAGTTCAAGCCCTGGCTGTGGTAGAACAGTCACATGTCTTGAGCAAGGCCCTTAATTCCAAGATCCAGGGGCGCCCCATGTTGGCTGACCCTGGACTGTGACACCCAAGCTATGGAGAGCAAGATGGAGGAGGTGAAGGAAGCATTCCAATATACCTGTACTTGTGCAAATGAAAATGAAGCGTGTTTGTGGGTGCTGCTATTTTACAGGAACTACATCACCTACACACTGTCAGTGGTCACCTTGTTCTTCATCATCCCAGTCATCACTATGCATTCTTCTTATCAGTCCATATACAACCAGTTCAAAAGAACCAGAAAGTACAAGGTAAATAATGCTTAATCTGTTATATGTGTACACGGCTGGTAAAATGTTAAACGAATAGCTGCTGTATATGGTGCTCAAATCTGAAATTCATAAGCAAAATAAATGATGGATCAAAGCTTCTTCGATCTACAATTAGTTTTATGACATTCTTAAAAGAAACTCTTAATTTGTTTATTCTAGAATGGAATACAATAATTACTTTATATAGTTAGAATATTTTGAATCAAAGGTGCTGTTTTTAAGTACTAAGTAAATTGTATTCAAGATGATCTATTTCTGAGCATTGATGCAAAATGATTGAATGTGACATTGTGTATGTCTGTCTTTCAGTTCAACACCAAATTGCCTCTGATGGCACTAATGTTTTGCTGGGGTCCCTACGTGCTGCTGTGTATGTTTGCTATGGTTAAGAACGTGAACCTTCTGTCGCCTAAGCTGAGGATGGTAAGGGGAGGGGGCTTGTATGGAGATGTGCAGTTTAGCTCAGTTAGTTCTTAAAGTAGAAGTCAAAATGACACAGACTAATGGAAATCATTGCATTCTGTAGGTGTTATCAGCCTGAATGGGGTTTTCCATGAACACATTAAAGTTACACCTTTCCTCTTTTTTTTTTTAAATAGATCCTTCCGCTTCTGGCAAAGACCTGTCCAGTGTTCCATTTCTTCTTGTATGCCTTCGGAAGTGAAAGTTACAGGGCGGGAATCTGGCAGTTGCTTACAGGGGAAATGTTTTCAGTACCTGAAACTACAAAGAAGAAGTAAAGTTTTTTTTGTTTTTTTTTTGCATTAAATATCCTCTTGGTTTTCACTGAGGTTCCCCTCACTTGGAATCTTCATATTGACTGCAGTAATGGGTAACAAAAGAGATAAAAATGGTATATTAAATATTTAGCTAGCTGGTATACTAAAATGAGCGGAGTGGCGGCTCAGTGCGTCTTCGTGCCTTCAGTGTTGGGGGTTGGACTGATGTCTCGCTGTGTATCTGTGGAGTTTGTCTGTCCTCCATGTCTGTCCCCCATGCGCTACGTGGGGGCTCCCTCAGGCTGCTCCAATATCCTCCCACAGCCCAAAGACATGCAGTCAGGCTAACCTCAATATCCAGCTCACCCCAGGATAAGTAGCTACACAACAGATGGATCATATACTGTTTTTATTTTGTCTCATCCTCCACTTATTGGAAATTAACCACAGTGATCCCCGACTATATCGCGGTTCAGCTATATATACATAGTCTTTCTATATCACGCATATCACTGATGGGTCTGGTCTTACTTATTGAGCTGACGTGTTAATCCAAAGAGATGTACGCGCAGGGCCAGTTTGCTGCTGGAGCCAAGGGGACTGAGGGCCTTTGCTCAAGGGTGTGATGGCGAAACCCGTCTGCTGACTATGGGCTCACAGCAGCCACCTTCTGAAAATGGGTACAGTGGCGTAACCCTCTGACTTACATGTCAGGCTAATAGAGCAATTAACAAGTGAAGCATAAAGTTATTTCTAACCATAGTGCATTAATATTTTGCTTGATTCTGATTATAGTTTTGTCGTTATCCTTGTTAAGCTTGTTAAGATACATGAGTTTAAGGTCCATGACTAATAACCAAATCTATCACTGAATGCCTTCACTCCCCTAAGAGGATTATGTTTATTTGGAATAAGGAGCACTGTGATGGAAACCGACTGTTTTTAACAGAACAAAGTATGTGCTGGTTTTAAATTTGATTTTATTAGATAATATTTAGCCATTGAGATAAAAAAAAACAATTTCAAGCTATACTACTGTGCAGTTGTATTTTTTTTTTACAAATATAAATTCTAAATTTATAAACTCATTAGGTTATAGAATATCAAAGCATAATATATATAATAGCATAATAACATCATTTTACACCAACATGAAGATCATTTAAACATCATTTTCTTTAGCTGCTTAGGACCTCTGCACAGTATTGTGTGTATATATATATATATATATATATATATATATATATATATATGCATTTAGTGCATTTAAATAAATTATTAGTTCATTTTTCACACATGTGAACTTATTATAATCATCATAATCATTAAAATAGGACTCAGTACTTGCTATCTATGTACTGATTTTTTAGGATTAACGTTAACATTTGTAATATAGTTTGTCTTTCAAAGAAATACATTTGAAAGGGCTAAAGCTGAAGTATAATCCGGATTAATATTCTTTGCGTCATTACTCTTTAGAAAGCTTTCCATTCTAATTCAATAAATCACTCCATTTTTTTTAGCCTTAAGACTTGAAAGTAAAATATGCTCAAACTATTTGACTAGTTCTGCTGTGGCTTGGCCCACTTTCGGTGTTTGTTAAGCAAAAAGCTCTTGAGGTTTATGTGGTTTTAAAACGCCAGAGAATTTTATATCCGAGCACAGCATAATTGCAATGCCACCCTTACAGTTTACTTTAGCTACACAAGATTTATCATATATTCAGGATGTGTGAAGGATTACGTCATAATTACAGCTGATGTGCAACGTGTAGGCATGTGGGATTCGGGGATGTGAGTCAGTTAATAGATAATGACTTGTTCTTCTTGAGCTACATCTGGAGTCATAAACTGAAATGGTAACTTTGTACATCTTTTAGACACTGACAAACAAACAGAGAACTAGCGATGTTTGGGGTGGAGGGGGGGTCCGTGCTTTGCCCTGAATTCTGTTGCTTCCATTAATGAAATTGTACTGCAAGCAAGGATGTTTTAATCCCTCTTACTTGTTTACAGGTAATTTAGGCAGGTTAAATCTGTGTATTTCCTGTATATTTGCACCATTTAAGTGATTGTGCTTATAAAACCATCTTTACTTAACATTCAATTGAACTGAAATGAAAGAACATGATTTTAAATTTTCTGTATTATGTCATTATTGTACCTTCGTAAAATCACCAAGCAAATGTGATTTTGGCACATCAAACTGTTACACCGAGAAAATTGTTTTACTTAAAGATAAATGTGCATGTTAAACTGTGAGAAACATATATTGATTTACAAACTGATTCACACTGCTAACCATCTTGCATTTTGTGAGTCAGTTAAATATTTTACTGTAGTAATTCAGGTTGAATACTTTGCTTATTGGCAGACATGAATTGAAACCAGCTGCATAAAAATAGAATCATGTTTCATACTTGCTATTAAAATGCAGGCGATCCTGTTTTATTCATTCAGAATTAAATCTTAGAGCGTGAATGACAATGAATGAAGCGAGACATATGCAGCTATTAATTCCACCAGACTGAGTCGAAATCATACATCCATTAATTTAAGTTAATCTTTTGCAAATAATCAAAATATAAGTAAAAAGAGCAACAGCAATTAGAAATGCTGAATTGCATTGTGCATAATTTTAACATCTGTGCCTAATAAATGTGTGTGTTTATTTCAATACTTTATAATCTGTATGTGGTTATTGATTATATCTGAATTATATTAAGATTACACCAGGAGAGCCTTTTAATCCTACCTGATAATGATAATTTCCTGCCAGGCAAACTGTCCTGGATACTCGCACAAAATATGCCATTATCAGTGATAACATGGCTCAAATATTTAATTTGTTTCCAAAATGACATATATTTGCTGCATCTTGGATTTACTGGAGTTTCCTGGCGATTGCTGTCATGCTCTGCAGCTGAATGCTCACGTAAGACCTCATTCAGATCTATTTCATCTGACAGCCTCTGCAGTACTAAGGTCATCATTTTCTCATTCTATCATTGTGAAGGGACACTTGGCATGCAACAACTCCAAAATTAATTATAAGCAAAACAGATGCAAGAACAGCTATACTCTGTTATAGAATATTTTCACTTGTCATGGACAGGAAAAGTAAATATGACACTTTGTAAAAGTGTATTTTATTCGGAATTACTGTTTATCAGAAGGAACAGTTGCCCAATTCCTTTATTGTTAGGTTTTCAAAGATCTGTCGTCTATGCACAGTCAGATACTGCCTGCTTTATTCAGCCTGACAATAAATGGAAAACCGTAGGGGGACAAATCAATTGTTTCAAACTCACTCGCTGCTAGTAACTTGTTTACAGGAGTGGTAACTTTTGCCGATGATAGCAATTGGGCCAGTTTCTGACACCCCGGTGTTAGAAATCCACATATGATGAATTGCTTTTTATTTGGTGGGAAAGTGGACAGGGACTATACAATGGCAATGGCACCAACACACAGCAAATCTGAGGGAAAGTAGCTCCACCCAAATGGATTTAGATTCTCTGAAATGTTCTTCATTTGTGCCATTATGGTAGAAGCCTTGTTCAATTTATTATGAGCTCAGTTGTAAAAAGAACAACAGCCAACATAGTGGGTTCCAGAACCTGTAATAGCAAACCATAGGTTTTCAGTATCCAATTAAAATGTGGGGCTGGTTTGTGGCTCAGTGGGTTATGAGTGACCATCCATGTCGGGAGGGGTGTGGGGGGGGGGGCACTATGAGCTGGGACAGGGTTATCAAAGCACCATTTCAACTAAAAGGACCTGGCTTTCACTTTAGCACTGAGCTCTTGCTGTGTGCTGATTGGTCAGTCTCCTATAACCATACGTGTGTCGCTAATGTTAATGTGAAACAGCTGAAAGAGTCTTTCAATCGAGGAAACAAACCAGTCTAAGCAAGAGAAGAATTGAACTATTTAGCCAAGAATTGGAGCCTTTCAGGTTTAAAGTAGTTTGTAAAACTTGAAGTAGCTCATAGTGTCACCCCTGCCATGGATTAGGTTGACACCCTGCTTACGACACTAAACCTGTGATGAAAAGGTTACCGATTTAAATCCTGCAGTCAGCAGTAATTTCACCATCGATTCCTTAAGCAAGGTCTTTAACCCCCGGTTGTTCCAGGTTCTGTCTGACCCTTCCTTCTCAAAAAAAAGGTACTCACTTCAGGTACAAGTGCTTGTTGAATAAGTGAAATGTCAAAAAGTTTAGCGTCATGTCTCAATCTGGCCACCAGATGGAGACGAGAGCGACTTTGGAATTTCTCGCTCCAGTTCAGGCTAGCTAGTTGTTTGCCTACTTAGGAGACCGTGTTTACACCTCTGCGTAGTTAGGTTTCATATTTAAGTTGCACCTTGGGTTAGATTCTTTTCTGTTTTTGAGTTATCTACCTGACTGTTTGGATTCCCAGGACAGTGTATGGATGTACCAAGTAATTTGGAATCCTTCTGAAAAGTATTGTAAATGGAAATAAATTGATTTGAACCGCTATTTCTTTAAATTCCGCAGCTGCACTTGGAGTGGAGATTTTCCAAGGAGCATTGTGACAGTAGCTTAAGCTTTCCTTATTATCTAAATGTCAAACTGAGCTTTAATCTTATTGTATTCCAACATATTCTTA
>JAODJW010000041.1:9261337-9277631 GCA_026777045.1 Hyperopisus bebe
TGACAGTAGCTTAAGCTTTCCTTATTATCTAAATGTCAAACTGAGCTTTAATCTTATTGTATTCCAACATATTCTTATTTTTGACAAAAGCAGAAAATGTATGTTTCAGGTAAGGGGTTATGGGGCTATCCAGGGTACACACACATGCAAACAATAAGTGATTCTAACATATAGTCTGATTCTGGTATTGGTCACAGTTCGAACACCGTGCGAATTTGCTTTACAGCAATATATCATTTCTCCACTAGATGTCCCTGTTGTGCTTCATCTTACACTGATTGAACACTATGTAAGTCAGTCTTTAAAAACGTGGAATACGGAAAAATTATTTTAAAATACTGTTCAGATTGATGAAACCATAAAAACGGAAGCGGAACAATATTTCTAGTAGCACAAACTTAATGCATGAATCGGGGATTCAAATATTTAAATCTCTTCTTTTTACATTCTTGGGGAGCGCCGTTTTTATACTGTTCATTTGTCATTTTACTAGATTTAGTTTCCCCATCGCCATGCATTTTGAATCGCAATGCTCTGTTTCACCAGCTGCGCCGCCATTGCATTGAATTTCTTGCGCTATCCAATTGTTTGTGGTGCTGAAATAGTAAGTGCACAGCAGTCGACCGAATAATAAAATTTTAGTCATGACGATTACGTATCACACATATAAAGCACGTTACTATGTTGCTTAAGTGTACTGCATGTCGTCATGCATTCTTACGAGTAGTTCTCTTTTTTTTGTTAATCGTTTATTCCTCAAAATTCTTTTCTTGATAGAAACAAAGGTGTTTTAAAAACCGGTAAATCTCCGCTTGATATGTGTCAAAACAGCTTGGATTTTTCCACTTTTCCGAATTATATAACAAATAATATATTTGAATTAAAATCCTGGTGATTTTGGGGGACACGAGAGTATTTGTAAAATAGCCTAGATAGGTTCGTATAAATGTCTCCATTGATTGATTGTGTTACCATTTATTAGACCTAGATCACTGTTAACACATACCTCCTGTAGAATTGCATGCAGTTCTCAAAGTCTGAAGAATGATTACGAAATAGTCAAAACACACATAAAAACGTGGACCCATGCTAGTAATATACAGACAAATCAAGTCTGCTAAATTTGCTTACTCTGTCCTCTGTTAAGGGAAATATTTCAAGTTCTTTCGATTTACATAACTTTATTTACTATTATTTAGTTATTTGATATCTTTTCAGCGTCTTTCGCAGTGCGTTCAAAGAGAAATCGATCGACGGCGCCAAAAAATCGTGATTAACTGGTCCTGCAGATAACTGCGACACATTAACATGAATAATATTTTTCAAAGTCCCTTTTTCTAAATTTGTCCTAAAGTATTTAATAATAAACTAAGAAGACTGACTACAGGAAACGACAAATTTAATCCAATCCCAATAGCATTACCTAACGTCCAATAAATTTATTAGAAGACTACAGAAAAATTAGAAATTTAACCCAGTGTATCTCAATGCACATAATTAACACAGTACTTAACACTCAAAACATTTCTCAGAATCTTCGAATATGTGAACTCGTCAGTCAGCAAGAAGATGTCTCCGGCTCTCTAGGGTTTACCCATTTGGTTGTTTAGTGACATACTGTTTTCCCCCTTATTGGTTAAGGATTGTCCATGTGTAAAATTAGCATAAAAGACGCAACTGGCGAAGGAACCACTTGGGGGCAAGCTGGTAGTGCGTCACAAGCCTGGCAAAAAAAAAAAAACACGGGAAAACAGAAGCAAAGGGTGGACTGAGTTGCGAGTCAATCCGTGCCAATGGCAACAAAAGCGCTGCCGAGCTGAGATGCGAACATACCGGCCGGTATTACAGGTGGCAGACGGCATGCATCTTGGAGGAAGAAAGCCGTCTTATCCGAAGGTCTATAAAATAGTAAGAACTGCTCAATAAGTTGATATGGAGGATAAGGAAGAGAAGCCATAACTTGAACTGCACAAAGCCACGTCAAAATCGTTGTAAAAAACGATGAAGTAGCGGGGGACACCAAGAATGAGACGCTCTGAAGTCCAGACGGAGAAAAGCGCAGCGGTTATGAAGAACTGCGGTACAAACGTATAAAAGGAAAGATCACCGCCGTCTTCAGTCTCGCACAAAGAGTAAGTTAACTGAAGAAATAAAAGAGACGTAAATGTTTACAAAGTGCGCCTAGTTTTACCGTAGAAGTGAAGTGATTTTTTTTTTCTGTCGCCGTGAAGAAGAAAGTTTGCTTGAAGTACGAGGAGACATGGCTTCGGAAGAACCCGCCGGGTTGGCGAAATCTGCGGCCGTGAAACTGTCAGAGATGAGCGAAAGAACTAAACAGCTGGGCACGGCTATGCAAGACCCCAATCGACAAAGAAGGATTATTTTAGTAATTGTATGCGTGGCTCTTTTGTTAGATAATATGCTATATATGGTTATTGTGCCGATTATACCAGACTACCTTGCTGATCTGCAGAATGAAAAGTTAAAGCACGTCCATGCACCTGTGCGTCCCAATTCTTCAATCAACGCCACAACCTACGTCTCCAAAGACAACTTAGACATACAAATAGGAGTTCTTTTTGCATCGAAAGCTATCCTGCAGTTATTAGTTAACCCTTTGTCGGGAACCTTCATTGACAGAGTTGGATACGACATCCCACTTTTGATCGGACTCACTGTCATGTTCTTCTCCACCTGCATATTTGCCTTTGCCGAAAATTACGCCACCCTGTTCATGGCCCGTAGCCTTCAGGGTCTCGGATCAGCCTTCGCAGATACGTCGGGAATAGCCATGATCGCGGACAAATACACGGAGGAGGCTGAGCGGAGCAGAGCCCTCGGCATCGCGCTGGCCTTCATCTCCTTCGGCAGCCTGGTGGCGCCTCCTTTCGGCGGCGTCCTGTACGAATTTGCGGGTAAACGCGTGCCGTTTATTGTGCTTGCGTGCGTCTGCTTAGCCGACGGGATTCTGCTCTTAACTGTAATAAAACCCTTTTCTAATAGGACTAGAGAGAACATGCCGGTGGGCACCCCTATTTACAGACTCATGATTGATCCCTATATAGCCGTTGTTGCCGGAGCCTTGACGGTGTGTAATATCCCTCTGGCCTTTTTGGAACCCACCATAGCCAACTGGATGGAGAGCACCATGAATGCCACACAGTGGGAGATGGGACTGACGTGGTTGCCAGCATTTTTCCCCCATGTCCTTGGTGTATACATTACTGTAAAACTGGCTGCCCAGTATCCCAATTTGCAGTGGTTCTACGGCGCCGTCGGTATGGTTATAATCGGCGCGAGCTCCTGCACCGTACCGGCTTGCAAAAACTTCGGAGAGTTAATCGCCCCGCTGTGCGGTATCTGCTTCGGCATCGCTTTGGTGGACACCGCTCTCCTGCCCACGCTGGCCTTTCTGGTTGACGTGCGGCACGTCTCCGTCTATGGCAGCGTCTACGCCATCGCGGATATCTCCTACTCCGTCGCGTACGCCATGGGTCCCATCGTCGCCGGTCAGATCGTCCATTACCTGGGCTTTGTCCAGCTTAACTTGGGCATGGGCCTCGTCAATGTGCTGTACGCGCCCGCTCTGCTCCTTCTCAGAAACGTGTGCCAGATGAAGCCCTCGTATTCAGAGAGAAATGTTCTTCTTGAAGAAGGGCCACAGGGACTGTATGATACCATAAAGATGGAAGAGCGCAAATGCAAGAGAAAGGGTTACAGCACTTCTGGCAATTACATGGCTGGAAATGAAAATGGCATTGACGATTTTATGGGACAGGCACAGTCATATTCTGAGGAGGAATTATCAGGCCCTGAATACAGTTAAAAGTAGCTCTCTAAATGATTCAGCATATGTTCTCTTAGGTGACTGGAATCGACTATACCTAAAATACAAAAATAGGCACACTTGCCATGTAACGTACTAATGTGCAATATACCTTACCACCTAATCATGATTGTGTAACCAGTTCTTTTAGTTTTGGAAATTATTTTAAGCAGTTTGATTTTTATTGATTTTATTGTATCTGAACGAATTTAGAGTCAAATGTTTAATCGTATATATGTATATAAGTATTGTGAACGGTTATCGGTTATTGAAAACTGTATCAATAACTATTGTATAGACATGTAAAAAGGTAAATACGTAAATGTATTAAAAAAAACAACTATATTTGCATAATCAGGGAATCCCGCCTAAATAAATCACTGAGGCTGTTTACGGTGACTGTTTTCGTATACAGGGATTAGATGTATTTTTCTTTACATTATATGCTATGTAACAATATACCTTATTTGCTGGTATTGTCAACATGCAATGTGTCATTAAAAAAGCCTTGCATTAAAACGGAGGTCTGGCATCTTGTATATGTTTTTTTATTTTAAAAGTATGACGCGTATTTTTTAGAAAGTTTCAACTGTACTTATGTGTATGCATGTAGAAATGTTTATAAAGGTATGGCCGTTCGTAGGCTATTTAAAGGTGTAATGTGAAAACTATAAATAACCATACAAGCAAAATTACAATGGGCTGTCCTAACTAAATTCCAAATAAAAAGTAATTTTATTTAGACCAACGTAGGAATCTCAGTGTTTCATTTAGATACGTTTAATTAAATATTCGTTGAATATGCTAGGACCAAATTTGCTGGTAGATTACCCTATAGGTTAAATTTACTAACGAAATTACTTTTAATTTTTTAATTATTAATTTTATCGGTGCATTCTCGAAAACATTAAGCATTAAAATTGTACTCTAATATTTTGTGGGGACCTGACGCTCAACGGAACGATAAATGGAAATTAGAGCGAGAAGTTAGATATATTCTATATACATCGCACTTTAAGATCAAGTCTCACCACACAATATATTTAACGTTTCCGATTATGAGCCGTAAGGTGAAGATGACATAAAACTGCTAAAATCGCATGAATACTCAGCAAAGACGATTAATCTAAAAAAACGTTCAGTGTGATGGAACTCCCTTATTAACACACTGGATCGGATCTAGTGGAAAAACAGTCCCGTTGGTTTTCTTGGATCACAAAAGAACCTTGCGTCATGGTAAGTCGCAAGCTTAGTATAACAAACTTGTGCAACGTTATGCAAAATTTGTGCAGCTTTTCCATCTCTTACTCGTATTTACATGTTTGACATAAATCAGTTAAAAAATTCAACTAACAGGTACTCTAATCATTTTTCGACAGTCAACATCAGAAGCAAACGGCGAATTCACTGGCGCGTTCATGCATATATATTCATATTAGATATACCTGGAATGTAATCCTAGAAATGGATCATATATATATACCCAACAGGCTATGCCGCCAAGAATTAGTTATTCGATGCTTACTGCAGTACAGTACAGTGCGTTACAGTGAATTAATTCAACCATAAATGCTAGTGTATCAGGGTTTACATTTTACTTATATTAACTGGTTCGTTAAGAATCGAATTAACAAATTAGGCAATTTCCAAAACGTTTGCTTAAAAGAACTTTCCACTGTTTTTGTTTTTTTGTTTTGCTTTTGATAACAACAATTACAGCCGTCTAACTAGCTGTAATATTAATAGCTTCAGAACGAATTTTTATAGTTTTAGTCTGACGTGAGCGGTAAGAGAAAGCGGTGTGAAACTGCGCTCCGCGAATGAGTCGTGGTGGGAGGAGACTCAGAATGCAGGGTTAGGTAGGGAGAAGCACCTACACGCATATCTGTTGAGCTCACTGTAAGGCCTCCTAGTCACCAATGAGTCTGATACGAGGATGCCGGGGATGCCAGTGAGAAGAAATCTCATCCAAGTCGCCTGAAGCTGGAGCCACGGAACCTTGTTTGTATGCATGGGTATTACCGACCATGCAATCTAGCGCAATATCTGGACTTTCTGAAGAGTAGACCAAACATCTGTTGCTCAGGTAAGCTGGCATTTCAAGGATTACATTCCAGGTATATCTAATATGAAGTTGTACTATTGCCACTGCGTTAAAATGTCATGCATGCATATATGTGCACTTGCACTTGAGCGCCATAAGAAAATTCTTATAGACGATGCGCAAATCATTGCATGTGAATTCGTGTTCATAAAAATCGTTGGTGCTTTTCGATCTTTAAATTTACTAAGCGTGTTACTTAGGAAAAAAACACTGCTTTTCTGATTTATGTCACTGTCATCAGTTTAATAATAAAACTAACTTACTGTTTAATCAGAAGAAGTTGTTTGACTAGGGGGATTTGTCACCTAGAACATGAGTGGTGTCTTTATATTTATTTAGGCTGTTTGTTTGTTTGTTTGTTTGTGTGTTTGTTTATTTGTTTGTTTGTTTTCTTTCTCCGTGGGACAGCCATTCGGAGCACTACCATCAACTTACAGGCTCTGAAGGTTCTTCTTGTTGGCTGTACATTTCTGGATCCGGCATGCCCATTCTAGAACAAGAGTCACCCAAAGGTCATGGGGACCACCATGTAAATACAGCCTTATATTCTAATCAGTTTCATTTCAGGCGGTTTTCCTTTTTTAATTGTTCACTGAATGTTCTCCATTTAAAAAGGCAGAGTTAATAAGTTTAAGATACAGAACAGGTTTAAATGCATGTTTAAAGTTTCATAATACTTTGTTCTTGAATGCGAATTGGACATGTTCCAACACCAACAGAAATTGGAAATGCTACTGTATAGAGATGCATGAATTTCAACATGTGACAATTTAATGAGCATGTTCATTAAGAAAGTAGTAAATCATATCAGTAATGTAGTACGGAAACATACAATTATTATTATTATTATTATTATTATTATTATTATTATTATTATTATTATTGGTTCATATTATAGCCTGGTGCTTTACAATGGTAATTGGCTTCATTATTACTTTGAAATGTTTCAAAAGTTGAGTTTAATTTGAAACATTTTGTCCAAATTCTGAAAATATCTCTAGTCAAATCCAAAATGGCGTCCAAAACATGCAGCCAGTCAATAAGGTATATGCAGGCACTCGTTTTGCAGTCCTAGAATATTGCCTAATTTTTAAATTAGGTTTAATGAAGATGATAAACTGTGCTTTGTATACTCAAATGGGGAAAATATTGTGATCCCAACAGACCTTGTAATATTCAGGAATTTATTTGACCTTAGCTATTACATGATGTCATTCATACGGTTTTTGTTATTTTTATGTGAAAACCAGTTATTGGACCGTTTCATTTTTCATGTCACTATAAACAGAGGTAAGAGAACAGCCACATTCATGATATCTATGCTCTAAGTTAACATGTAGTCACTTTCTATTATATGAGTTTTCCCATAATCCTATGTGGGTGGAAATGACTACTGAAAGTACATTGTAGTATAAACTGACAAGCTATTTATCCAGCCATCTTCCGTCTGCTATTCTTAGTCAGGGTCACAAGGAGCCTGGAACCTATTCCAGGCTATAGGGGTGGGGTACAGTATACTCTGGACAGGATGCCGGTCTCTCACACGGGGCATTATTTCAAATTATAGACACCAATTAGTGAGTTCAATGGAACCTACCTGAATTGGGGAGAGCGTGTATACCCAGAGTGGGGGCAGGATTTGATCCTCTGGCCCTGGCATTGTGAGGCTACAATGCCATCTTTATATACACACAATAACACAAACTGCATCCTAGCCATGCACTTGGTAATGCAATATTACTCAGTTTGTTCCAGTTGCCTTTAATGTGACAGCTAAGAGTCACCCAATACTGCAAATTCAACCCAATTATTTCCTAATTGATTTAATTTGAAACTCCTAATCTGCTATGGAATTGCAAATCATTGAATTACTTTGAATTGTGGGTAACGTGCTCAATTTACACATTTCTTTGACATTTGAATCCAAGGCAATTTACAGTGGAGGGGAGGATTACAATTTACACATGCAGCTGGGGACTTAAACCAATGACCTTTGTAACATTAGCACAATGCTCTGCATGTTGAACTACAGGAGCTCATGCATGTACTGAAGCCAAACATGGGTTGTTTGACATCTGTGTTAATGACATCACATCATTGGTGTCCATCTGATTTCAAAGATTAGAAATGATGTATTGGTGCTATTATGATGAATTCACATTAAATTACTGAAACTATGAAAAAAATCACGATATAAATTATGGTTTTGTATTACAAAGAATGTTCATGGAATATCCGCAAAACAAATGCAAATTGAATATTATTGTGTATGGTGAGTGAATCCCTTGACTCAATTATAAATTATTTGCATTAATTTGCATTTTTTTTCCAAGTGCAAGGGAAGTATTTTTTCCTGATTAGCATTGAAATTCATTCTTCATTCATCTTCAAGCAACTTTTATAAATTATTCACCACTGCCCCAAAAATTCAGGTATGAAAAAAATCTTTAGCAGTTGAGGCAGGAGAGTGAATTCAGGGATAAATTAATATAGTGCAACTTTTCCCAATCCGGTCCTTGGGGAACCACAGAGAGTCCATGTTTTTGCTCCCTCCCAGCTGGAGAGTTTCGCAGGGAGCTCGGAGGAAGCAAAAACATGGACCGACTGTTGGTCTCAAGGACCGGGTTGGAAAACACTGATATAGTGGACGATTCTTATGCACAGGTTTCTGTACAGCATTGTGAATTTCTTATTCTGTATTTCACTGTGACTGCCAAAGTCTTTTAGCGTAATTCTCATTTGTTTGGCCAGGTCTTGCCTAAGCTACCCATCCCAACTTTGCATCAGACTCTGGACATGTACCTAAAGTGTGTGGAGCACCTGGTCAAACCAGAGCAATTCAAGAAGACGAAAGCCATTGTGGAGAAGTTTGGGGCAGCAGGAGGGCAAGGAGAGTTCCTTCAGGAAAAGCTAATGGAGAAAAGAGAGAAAACGGACAACTGGGTAAACACTGCATTTCCGGAAGCGTAGAAGCAACAAATCTAATTAGGACTGAGACATTTCTGGTCTATGAAATGAAACCAGCTCTTTGAAATCTGCATTTCTACCAGCGCTGGTATGGGCTAATTGACTATTTCAACAAAAGCTGAAATCTATTAAGAAATGAGGCTGAACTGGAGACCAGGATGCACATATCCACTCAATCGGTTAATGAACATTAAGTAGCGTTGTTTACAATTCGTCGATAAATTATCTTGAGTGTGATTGAGAGTGCAGCTCCCCAGGGATGACACAATGGTTGTAAACCATTATAAAAGAGGGGACAAGTTAAGGGGGGGGTTAGAGCTAGAACAGACCCATCACATGTTTCACCATCTCTGGGAGCCAGAATCCATCAGCAGGGTAAGTGTAACCAGTCGGCGTAAGATTAATCAGCTGCTGTAAACTCCATCAAACGCCGTTGTCTCAAAAGCAGTTCTGACTCTCCTTTTCGCTCACAAAGACATGCCGATCTCGCAGTGTTGATGGATTTCTGTTATTCAATCGCCCACAAGGCCACATCTCAAATGGTCAGTTTCCACCCATCTTTATTACAAGCATAGTCATAAGCTCAAATCCAATTTGGCTGAACGCAGCTGAAGGCCTCAGAACAGAAGCACAACAGGCAGTAAATGCCCCATGTGGAATATTTAGTGGCATGAGGGTCAGATGTAGAGGAAATGCTTGAACTCTTTTCTATATGTTTCAGGTGTACAGCTACTGGCTGGATGACATGTATTTGAGTAACCGACTGGCTCTACCTGTCAATTCCAGCCCTGCCATGGTTTTCCCAAAACAAGTTTTCAAAGATCGTAGTGACTCACTCAGGTAAAAAAAAAAAAATGAAAGTGACTAAGTGAATCAGTTATACCTTTAGATATTTCATGTCTATTATTAAGGTTAACATAGTGGCTAACATATACCGAATGGCATATTTGTTTTCATACTTTGCTGTTTTGGTTAAAAAACTCTTTTCACTATGTGTATGGCTGCCTCATCTCAAGTACCTCAGCTGTGCAGTCTTAGTCAATTAATCATTTATTTTTCTCACTAGGTTTCTTACGACTGATTTGTAAGAAATGAAGTCTACATACCCCTTTTAATCTCACTGCTATTAGCATTATAATTGGTTTAAGAAATATGACTTTATTATTTCTTTTTCACTGTCGGGCTCTTGAAAAGCCTCATTATATTTTTTCTTAGTTTTTTTGGTAATATGTCAGCATACGGAGGTGGAAAGTTCAAGTTCAGAAATCCAAACCAAGATTTTGTTCAGTTGAGTATAAAGAGTCACAGTCACAGAGTAACTCAACTGAATAGTTGAAACAAAATCCTGGTCTGGATTTGCACTTTCTGAACCTGAACTTTCCACCTCTGCCAGCGCAGGTCTGTAATGAGATGGTGCCGTGCATGATTTCCAGTATGAACATGTTCTCATATCCCTACTCTACACATCTGCCAAAATTACATTCCAATTTATGACATGCTCTGCTCCTAATCGTTATGCCCCAATCATTGTTTGCAAGAGCAGAGAGGATTTAGCATGCCAAAGTCATCTGTGCTGCAAATCATTGTTATTATTCAACACGTCATGGACTAATACACTGTCACTAGCTAGACCGTAAAAAAAAAATAATGCTTTACTATCTTTTGTGTTTTTATGGAGTATTAACCAAACACTTCCGGAGCAGAGACAGCAATGCTAAATATACTGACAGACACTGTTATAAGATTAAGAGGCATAGCACTGAGCACCCTTATGAGTCGGGAAACTCATTTAATGTCCTCTGATTGGTGTGGTCAAGCCTTTATTTATATTGATCTGGCTTTGTGTACTACAACCAGATGAATTAGATAAGACATGAGGTCTGTTTTTTTTCTGTAACTGAACACACTCTGCCTCTGTGTCACACACAGCAAACCCCGCTACGCTCCTGTAATCTAGCCCATCAAATTAAATTACACAGGCAATTTTGAGAGGCTGAAGGGTGAATGAGAGTGTAGGCTGCAGCTCACTGTGGCAAATCCAAATAGGCAAGGGCTCACGCAACATTGGGGCTGTTTATTTGACTGCACGGTAAATAACTGTGGCATAAACAGAATATTCAGGCAGCCCAGTTTTCATGTCATGGGCCTCGATACAATGATGTTTATGACTGTAGTCAGGGGTGCACCACCATACAAAAAAAAACATCTATAAAAATAGACCAGATAGCGCCGTTCCTTGCAGGTGATGTCATAGAACTCTGGCAGCTTAAGAATTATCCCTGCACCTCTGTCCATAATGGAAGCTTTATTGATATCTGAACAACGTTTTCCAGGACTGTGGATGGGAATTGGGTGCTTTAAGGTTATTAAGGTTATTGGAGGAAGGGTGGTGGGTTGGTTAATTTGTAATTCTCTGCAGTGGACATAAACATAGAATATATAATAGAGTGGTGTGGGGGTAAGTTGTTTAGAATGCAATACCTGTGACCAGAAAGTTGTGGGTTCAAATCCTGTGGTTGGTGGAGTGACAGTTCAGGTATGGTGTCACCCTGCTTTCTCAAAAAGAGGTACGTTACCTTGGATCCAAGGGTCTGCTATGTAGATGAAGTAGTCTGGACAGGCAGAAGTATTAAGGTAGAAAAACTTAGCACATTTTCTCTAATCTGCATAAAAATCAGTCATTTTGGTAACACATATTCAGATCCATTGTGTTTTTATCTGTTTAGAGTATGGAATAGTCTTCCTGCTAGTGTAGCGGAAGCTAAAACCCTGGGCTCCTTTAAACCAGAGCTAGATAAGATTTTAACAACTCTGAGCTATTAGTGAAGTTCTCCCGAAACGAGCTTTGATGGGCCGAATGGCCTCCTCTCGTTTGTAAATTTCTTATGTTCTTATATTTCAGATTTGCTGCTCATCTAATATCGGGGGTTTTAAACTACAAGAGTCTACTTGATGGGTAGGTTCCGACACGTGGTACTGTCTGTGTGCATTTCGGTCGTGCTGGTCGGTTTGGAACACAGTTTCAGGCATGTCGGCTGATGAGCTCACGGCTTTTCAGACGGTCCCTGCCTGTGGACTATGCCCGGGGGCAGCTAGCAGGCACCCCCCTCTGCATGGAGCAATACTATCGACTTTTCACCACCTACCGCCTCCCCGGACTAAAGAAGGACACCCTTGTCACTCAGACGAGCAGCGTCATGCCAGAACCAGAGTACATCATAGTGGCTTGTAAAAATCAGGTGAGGAACATTCCTGAAAAGTGATACAGAATCTGGAACCATTATATATTGATTGATATGGGTGGCGGTTCACTGGTGGAAAGAGAAATTCAAATTTGTATGAGTTCAAACCATGGCTATAGGACCCAGTGTATGAAAGTGGACAGCCTTCCCATGATTCCATTGGAAACTTACACCTCAGCCTTCCTAAGACACACCACAATGATCGGGTAAAAGAAGAAGCCTTACCTGAAAATCCATGATTGGGTGATCAATCCCCACCCTATGGGTCCATCTCTGATCAGATGCTGGGGTGTAAATAAATTACAATTAATTGAACCTGTCAGCTGGTTCAAGAGCCGCTGTGGGACATGAGAACAATTGATTGGTGCAGCCAGATCTATCTGAGCAGGTCCCTGATATCTCTAACTTCAGTTGCTAGACGCTAGCTTTGTTTTTCTTTCATTATGTAACCACAAGTTAAATGCAAACTTTGGCTTTAACCATCTAAACGTAGTAGATTTACACAAGACTATATCGACAGTAGAACAAAACTCCTCTCTGTGATCAGATGTATAGTGACGGTTCCCATATATAAACTCTTTAGTGCTAACTGCTTTATATGTCATTGTCAAATCCACAGGGCCAGGATTGCCATTGGGGGAAGAGCTAGAGTTGCTATAAGGCTTGGAGCTAGGTGTTGGGTCAGGGTTACGGTTGCCGTAAGGGTTACAGCTGGAGTTAGGGTTGCCATTTGGGTTAGAGCTAGGTTTAGGGTGAGGGTTGCACAGTGTACACTATGAAGTGTTCACTAAAAAGTCCACACTATTACGAGGTGTTACAGTAAGAATCAGATTTAGAGACAGGTTGGCATTGTGGTTAGGTTTAGGATTTTGGTTATCGTTATCATTTGGTTTTAGCCAGAGTTAGGGTTAGGAATTATGCTTATAGCTACGGCCATGGATATTTTTGACATTATAGTTTGGTTTGACACGAAGCTCAGGCCCAGATTTAGAGTTAATTTTAATGCGAGATGCAGAATCTTTAGCGATATTGTACCGAAGTCTTTTTACTATTCTGGGCGCGTCTAGTTTTCATATCGATCCTTATTTTTGTTCTTTATTGTCCGCCTGCGACAGTTCTTCGTGCTGGATGTGGTGATTAACTTCCGCCGGCTCAATGAGAGTGACCTCCTGGCACAACTGGAGAAGATCGTAAAGATGGCAGAAAACACGGACGAGCTGCTCGCACCCATTGGTCTGCTCACATCGGATGGAAGGACAGAGTGGGCCGAAGCCCGAGCCATGCTAATCAAAGGTTCGAGTTTGGCGTAGCACGCAAGTGTAACCATGGTAACCAGTTTTATTGGGCAAAGTGTGATGCTACTCTGCATATCACCAGTGAAGAAAAGGTTCTAGATTTTGGACAGACGGACGTCCCCAGGAGCTCCTTAACAAATTTTTCGCTTATTGCATCTTGCCCCATCCTCTAAGATTGTTTCCTTTCGTCTTTAATGAGTTTGATGCAGCGTTTCCCAATCCGATCCTCGGAGACCCTCAGTCGGTCCATGTTTTTACTCCATCCGAGCTCATGGACTTTCATGGACTATCTGTGGGTCTCTGAGGACCACATTGCGAAGCACTGGTTTAATGAGTTGAGAGTTGCCTTTTCTGCAACTTTCTTTCCAGTTCACTCATAATTACATTCAAGGATTGTGCTACAGCAAACTGGTGAATAATGATCGTTTACTTTTTCATCCTGTTGCACTTATTGTTCTGAACAGCAGAATCAGCAGGAAGAGCAAATTAGGGGTATCAGCGACTGGCCAACTCACGTCCAAGAGATGTCCTGCTTTCGTCTTTTTTCAGCAATACACATTTTCCCTCACTTTCCAGCCACTAAGCCAAACCTTAAAAATGTCCAGCAATGTCACTTGCTATTTAGTTGAAATAGATAAAGCAACAAAAACCTTAGTAAGAATAATTCTGGCACTGATATTTTACTCCCAAGATTCACTTGAAGCATGGTTTTACAAATGAGTATTTTTTCCATTAGTGAAGTTATTTCTGAAGTTGAAGCAGACACCATGCATCTTCTTACTTGTTCCGTTCCTCTTCAGATTCCACTAATAGGGACTCACTAGATATGATTGAAAGGTCCCTGTGTCTGTTATGTCTGGACGACGCCAGTGGAGCTGAGCTCACAGACACCAACAGGGCCCTGCAGATGCTACACGGTGGAGGCCACCAGAAAAACGGAGGCAATCGCTGGTATGACAAGCCGATGCAGGTAGGGGAACTAAAAGCCAGCATGGAGGGCCGTCGTACCGTAGCGGTCCGCTTGTCAGGTGAACGGAAACCAGTCGCATGAAACTTAAGGTGGAATCTGTGCTTCAGTTTGTTGTAGGGGCAGATGGAGCTTGCGGCGTGATCTGTGAACACTCCCCCTTTGAAGGAATCGTCCTCGTGCAATGCACGGAATACCTGCTGAAATATATGTAAGCAGGAAGGAAGGAGCCATTTGCTCATTTTATTTATTTATTTTTTTGGGAATTAAAGATTTTCAGTGATTGGTTATAGGATTTGTACCTTTAAGTAAAGAATTAGACAATATTTGGAACGAGAGCTCCGTGTTGGAGGTGTCACACCTCCAGGGATGGGGATTTGTCTCCGGCCCGCACTGAGGGGGGGTCATGTACTGTATATATGACATCATGGGGACCAAGTGTACCCACAATGTGATAAAAACTCGCTATTTTGACCTTGTGGGGACATTTTTTAGCACCCCACAAGGGGATATCCAATTTTACAAAAACCTGTGACTGCAATCAAAAACTATAAATGTCTTGTGTTTTGTTTGGTTAAGGTTATTTATGGTAACTTTAACTTATGCTTAATGTTAGGCTGGGTAGGAGTTAAGGTCGTCATGTTGGGATAAGAATGAATGGTTAGTCTCCAGATAGATATAATTACAAACCTGTATGCATGTGTGTGTGTGTGTGTCTGTTTGTGTCTGAGTGTGTTTGTGTATGAAGTTCTCATGTTATCCCTGTTACGTGGTTTTCCTTCTGCGGCATAACGATATGTAGTGTGGTTAAATTGATTAAATAAGTTAAATTTCCAAAACTCACTCAGTTCACAGCATACATGCCGGGGTGAGTTTGTAACTAAGGACCATTCTGATGGACTTTGCATGGAGTCTTTGAAATTCAGTGAAGGTTCTTCACTGGATTACATGAGGACTGACTGAGTTTTGCTTCCCAGTGCTGTAACATATTATAAGGAAGCCTGACATTGGTCATCTCATCTCAACATGAAAATGGACTTTTGGAAATTTGCTCTTCAGTTGGCTGCCGTTCTCTCCATTGTGCCCCCCCCCCGCCAGTGCCCAGGACCCCCCTTGACCCTGTACAGCACAGCTCCTAGAATAGAAAATTTGAGCAGAAAAACAACGCTGAACCTTGAACCCCCTCCCCACAGGAAAGGAAGCCCCTCAAAGCTGGTGAGGGCATCCAGCATCACGAATCTGCACACCCCCCGCAGGTTGCACTGGAAATGCTCCCCGGAGATCCAGGAGCGCCTGGCGTCCTCAGCTCACAAGCTCCAAAGGTAAGTGCCCCCCCCCCCCATCCCGCGCCGACTCTGATTGCAGTTCCACTATTTGTCCTCACAGCAAGCCCCTTTTCGTTTATAACATCTGTCCCCTACTGACATTGCCCCCACCGCCTACAAGTGAAAAAAAATGCTTTGCAAATTTTGAACGAACAGAGTCTGACTGAAAATGCAGTGCATTCGTAGCACCACCATCATTTCATAGACAGCCTACTGGCTCAATCCCAGTATCTATCACTGTAAGATCCCTAACTGAAACAGTAACAGAATTACACAGTGGCTTTCCTTCCAATAAAATCAATTTTGATTTCTAATATAAATCCTCAAACACTTTTCACATTTTCCTTAGACTGGTGAGAAGCCTTGACATGGACGTTTTCAAGTTTAAAGCTTACGGAAAGGAATTCATCAAGAAGCAGAAGATGAGCCCAGATGCATACATACAGGTGGCACTGCAACTGGCATTTTACAGGTAATGCCCACTGCATTTGGCATTTGCTTATTTATACATACAGGTGGCACTGCAACTGGCATTTTACAGGTAATGCCCACTGCATTTGCTTATTTA
>JAODJW010000041.1:9281792-9293596 GCA_026777045.1 Hyperopisus bebe
AGGGGAGGGGGGGGGGGGGGGGGGGGGGGCATTCAATCTACTGTACGACAGCAATTTCGGGAGTAATTTAGAAAAAAAAATTTACAGAGCACCAGTTTTGTTTCCATCGTTAGAATTGGGGGGAGGGGGGGATCTTTCCAATGTTGCAAATCAAAAACAATAAAAATAAAAAATTGCTTTTGTAGCCTCATGCAAGAGTAAATAGAAGGTTCTGGATGACAGAGGGTTATTACACCTTATAAGTAAAGTCAAGCTGTGTCCAAAGAAAAGAGAAAGAAGTGCATAAAGCAAAGTTATTGAGATGACTTTAAGATTTAAAAGGCATTGTTTGTGTGACACTTTTCGTAGGCGTCAAACTGCACACCTTGGTCGAGTTTGGCCACCTTAGTTCCATGCCAAGTATTGGTGGCTTGTACAATATTTATATCTATACAAATATTTATTGCTAGTGTCCTAAAAATGACTGGCATCCATTCTTGGAATAAGCATTCTCACTTGCAAAGTGGTGAGGAAATTGAACGGACGGATGGATGCTGAATGCAATGACACATTGCCTTTAACCTGTCCTATTCACACCGTTGTTTATAATGCCATGAAACCACATCTTCAGCACAAGGAGTCATATTAGCTTTCATTTGCTACTACATAAAGTGGCTCATTTTAAATAACTTAATCTACCTTTGCCAGGAAAATAAATGTTACACTGCTTCTTAAATGCAGCGTCTCTGCTCCATGTGGCTATCATGTTACAAATTCTCCTCAATAGTACCCACACATTATGAACCAGCTTCAGACAAGCATTTAATAAAACGACGGACACAATTAATTAATAAAGACAGGGGCCTCACGTCTTCTACAGTACTTTTTTTTTTGTTTAATGATTGGAATAAAATGTTTCGGTTCACATCCAGTTACCATTCAGTGCTCTGTAACAGACCAAACCCATGGGAGTTCTGGCCTAATTAGATAACAGGATTAGCTAACCTGACACAGAGAGACGCCAATAGACTCAAAGTGTTTGTTTCATTCTGCCTTCCCCGTCAAATCACCTGAGTGAATCCGAATATGATTTCGCTGACGTCTGTGAATTTTACATCAATACACAGTACTGCGGATCTAGAGTGATCTCACAAAAAACGATTAAGTCCACATGACACCTTGATTTTCAGTAATGACCAATCAGCATTACAGCTGTCAGCTCATTCCAGGCTCGCCAGCATTACCACTTAAAGACTTCTCAAATGTATTAGCATTCCTGTGTTAATTATGTCTACTTAAAGGTCCCCCATTTGACTGTAAAACTGTATACATGTTGTGTTACGTGTTTTTGGCTAATCCATTGAGAGTTAGCATATTTCACTATTCACTCTCTCAGTAAAACCATGGATGGACACTGGTATACATGTTTTTGTCATGTTCCTGCAACAAAAAAATGATAAAACAATTTCATCACATGATGTATAAATTAAGCCAATGAAATCGCTGTGTACAGGCTACGCCCTTTTTGGAGGTGACTGGTGTCTCCATCCTTACTATGCACAGAGCTAATTCAGAAGAATTACTTTGCACTGTAGCAACTGTCGTTCAGTGGAATATTAATTATTCTGAGACAGCTAATTGATAAATTTGATTACCAATGATTCATTGCTTGTTACATCTGATTGCAGATTAAATTGAAATGCAATTAGCTGGTTTTATTGATAATTAGTGCTAACGATGCCAAGCTAGCTAGCTAGCTGTGTAATTTAACATATAAGCCTTTAATATAATAAATGAAAACTATTGCGTAAGAATAAGCAGATTCATACATCAATGCTTTATTTTATAAACTACATAAAGTAAAAAAGACAGAAGAAGAAAGAAATATAAGCAAATGATTTGCATTTTTATACCTGTTTTTATAGAAAAACTTTGAAGCTCGTCTTTCATGGGGTGAAGAAAACATTACGCTCCACCTCCAGGCCAAAAGTCATGTTTACAGTCAGTACTACAGTCTGACTCAGCTTTGGGCTACAAGACTGTATTATCCATCCCTTCATCCACCCTTCTTCCAACTGGCTATCCTGATCAGGGTCACATGGAGGCCTGGAGTCTATCCAGACAGCAGAAGACACAATGCCGGAGTATAGCTTGGATGGGATACCAGGCCATTAAATACAAAACTGAATCATTTTATTGGCCTATATTCAAGGTAAGTATCATAGAGAGTTGGGTAATTCAGGTCCGGAGAGTAAAAGCGCAGACCAGGATTTTGTTTCAACCAAGCAGTTGAGCATAAAGAGTCACAGTCACAGAGTACTCAACTGTTTGGTTGAAACAAAATCCCGGTCTGGACTTTTACTATCTGGACCTGAATTACCCAATTCTGGTATCATACAGGTATTAATGTTTTATACATTTAATAAAAGTGTATGGTTCTTAGAATGAAAAACTTTGCTATGATTAGGTGTGTTTTTATTATTTAATGTATACTACTTAATAGTAAAAACGTGATATATCACAAAAATGTGATTGATTGACCTGGTGCAGTCAAACACATTTAATATGACGCATGCTTAGATTGCAACATGATTTTAAGATACTTTTGATTTAGCTCATCTTGACATTTACTTTAACAATAAATTATTGAAAACAGTTTCACAGCCAGTCAATTCTGCTATTTAGACCATGACATTTTAAGAAATTCATAGAAAATACCACTGTCTGTTCTGAACTGCCAGTCTTCAAATCTTTCAATTAAAGTAGACTAAGGGAGTCTGTTTCCTTCACAAAAAAGCCCTGATGATAACCTTTTTTGGCATTTACATAGTAGGTGTTCCACAGAGACAGTTACCAGGGTACATGTTATACAAAGTTTTGGTTCCTAATTGGGACGGATTTTAACTGCCATGCTTTTATGCATGAGAGAACTTTTTGGATTCTTTGTCAGGTCAATGACAACATCTAAGAATACTTGCAAATATGCTTTTAAAATCAAACTACACTGTGGTTTTCCTTTATACGGGGGCCCTGGTTCTGATGTCTGCAAAAGTCATAACCGTTCTAAACCTATCCCTAAACCTATCCCTATCTTCAGTCGGCTAAACCTAAATTTGGCACTTAGGGTGACATGACAGGTTGTTATAAAGTATGAAATGTATGGTAATGCTTTACATTAAGTGCACCTTCATAATGCATTCATAGACCATTCTTAAGAAGCATGCAAGTACACCTTAACACCCTAACATCCCTTAACAGCTTTAATATACATTATTAACAAACATTACATGATTATATAATTATAATGTTTATTATTATATAATGTTTGTTATTAATGTATATTACAGCTGTTAAGGGATGCTAGGATGTTGAGGTATACATACATGATGTTTATGAATGTTTTATGAATACTTAATGAATACATTATAAAGGTGCACTGAACGTTTTATGAATGCAATATAAAAACATTATGAAGGTGCAATTAATGTAAAGAGTTACCAAATATACTATTAAACTGCGATAGACAGTGGATTCCCGTGATAAGCTAGGGTGACAGAACACCCATGTTGCAAAATATGAAATATGCTATTAAAATTGGCTAAACTATAGTTTACCGTTATAGTCATCCTGAACTATCATAGAAACAGCCTTAATCTTCGTAACTGTAATCCCATCTTCAGCTGGCTAAACCTAAATTTGTGACGTAGGGTGACACAACAGATTAAGTTGAGCTAAAGTATGGTTTCCCCTTATGAGAGGCCCTAAGCAATCATAAAAACAGGTTCGTATAACGGAAAACCACAGGTTAACTCGATTTAATGGCATATTACTTTCCAACATCCCGTTGTGTCACCCTACCTCTCCAAATTTGGGTTAGCCAACTAAAGCTAGGGATAGGGATAGAAAGGTTGTTTTTTTCTGACATCAAAAGATGAATGAAAATCCGCAGTCTGCAGCAGTCTGTTGTGTCATCATAAATCCCCAAATTAGGGTTAAGATTAGGGATAGAGAGGTAACGGCCTTTTCAGACATCAAAAGCTGTTTTTATGATAATTCAGGTTTTATAATTGTCTTGGTGCCTGAAAAACAGGCCTTGATGTCTGAAAAAGTCATAATCTTGCTAACTCTAAGCCTAGCATAAGTTGGGTTACTCTAATTCGGTGACTCAGGGTGACAGAACAGGACCTTGGAAAGTATGAAATATGATATTAATTAGATATGGTATTACATAATGTGGTATAACATAATGTCAATGCAGCCCAGTATTTGATAAGCATATTTAGGTAATGATTTCAATTACTGCAGTGTCATTTAAACGAAATATAAAGTACTGCTAAGGAAATATAAGTATTTCTTATTTCAATAATATAAATATAACTGAGTTTTAAAGATCACCATAAAGTAAAAACACCTTACAAAACTTTAACACTGTTACAATGCACCCATCATGACCAATTCAGTTCTGCGTTTTACACCATTCCCAATGTTCAAAGCTCTGTTTCATTTTAACTGGAAAATGAACTACAGAACGATTAGCTTAATATGTCCTGACTATACAGTCATATTCGATAAAGCGATTTAGCGGAAGCTACCTCGGCTAGCATCACTTGTGATAAATGTCACTTTAATAGCTGCCGTCCATGAAATTACACACCTGACCTCATCTCTCACCACTTGAGAGAGATACTTTCCGAGGGAAAAGTGAAATGAAATGAAAGACTTTTGACGCATCACTGTTAGCTTGATAATTCAGTAACCGGATTTTTAAAAATTGACCACCTGACCTTTTGACTCAGGAAATTTCCTGTTTAAGGCAAACTTGCTACTCACTGTGTATGTATGCATATATTAAGAGTACACTATGCAAAGAAAGTAAAAATAAATTGGTTATTGGACCCATGATTGTTTCTTTTCCTCATGGATACTTAACTGGTAAGTTTTAACACAGAAAGGCAGGCTTTCATTGCTGAAGATCCATTTTTAGTTTCTCTCTGACTCTCTGGATCGTAACACAATCTGTCCCCATAATACCTGAATCTACCTGGCAGGTGTTACACACCTGGCCACAATCCAACTCCGCACCCCGTCTGCTGTGCTCCCAGTGGAGAAGTAAATGAAAATACCCATAATGATGCTTTTAAATGAGCGGAGCAGTAATAGCATTTCGAAATAATAACCAAGTGCTGTGTTGTGTGCAAAGTGGGAGAGAGAAAGACACGTGGCATCCAGCACTGACGTCACACATCCCAGGGCCAGTAAATGGTTCTTTTGTGGACCAGGCGGCTAATATGATGATGCTGCTCTTACTGTTAGTCCTATCGTGGTGCCAAGGAAAGCACACATTAAACACAGGCTTCAAGGAAAAGCTAAATTGTCCATATGTTTTCACTACAGCAAAGGTCAGGCATGTTCTTGGTTTTGGCATGGGGGACTTTGTTCCAGAGTCTTCCAAACGTTCCCTGAGATAAACGGCTTTTTCTATCAACATATAAAATACTGTGTGAGCTATTTCAAATAAAAAAAATATAAATAAAATCTGACTCCAGTAATGCCAGCCAAGCAGTCGGTGTTGACCTGCTGTTTCAGAGGTGAAGAGGTTTGTTTTCATGTTGTAAGCACCAGGCCAAGATTTTTCACTGACGATGCCTCACTTGATAAAAAAAAAAAAACTTTAAAACCCACGCACAGTGGAAAAACGTATGTCTGAAAAATAAATTCATTAAAAAATCATTAATAAGAAAACACTGTCTCACAGTAGTACCTGTTCCACTTCAGGTAGAGAAGAACAAAAAAACTGCATGTTCAGAACACTTGACTTACAGACAATTTGTACAAACAAATGGACAGCCGTGAAGCCTATTTATTAAAAATTTGGGTTACATACAATGCTTCGTAATAATGAAAGCGCGCTCTACTTTGTGATGCTTGTGAAAACATTGTGCAGCTTCAGCGATTCGTGGAGGTAAAGTTCAGTACCGTATGCAGTTTCTTCTTTATTACTGCATAATAATAAAAATTATTATTGTTATTATTCTATATTTTTTTCTGACTTCCCTACGAATTTGACTTAAAGACAGACTTAAGGAGCAGACCTCGTTCGTTACCTGGGAACTGCTTTGTACAATAGTGATTATCTTGCAATTAGCTCAAATAACTAATTTAGCAATTGATCTCAACAAGAAAGTACTAATAGAAGCAATAATTACCTGAGAAGGGAAACACCCTCAAGACCATTTGTAATTGTGTACAGAAAGCTCTGATTAATAATGAACCAGTCAAGTGCTATTTAAATAGCAGGCTTACATGAGTGTAAAATAATGGGTGGAAATATGCAGATGCTACACCCCCTGCTGGGCTGATATGGGTCATTGTGGGACAGCTGTGAGGTGTGGCATGGGATGGGGGGGGGGGCTGGTGCTGATTAGTGTGCAAACAGACAAAAGGAGACCATTCACTGAGCAATGAAAATAAAGCATTTCAGAAATCAGCCATTGTTTTTTTGGATTTTTTTTTTAATAGTACCTGTCAACACAAAGGCAGCATCCTAAGAGGCCGGTCTTTCACGCTACGCCAAGCATCTCTCTTTTGTTGCTAATTTTCTGTAATTGAAGGCATTTCTTTCAAACCAGCGAGGGGATTCCAACTGCTGTTGATGTTTCCTTTCTGTACGCGGCACGCAGGAGCCAATCAGCACAGCATCCTTTGAAGGCTACATCTCGACGGGCCCTTTGCCTGGTCCTAACACACGCCCTAACACCAGACAGAGGAGGAAATGAGAATCAGAAGTGTGATCTTTGGTGCTTCTGAGCCGTTTCTCCTAAATTTGGTCAAGATCTCTGCGTTTTGAAGGCATGACTTGTTAGTCTGTCGCGGACAGGATGAAAATGTGATTTATGTTCCGCTAAAACAGCAGACTTCTTTCCTACTTACCACTGATTATCATTTTCACTAGTGTGTGTTCAGTTAGTGCCAATAAGGATGTCATGCTTACTCCACATAGATTCCCTCATGTGCTCCGTTCAAAGACTAAAAAATGACAGATTTAAACCCCCGCTGACCTTCCTGATCCTGATCTAATACTGTAGCTGTCATAAGTAATAAATATAGGGCTGAGATTTATGTTCTTTGTGCAGAGAATCTTCACATTGTCAGATACACACACACTGTGTATCTACCTTTGTTAATTTAGCTTTGGTCTAAATTACATAATATGTGTATAAATTAATCTTGATTTGTATCTTTTAGTAACATGATGTTAAAGTCACATTGATTCCTTTGGCAAAATGTAAAAAATGTTTTTTTTTTTGGTCTATAATGTCAAACAAGTAATCATTGTGTTTTATTGTTACAGTTACAAACAAAAGGAGCATTTTTCTTCTGTTAAAAATATGTTAATGGTAATGAAAGCCGTCAGATGTAACACACTGAATAAAGATACCGGGCTGCACAAAACCCAGTTCTGCCAGAGGTAACGGCCCAGAACAGTGGTCCTGCTTAATGGCCCCATTGTCACTTTAACCCATTTGTATCGCGAGGGTGACGCCCGCCAATCAGGAAAGCTGTGCCAGATAGAGCCACTTCCATATGGAAAAGTAAAAAAAAAAACCACACATTACTCTTATGCTTTTTATCCAAGTCTCTTTATATGACACAAAAAATAAATACACAATGCATATTAATTTAATGTGTCATTCAACATGTATGTCCTTATTGATGTAAAGTACAGATGAAATTATCGTACCATCAAACATATACAGTAAGTCCTACATTTATGTACAGTCCATATTAAATGTATGTGTCATTAGTAATATATGTCCTTTGTTCATGTAAAATACATACAAAATTGATGTTTTGTCAGTATTAGTTTTTATGCATACTCAATTGAATCATAGACAACGGTTCCACACAACTAGAATGAGTATTTTGTAAAGGAAACACAGTTCAGTTCATGCCTTCACTTTGTGTTCTGAGAACATTAATGTGAATTTTCTTATGTCTAATTAAACCAATTAAATATGGAGGGATCGTACATGTCTTTCATTACAACAATATAAAAGCAATGGAAATTTTCATTAAGAAACAACAAGCAAGAAATGTGCATTTCAGGCATGGTAAAATGTAAAGTTCATGTAAAAGTTTCACATTTTTGCTACAGACTTGAGTGCCTTACATATTACATGTAAAAATGTGATTTAGTAAAAATGTGGCTACAATCATACAAGAAAAAACACTGACTTTAGTGAACATATAAAAACATCATGCGTTGTCATATATAATTGATTTAACAAAAATGCTTTATAGCCTTAGGTGAACTGTGCAGTTTTTCCTCTTATGGACAGTGTGGAGAGGGTAGCTGCAGCAGAGGTGGTCAGTGTTAAAGCCAGCTATCTATCTGTCTATTTGTTTATGTGTGTTTATTTATTATATCTGTCTGTTTATCATCTGTCTGTCTGTTTGTCTGTTATCTGTCTGTCTATTTATGTCTGTTTGTTTATATCTGTCTATATATCTGTTATATCTGTTATTTATCTATCTATCTATCTATCTCTGTTTATTTATTATATCTGTCTTTTATCTATCTATCTATCTATCTATCTATCTATCTATCTATCTATCTATCTATCTATCTATCTGTCTGTCTATTTGTTTATGTCTGTTTGTTTATTATATCTGTCTGTTTGTTTGTTTGTTTGTTTATTTGAGAAAGCAGGGTTAAAAAAAATCACTGGAGCAATTGGGGATTAAGGGCCTTGCTCAAGGGCCCAACAGTGGAATCTCCCCTGGGATTTGAACTGGTCCCCATCACAGGCACAGGGCCCTAACCCACTGAGCCACACCGCTGCCAAAAATGTGTTCCCAGTCAGGACTCAGCAAAAGCAAGGCTCGCTTGGGATGTAACAGCGTCTGCTAGGCCATCCCTAGAAGTTGGAGTCCAACCATCCAACTGAGCGCGACGGGACAGTCATTTAAAATCGCTTAAGGATCACATTAGTGATGTGCCTAGCACTGGCTCTCCTGCGGGGCCGGGTTAAAAGAGCCTGCTGCATCAGAGTGGGAGTACAGCATCCGTGCTGACAGGGGGAAAATCAAGTCAAAGTCAGAGAAGCTGATTTCGGAAGGAAGAAAAATCATCCCCCCACCCCTACCTGAGGAGTTGGACTGGCTATATTTCTTAAAAGCAGAATCCTCCTACGCAGACTGCACCATTTCAGTCACAGGGATGTCGTCTGTGTCGAGTAAATCACACAATTGCCGTAACGGCGTTTTATGTTTCAGGTAAGGCACGGCGAACGAGAGCACCGTGATGGAGTAGCAATTAAATGGCAATCACGGCAAATGTGTTCGAGCAGGGGCAGATAATTGCGGGCGCCGTTCCAGTTTGGCCTGTTTGTTCCAAGGTGTCTCCCAGGAGCTCCTCAGGCAGGCAGAGCGTCCGGGACGAGGGATAAACGCCGAATCCTCGGTGCCACAGCTGCCAGAGGGCCCATAAATCAGCAACAGAGAACGGCGACAAAGTGCACCTTCGCGCACAGACGCCCGGGCCAATTACTACAAGCCATTAACTCTCTAAGTAACGAGCAGATCTACCAGACGGAGACACTCCAATATGTCAAACCTTGGGACGTTCGGCTGGGAAGTGAGCAAAGCTGTAATCCATATGATGTGGCCCATTTCGAACCGACGGAGAGATGCATCCAAGTCGGTGGCTTCCTGGCACTGCTAGGTGAAATCTGCGGTATCGATCACCAAGCATACTCACCAAGCTAAGTAACATGGCAGACTGTTACTAGACAGAGACAGATCGTAGCATTTAAGAGTTAAACTTCAACTGGAGGATTTATTTCAATAGTGATTATCAGGCTCAGCAAAATTAACTTAACGTTAAATTGACAGGCTTCCTGAGGGCTGTAATCTCCTTACAGCTACTGTGGGAAACTTAAAGGAAAAAATACGGAGTGAAATCAAGGAGACAAAAAACATTACTTAGCGGTGAAAAAATGGCACCGTTTGGTAGGTAAATGGGGTGTGGAAGACAAAAGACATAAAGACAGATGCTACACGTCATTCCAGAAGGAGATGAGGCCATCAAATGATGTATCCTTCATCGTGCTGGACGTTTATGAGGATCTAACGTTACCTGCCTTAAGTTATCACACGCTCCTTCTCAACTGTTCATATTGAATCCTAGAAAGCGTTTAATTGGACAATTTGTCTTTCTTCGTTTTATTCAGAGAGAAAGGAAGACAGCATTGCCATTCACTGGAGCTGCTTATGCTGCATGTATCTACACAGTAGATAGTCCGTGGCTAAATCGTACCCCTGAGGAGGGGGAGCTGCAAGCTCTCCTCACCTGATGACTGCTCTCTTTACAAAGCAGTTTCCGGACTGAGCAGGTATGTCCTCCTTCGACACTCGTGGCCCCGGCAAATTCTGCTTGGCTTCACAGGATAATGAGACAAGGCTGGAGCGGATAGAAGCCGGACATCGTGAAGGAGAGACAGGCATATGGCCTAGAGCACACAGTGCTCTGATTTTCCTGTCACGGTATCTTACACACTCTGTCAATACCAGAGCATTTATCAGATGACTGTACTATAACCCAACATCACTTCCTGGTACTGAGCCATTGGCAATCTAAGCTGAAGTGAGAGTGCTCCCCCTGCTGGTAGGAGAGAAAGAGAAGACGATCGCAAAACGACATGACTCGGCGCCAGCAGCGAAAAGCACGGCAGCCAATTATGAAAAACGGTAACTTCCAGGTGGCCCGGAGACCGACAGATATGGCATTAAACGGAGAGGACAATATAAACTGAGAAGCGGAGATAAAAATCAACGGCCCATCCCGTGATCAACTGTCGGCAGCACTGATGCTCAGAGAATACGCCTGGTGCCACATTAAGAGCAGTCAAGCTGTCGAATTCTGGAGGGAAAAGATCTGTTTACACGCAAGCTGTTTATAGTGACTTAGCGGATCATGAAACTGGTCAGAGGCAAAAAGCACGGGTGGGGTCTCCTTGTGGTCGGATGCTGTCACTTTGTTAAGATGATTAGCCGGTTGCTGATTGGAGCCTGGAATCGAGGGTGTCCCATAATGGAGGGGTCCCCTGGGCTGGTGCTTCATTATGACACGGTGGCTCTTTTAAATCAGGCTGTGATTGCCGCGTGGACGGGGAGGAACATCAGAAGCCAACTGGAGCCCGTCCTTCTGACCCCTGCTGGCTCGTTATGGGGGTACGGGGATTTTGGTAAGTGAACAGCTGGAAGTGAGGAGTCAAGGACCAGAGACCATCTAAAGGAGAACAGAAGATACGTTTGACGCTGAGAGAGCAGCGAAATATCGCCCTTCCTGTTTGAACTTCCCTACATTCCCCACATTGCTAAGAGTTTTCCATTCCATCTACAAAAAAAATCATTATCCATCTAATCATCTTCTAACCGCTTATCTTGGTGTGGGTCGCAAGGTGCTTGGATCCTTACCCAGGCAGAACAGGTCTAGCCTGAATAAGACGTCAGTTCATTGCAGGGCATATTCCCACCCGTACGCACAATAACACCCTACATCTAATCCCACAAAGAACAGAGATTACGTGCAAACTCCACACGGACTGAGAAGAGGTAGGATTCAAACCCACAACCCTGTAGGTGTTAGACATGATTCATTAGACTAATTCGGCAATAAGCCCGATCAAAACAGGAGTTTCTTATTGACTTGCATCGCTGCAAGAAGCTCTTGTTAAGAGATCAAAAAGGGACAAACAATGTCCAATTTGCAGCATCTTTAGTGACAAAAAGTCATACTGTAAGGGCACAAGCTCTGCTCGTCT
>JAODJW010000041.1:9293696-9315991 GCA_026777045.1 Hyperopisus bebe
TCTAACCGCTTATCTTGGTGTGGGTCGCAAGGTGCTTGGATCCTTACCCAGGCAGAACAGGTCTAGCCTGAATAAGATGTCAGTCCATTGCAGGGCATATTCCCACCCGTACGCACAGTAACACCCTACATCTAATCCCACAAAGAACAGAGATTACGTGCAAACTCCACACGGACTGAGAAGAGGTGGGATTCAAACCCACAACCCTGTAGGTGTTACACATGATTTATTAGACTAATTCGGCAATAAGCCCTTACACATATCAAAACGGGAGTTTCTTATTGACTTGCATCGCTGCAAGAAGCTCTTGTTAAGAGATCAAAGAGGGACAAACAATGTCCAATTTGCAGCATCTTTAGTGACAAAAAGTCATACTGTAAGGGCACAAGCTCTGCTCGTCTTAGCTTCATCTTTGGTAGCGGGGCAAAACCGTCTCTGTTCATACAAAAAGAGTCCTAGCTCCAAAACTATATATTTATCTGCACAGTGCCTATAGTAAGTGAATTGCTAGACTATATTTTGCTCATATAATTTAATGAACTATGTTATTTTGACCTGCTTAATAAAATGTAAAATATCAGGGTCTGCAAATATGGTTTTTTTTTGTAAAAGAAGAAAAGTAGAATTTCTTGAAACTACATTTAAAGGTAACACCCTTCATAAAATACAATTCAGCAAACAGTAGTGACATAAATTATGACAGTAATATAAAGTAGCAGATTAATAAAAGTAATAGCATTTACCTTGTACTGGATAAGTAATTGGAAGATATATGGATGAATTGATGGATGGATGGATAGATGGATGGACACATGTGTCGCATACTGTAAACAGAACTGAAAATTCTCACTGAATATTGAGGGGAAAAAAATAAAATTTAAGAAATCAAAAATAAGTCTGATCCATCCTCTAACCGGTTATCCTGGTCTGGGGTGTGAGGGGTCTTGGGGTGCCTCCCATGCAGTGTAAGGCGAAAGGCTTAGGGTCACACTGCCAGGACAAAGACAGGCAAAAGAATATCATGGATCTGCAAGGAGTTCAACACACATCCTATTTAATCTAAAGTGGATAGACTGTAAAAGATGATCATTGAAGCAAAACAACAGTGATGATTCGAAATATAAAAAAAAAAGAGTAGGCCTCCAGTAGAGTAACAGAGTTGATTTAAGAAGATGCATGTATTACACATGTTACATTCTGCGTGTCACAAGAGGATAACAAATGCTGTACTAGAACATCATCAATCCCCAGCTTTGCTGTGTGAACAGGAACCCATCGAGTGACAGAACGGCCTTTTGTTGATGGGAAGAACGCGGCCATTTGAGAGCCAGCGTGTCTGAGACTGATGACTGTGCCAGGCGTACCGTGATAAAAGCACGCACCACCAAATTAAACCATGCTTTTTGTGGCAGTGGTCCAGAAAAACAGAAGACAGGTTCAGATGCATGACATGGGAAGCATCTGATGTGGTGTGGCATTCTAATGCTTCTTTGTGACTGAGCCTACAGGATCAATGAATGATTCGCAGCTGGGTGCAATATTGCAGATCATGTTAACGATGGATCACCCTTATAAGGTCAATTTATAGTCAAACATTCAAGCAATTGACGCATTTATGGACTATTGGAGGAAACTCAATGGAATAATGCTCACCGCTGAGTTATCATGCTATATATCCTACGAAACGACACACAATTGTTAATTTAGTTCAGTCACACTGTTGCCCCAAACATCCCAGGCTGGGGGTTTGAATCCCATCCCTGCCCACTTTAAGGCAAAGCTTGTTTGGCATGTGGATCGGGGGAGGGGCTCAGTAAATTTTGTTTGATCGTCAGTTATCAAAAGGGGGCATTTTCAATAATTGGGGGCCCAGGGGCACGGCCTGTTACCCTCCCCCCTGCTCGTGCCTGCTTCTGCTTTTTTATGGCGTCTGCATGTTTTTCATGTGTCAAAAAACATCAATGTGAACTGGTGCCTCTAAATTGCCCATGATATATAACTGTGTATCTGAATGCATGCACTATCACAGAATGGCTTCTGATTCTGGGTGACTGTGTTTCCTATGACAGGCGTCAGGCTTCACTATAAGCCTGTGCTGGATAAGCCATTTGTGGAAAATGGATGCATCAATACTTGACTTGGTTATATTAACAAAACCATCAAAACAACAAATATTGACTGCGGTCTATGGGATTACCTTAATTGGATTTTCTTGCCCGTCATATGTGACCGTTTATTGTGATAGAATGCAATTTGCTAAGAAACCAAGACGACAGTCAGCTAAGGGCAACGTCGATGTGTGGATGAGACAAAGAGGAACAGAAGACGAAAGGCAGAACATCTAACGGTGCCAACTGCTGCTTCGTTCCTCCAAAACAAAGTCTTTCTGTGCAGGCTGCTGTTCAGCCAGGAAATTTTCAAACCCTCGCCCAGAAATCTATTTTACATTTTTATCAGCCAAAAAAAAAAAACTACAATTTAGTTAGGTGGTAGATCTGGGACCAGGGTCATCAGAGGCAAGGTCCATCTACTCCTTTGACTGGACACTTCATCCCTAAAGTAAAATAAAATCAAAATATAACCTCTCATTATGGGGTGTTGATTATGAAATACCAACCTCTCTTACACAGCTTACATACAGTCATGAATTAGTTACGAAATGCTAAACACAAAAAATACCCTTATATATTAGTTATGAATTAATATGAGTTAATGTAAAGTCCCACTGTGTGAGCCAGTTTCTCAGCCTGCAACCTAACCCTAACACTCTTTCGTCTTCAATCTGGTGTGTGATCTTATCAATTACGCCCGTCTGTTCAGGCATGCCTTTACTTCACCGGCTGACATCTTCATCCTTGTTCCCTCCTGCTTCTGAACTTTTGAATATTATTCAAGGCCGACTGAATTCTAAATAATCCATATTCAACGCCAGTTCGATTTCAAACCCTGAACAAACCTGGGATCGGTCTTAATTTGTCTTACACGTATAATACCAGTCCTGAGTTTAAAAGAAATCATAATGATATTGCTTGTATCCAGAACAGATATTTTTAACTGAGCAATTTAATCATATTCACTTACAGCAAAGTCCCCACTACTCTTCCATTCCATTTCCTTCCAAGTTTGAGTTACTTTCTGATATTTAAATCCACCCATGGGATTTCACATGTACAATTTCATTTTCTAATTTGTATAATGTTGGGATTTGCAGTAGCAGATGTTAGTTTCATGGTTAAAAGTTTACTGGTTCGTTGTGTAAGTCTTTTGAGGCTCCCAGAGAAGGCTCTGGAATCTCCCTTTCTTATGCGTAATACAAAAAATCCAGGTCAGTCAATTTGGATAAAGGTATCCACTAAATGATTAATTACCACAAAATAATAGTGCTCCTGCAGAGTTGTTGAGGAAGGACATATTAGACATTCAGCTGCACGATTGCGCTAAACTGCCAAACGTTTTCCACAGATGATGTACAAAATATATCAAGTCAACTCTTAATGGCTACACAGCATGCTGGAGGGAGACCCCTCATTTGCACTACAAATGGCCAAGCACATGAATTAAGTCGATCCTAACAAGATAATTAAGATGTGAAGAGCTCCCATAAGATTAAAGCATCTTTACATTACACGTCGCGGTTACAAGAAGCAAAATCCCCAGGGTTTCAGAGAAACTTGCAATCATGTTAACTCGCCTCATAAATGTTTTGATTAAAAGAAAAATCTCAGACTGCCTGGAAGACATACAAGGGAGAAGATCCAATTTACATTCGGCACAGGGCCTTGAGGCGAATCATTTTGAGTCACAGATCGCCGTATCGACACTCCGTTTAGCTACATCTCTGCAGACCTGCTTTACCGTTATCAACTTAAATTTAGTTGCCACCACAGCAGCCCTATTCTCACCCCAATAAATGATCTATAAATGTCACATATTTCCCATCGATGAGTATCCCAGTGGCGTCAAACACTCGACAGCGACACCTCTTTGTTGTTCAATTTTCAGGCCGTGTACATGCATGACACAGATACTTTGGGGGGTTCTTGCAGAATGCATCCTTTTGAGGGGGGGAGGGGGGATAGCTTATTACAGATCACTGTATAGACACTGCGTTTAGCTACATCTCCGCAGACCTGCTTTACCGTTACCCACTTAAATTTAGTCGTACAATTTTCAGACATGCATGATACAGATATACTTTGGGGACTTCTTACAGAATAGGGGCGCTAATTCCAGCTGGATGGACAGGAAACACTGATGGATCAGAGGAACACAACCTGACAGACAGTGTCTCAGCCAGGGAAAAGTAGCCTCAGAATCCGTGTATAGACTGAGCGGCATAGCCATCCATACCCCCGGTGACAGGTATATAACAAGTCTAGTCCAGAAGGCCTCAAGGCCCTCTCTGCTGGAAGCGATGTGACAGCTATTTAGCCTTTTGCGGTACCCTACCCGCCCGCCCCCCCCCCCCAATCCACTCACCAAGCAAGGACATCTACAGAAAGCCAAGCAGGCCGCTAAACACCAGTGCGAAGGATGCGGAAAGATATAGGCCTCCAGAAGAGTATTCCTTAGAAAGGCCTGTCGCAGAGCATGAGCTTTGCCTGAATATACGAGTGAATGTAAGGAGTTTTATTAAAGTGAAGGTATATATACCCTCGTCTGGCCCTTTGCAATGGTGCCGCTCGCTTTCCAGGAACAGGACGCCATGACGGCGCACTAATTACGGAGATACAGGAATGCCTGGATGTGGACTGCCGAACTTCCACCGAACTTCTGCACAACCATCTCTCCCCTCAGACGCTGTTTTTTTTTCCCACTGACATATGTGTGAAGACCTCAGCTTATCCAGCAGAATGATCAAGGGCCCAAACCTTGTAAAATGATTCCTTTGAAATTTGAAGGGAACATCTGTCTGAGGTACTTTGAAATCAGTGCCAGAGAGAAAAGAGTATATTTTTCCCTCTGCGAAATGACGACTGGTCTTGTTTGGCCCCTGGAACAGATGGTGCTGGGTGCTGCTGATGGTGAGGCTGTCGCAACAAGTGTGCAATTACAAGGCAAAAAAATAATAATAATAAAAAAAAAGAACGGCGCCCTCCCCTGGTGGAGGTTAAAAAAAACAGAAAAGGGAACGCAAACTGAAGACTGGTTGATGCACCATTACACACGCACACACAAGACAAATTAACAGCTGAATCTCTTGCGGTTTTATGTCAAGTCCAGGCTTTGCTCTTGTGTATGTATTAAGATAATCAAGCCCTGAAGAAGTCCAGAAAGAAGAACAGGACGCTATTAACCATTACGGACAAATTTACAGAACCACACAGGGAACACGGCCCATATATCATACATACAACATTTTCCATAAAAATCATTTGAATAAGTAGAATTATTTGCAGCAATCAGAGAGTGTGACCATAAAGAAGATATTTAAGGAAAAATAAGCCTGAAATTAATATTTTCATGAAGAGAAATAATTCTAATTGCAGCTAGCATCTCATCCAGGTACCCAAAGTTTGTGTCTGACGGTGTCTGGGACGGGCTACAACCAGGATGCATGGTTAGAAGATGGATGGACGGATGGATAGATGGATGGAGGGACAGATGGATGAACATGCGGACAATATCCAGCACGGAGACTGTACAGGCTCACGGGCAGAAGATGCATCAGAGGAGACAAGTTCCATAAATTACATTAGACACACGGGACACAAATAAAAAAGAAAAACACGACGGTGACTGAAGGTGGACATACTGTTGAAAGTCCTGCAGGAAATGCCATGAATATGCGAGAGAGCGTTCATTGGACATGTGGGTCCAAGTTAATAACGTGCATTTTATATACATGGCGAACTCTAACAGGTGTATGTGCATATTGCACTTTCATATTTGTTTCCTTTTTTATATTTAATTAATCATTTGTTTTAAATAAACATGGTTCACCAAGCTGCATATACGCTACACTGATCAAATACTGGAAACTAGTTAGCAGCCTATAAAGATTACTTACCTTCCCATAAATGCTGTACCATAAACACAACTGCGCAGTAATGGGTGCTGATCTGATTTTCGTTTAAATTGATGTAAGCGAAGCCCAAAATCAAAACAATGTAATGCTACTTTGCTTTTTCGAAGGATGCTATTTGCAAGACAGTGAAATGCAGTGCCACATTAAGACCAAAATGCTCAGTAATGGGTGTTGCCTGTGTGCTAATTGGACACTGAACAGCTATTGTCAAAAAAAGGCAAAACAGATTAAAGAAATACTTTCTAAACAAGTCAGACAATGGGGCTATTAATTAAGGACTGCAGAGCTCCTCGCGGATGGAGCGCGATTAGAGCCGTTCCTCCACACTGTCAAGCAGCATCATTAACTTCAATATTCGGACACTTTCTAAAGACGCCGCAGCCTCCCTTCCTGTTTACGTATCTCTCATTAGACGCATCACCCACAGCCCCGATTTGCTTTAGCTGTCGACGCCCCCCCCCAGACGGCAGCGGCTGTACCTGGCTTTTAGGAGGGAGGGGGTGGGAGGGGCCTTGCAAGGGGCTGGGGGGAGCCGTTTGATGGGCGCTGTGGAGGTGTTCAATATTTCACAACGTCTCAGCTCATATTAATCTTTGTTTTCCCCCTTTCATGTGCCATCTGATACCTCAACCCAGAAGGTTTACGCAGGGCAGAAATGAGCCTTTCAGACCAAGCCCTTCACGGCCTGCTCCTTTAAGATATAAATTAATAAATTACTCTTAGAACAGAATAGAATAGAATGGAAAACTTCATTTACATCGCATAGCAATACAGGTAGATTAAGTTGGATTTTCCTGATCAGTGCTAATAAATAGGGGGAATATAAAGGACTAAAAATGAAGTACAAAATATATTTTGGTTGCACTTTACTTAAAGCAGTTATAATGCCTTATAGATACCTTCTTAATGCATTATAATACATTCATAAAGTATTACAAACACGGCTGTAACTATTTATAAAAATCCATAACACATTATAGCCATGTTTATTATGCGTTATGAATGCTCTGTGAAGCCCTCATCTATAATACACACTAGATACCTTCATAATGTATTCTACTGGACAGTATAAGCCATTATAATGCATTATGTAGGTATTTATAGAGCATTCTTAATATATTAAATATCTCAGCCATATTCTGAAATTCTCACAGTACAGTATTTGAGGTCATGGCGCAGTCAGGGAGCAGACAAACATGGCACAGTTGATGGTCAAACACTCAACGTCAAGTCAAATCCCCATTACAGTTGGAAAAATGGGGAGGATACCAAGAGGAAATGTCCATTCAACAAAGCTGCCCGTTCACAGGAGGTGAGTCATAAAGACAGTTACACATAATTCCAAAAGAACCCGCTGAAAGCTCAGCTGGAATTATATAGGAAAGGAAAGAACCAGCAACTGACGTAATTACATCATTCAATAAAATTCTGGTTCAGTAGGTGAACATGTGACGAAGACTCCATGGAAACTGTAAGGTGAAATATATTTGGAAATATCACAGCTTATGGTTTAATACAGGGCATCGATGTACTGAGACGCAATGTGTTTCTGTTTCGCCCCGAGCATCACGGTCGACCTGATGAGGTGTTCTATGGTGCGAAGACAGTTCAGTACCTCAGATGTCAAACCATGCAGGGATAATAAATGACTTTCTCCATGGCTGGGAGTTGCAAAATGTGCACGGCGCGGGGGAGGGGGGGACTGAGGAACCGCCTTTAGTCCTGGAAACAAAGTCAGCAAATTCAGTGTCTACCAAAGACAACAGGGCCTGGGGGCGGGCAGATTAATCACCCTGCAAGTAGGGTATCCCCGACTGTTGGGGATGGGGGAGAAGACGGAGACACGGGTCACATGGTGCACAGCTAGTTTTATACTGGAACTTTGGAAAAAAAGACACACATAATACTGTAAATGCAGTTTGATATGTATCCACTTATTTACATTTTGTCTTTTTAATGTTGAATGCTATGAAAATGGCTAATGCTATTGCCTAACACCTCTGTCCATTGAAGGTCCAAAAACACGCTAATGTTGAATTAGTGTTGCCGGATTGTCTATAGGTGTGAATGGTGCATGTGCCCTGGGTTGGTGCTCTGTCCTGGTTAATTCCTTGTTCCCGTAGGATATAGTTCTGACCCCACTGCGACCCTGCATAGGACAAGCAGTTATAGAGAATGGGTGGATGGATGGATGGATGGATGGATGGATGGATGGAATTAAAATAAATGACACCAGAAATCCCAGGGTCTGCTGTCTCATGACCTGTGGCTCCTGAGAGTTACTGATCATGCCCCTGCATTAGGGGTTATGAAAACGGCATAGCTAGACGGATGCCCGATACATCAAAATCTCTTAAACTAGCGTAAATCATCATTGTGAATTCAAACTTGGAACTCTAGTAGGGCTTATTTTTTTGCCATAATGGAGTGAGTCCTCAGTTCAGGGACTCGCTGACCAGTAAATAAACGCTGGCATCACATTGCAGACAAAGCACTGATGAGAATTCGAAGAAGCTATAACGGTAGCACCCAGGGGACGGCGGTGAGAGCTGAACACAGGGGAAAGACTGCCAGGAAAAGGCAGAATTTAATAACTCCCCAGGAAAGTTGTCCTTATTAATGAGCAGGTGAAGGGAGTGCCACCACCTGTTTTGTTTGAATAATGCCTTTGATGTTTCCATTTTTAATACTGGTAAGCTAATAAAGTCGTAATTTAGCTAATAATTCGCATTGCCTCATATTGCTCCTTGAAATTTCACATTTGCATGAAACGCATTTCAGTTTGACACGGACCGAAATTTTTGATGAGAAAGTATTCTGTTAATATGTCTACGCATCTCTGTAAAATCTTCACGAACAGTCTGAAATGGAGTTCATAGCGCCAGCTTTGGGTGGTCTGGCCCCCTAGGCAAGATTCTGCAGAGCATGCCCCCCCCCAACAGCAAAAAACAAATTTTGTCGATTAATTTATATAAAACTAGGACTGGGAAATGCATCACACTAATGCATGCATTAGTTATGAAATGCATTATCATTTCTTTGATTGCATTAATGCAGGGCTGCCCAACCCTGCTCCTGGAGAGCTTCCACCCTGCAGAGCTTAGGTAAAGCCCTAATTTAACACACCTGATACAGATAATCAGGCCCTTCAGTTATATGTTAATATTAGAGTCAGCTATGTTGAAGTTAAGCTGGTTCTCATACTGAGGTGATACTGAAGTGCCTGATTATCTGCATATCTAATGTATGCAGTATAAACACTGTTTGGTTAATTAAATAATTTCCCAGTTATTCCCAGTCCTGTTAAAAACACAGGGTACCTGACTGCTAACTAGCTAGTGTCTATCTCACAAGGAAAGTAGTGAAATATTAAAAATAGCATAAATAGCCATTAGCCCAACCACCGGCAGTTCAGACTGGACGGTCCATCTGAAACTAAGCAGGTCAGGGCCTGGCCAGTACTTGGATGGGAGACCAAGTGGGAACACTGGGTTGCTGCTGGTATGGCCAAGAGGAAGGCCAGCCATTGATCTATGTGGATCCCAATGCCCCAGAGCAGTAATGGGGAAACTGTGCTGTAAAAATGGTGCTGTCCTTCGGATAAGACGTAAAAACAAGGTCCTGACTCTGAGATCATAAAAGAGCCTTGAGCATCAGCATGGAAACGCAGAGTAGGGGTGGTACCCTGATGTTCTGGCTAAAACTGCCCACTGAGGCCCTATCAGCTCTGGACTCCTCATCATCCCCTGTATCTAATTGGGGAGTTCTCTCCTTCACCACCTCACCTACTGTGTGGTGACTGTACTGGTGCAGGACGGTTGCTGTTGTATCATTCCAAGTGGGTGCTGTAGTTCTGTGAAGTGCGATAGTATCATTCATAAATAACTGTAATGTCACGGAATGCAACAAGACGATTTCATTCACTTTTTTGCAGGCCACAATGTACTTGCAGACCTTTCTTGAGAGCGTGTGGGCCCCAAGAACTCAATAACTGCTTAGGTGCTATGCTGAGTTTTGAGTAGAGATGGAATGTTCAGGTCCAGAAAGTACAAATCCAGACCAAGATTTTGTTTCAACCAACCGGTTGAGTTACTTACGGTTGTGCATGCGACTCTATATACTCAACTGGTTGGTTCAAAAACTGGTGACAAAATCTTGGTCTGGATTTGTACTTTCTGGACCTGGACTTTCCACCTCTGGTTTTGAGCAATTCAACTCCCAGGATAAGGTAACAGACAGTTTTTGATCTTTGGTGTGGTGTTGCTAATGTATTTTGAAGTATATATTTTGTCATAATTTATCTGCTTGTGTTCCTCGTCCAGACTTATTTTTCAAAGATGGCATATTTGTGTCTTACTATAATGCAGTCTTAATATAATTATTTTCATATATCTGAATTTCCGTCCATCTTCCCTCCTGATTGACTTGAGCATCTTGGGGGCGTTATGTGACTCACCAGGTTAGTCCGGCAATCGGAAGGTCGCTGGTTAAAGTCCTAATTATAGAATAACCACATTGCTGTTGGGTCCTCGAGCAAAGCACATAATCTTCCCCCTCCCAAAACACGCCAGGAGCACTGGAGAAAGGGCTGACCTTGCACTAGGGCCCACTTTGGCTCTCACGATTGTGTGTTTGCACGTTTCAACGGAGAGCATGATGGGATACGTGAAAAGAAGCATTCCAATCCGTGGAAAAATAAAGCATCATTTCATTTTAGCTAATCCTCAAAGGGGGGGGGCAGTGCCTATTTCAGGCAGGACAGGACACAAGGCTGGGGAATACCCTAGACAGGATGTCAGTCCATCACAGGGCGTTTACAGAGAGGACACCCCACTGCATGTATTTGGACTGTGGGAGAATGACCAAACACAGGACAGAGAGAACATGCAAACTCCACACACACAGCTGAGGGGGGGGGGTTCAAACCCCCTACCAAGTAAATGCAAAACAACAGCACTGAGCCACTCTTTAACTAATAACTGAAATAGCTATTTTACCTTTTATGTTTAACCATAGCATAACATTCCAAACAATCAGGAAATGTTTCTCCCATGTATCTGATGTCTTGCCTTGTCCTGGTCTCTTTAAATCCAGTCACAGCACTGAAGAGGTCTATAGTTTGGCTGATTTAGTATTAAAATAACATCTAAGGCCTGTACTGTGGAAACATGTCTCATTGGCTCAAAGAGGAACCAGTGACCCACAATCCGAGCCATAATGCACAAATACAAACAGCTGACACATTAGTGGCCAAAGCACCTCCAAGGACAACTGCCAAGGTCGTGACAAAGAACCGTCAAAGAACATTCAGGGATCTGTAGGTTTCTCTCACCCTGGTGGTACACGGTATCAAAAATAATAATAATAAAAAACATCACTACAAATGCAGGTTATTAAGAGAGCAGAGAGTATATTTGTAAAGGCTCCCATGATACCTTAAAGCAACCTCTATCTTTCTTCTGCTTCTCAATGAAGCCCATTTGGCTGCGCTGATTATTCAGAGAAATCCCACGCCAGCACGCTTCTTACACATGGCGTCGGGAAGAAACAAGAACCTGAGAGAGAGTCAGCCAAGTTTTATCAGGTTGCTTCTTTGCCGAACTCATGCTGGACTGACGAAACATATCCCAGCATCCTTTGGTACACAGTCAGATAACTACAGCATAACCAAGGGTCTCAAATAGCAAAACACAACGTCTAATACGTCACATTCCACAATCAGCGGCATTGTCCAAAAGATGAAACGTTCAGGTCTTACAGGGTCTTGGCTTCTCCAGTGCCACACAAGATGTCCATACTTTGGCAATACATGCTTGACATATACAACAACTATAAAAGAATAAAATGACGCAGGACGACCGTGTACATTTATATATGGGGTGGCTTGGCATTTAATCAGATACAATGAATAGCTGCGTTTCATGACAGATGGTCATTAAAAGGTCAGATTCAAGCATGAGGTCGCTTGAGCAAAGCACAACCCTAAAGCCTTCCCCTTTCAGTCAGGGCGCCCCTCATGAAGGCTGTTATCAAATCCGTTTGAAAACGGCGGGATACAAAGGCGCCACTTAGATCCGAGTCGCTCTGAATCCGCAGGAGGAGCCTGTTTTCGATTTAAGCGGCAAGTGATTAAATATCTTCCATCCATATAATCACAGCAGCGATTTAATTACATAAACAGTGTTCACATCGTTAGATATTTGTACATTGTGCATCTTTAAACCATGATAGATGATGATGACATCGATGTATTTTTTTTTTCCCTTTTCTATCAAAAAACCGAACCTAGGAATTTATTAAAATATTTCTCTTTGAACTGGCAGAGGTGAAATAAAACTACAGGGATCATTCATACAGAAAGAAATGGCAAATGTTATCGTCCATTAAGAACTTATTGATTTATTTGTCCATTGAAGAATAATGCAAGATTCATTTTCAAGTTGACACCTTCAGAAGAAGCAAACTTAATATGTAATGGGTTTTAAAAACGTGTAGGGAAAAGTGTCAGGATACAATTAATTTTTTCTTAGGATTTTTCTACACGACAAGCTACAATGTTACCTGCCGCAGGGGTCTATCTAAACTTTACGTGGCAACATATTAAAGAAAACAAGTTTTGAAAGAGGACATCAGACAGCACTTTCTGTCTGGCAATAATGAAGTAGGATTAATCACAATAAAAAAAGCTAGTTACTTTTTATATTACCTTTACTGAAGTGGTTCAAAAATGACAAATGTGGAAGGCAGATGTTTATGACTGAACATGCATTTTCAGAAAAATTAAACAGGAGTAAAGCTTTTCAATCTAGTGTGTAAATTTGCCAGTGGGCTGGTCCATTCAGCAAGGAAACAAGTTTTAATTTTAGGTTTAATTGCATGAAAATAGACTCTCAAAAGACCTTGTTGCAAGGTTTCAGCATAAACACAGAACCGTCACCATGAAAAAAGGACTCGGACATTGCAGGCAATGTAAATCTTTTATAGAAATTTCTAAGAGGATTGATTCATTACAATGCCTTATGGAACACCAATGATCACTTCCAATTAACAATTTTATCAAAACTACCACTTTTTTGCTGAGTTCTCTGAAAACATCTAATTGCCCTAGGATTTATTTAAATACTTAAACAGATTTTAAAATAATATATCATAATCAAAAGCTTTGTCAATCTAATTAGCTATGCTAACTGGTAGAGCAATTGTTTGGAGATAAAGTAGTCCTGGGACCTTCATCTCCAAAGAAAGGCTCGACCAATTAGCAAGGACCAAAACAATACCAGCTACCAAACAGGTGCCAAACCCGACTTCTGTGAGGCAGGAGGCCATGTTTCACACCCCGAAATAATTCTTCTGTACCTTTGTGTCTGGAGTCTTGTTTTCAAAAAGCTTTTGTATGCAATACCACAAAGACGATTCAATTCCTAAGCAGCACCTTTCACAATGGATATTCTGCACAATGCTCCCTACCTACGAAGGGCATAAATTAATGGTAATGTTGGGATACAAGGAATGTAAAGACATTCTGGGTGCTAAAAGGCTGGTGAACAAGTATGATGGGTATTGGCTGGGTACTGCCACATCACAGGTGGCTCTTTGAAAGGTGGCGTAGTGTCAAACTCTATACAATGCAATGCTGTTTAGACAAGTCAATTACAAACAAAGTCTAACACAATGACTAATAGTGCGGAGAAAACTAAATCTATGGATCTACAGAATCAAAGGGTTTGTACTATCCAGCATTCTGGTCTTATCAGTTGATGACTACAGTATTGGGATGGAGAGGTACAAGCAAAATACATCTTTGAAGTTATGCATTTTGCATTTTTAAACAGGAAGTATTTCAGGTACAGTTGGACTCGCAACGTTTAGCATCTCGCAGAATCACGTTACTCGATACTTACAGGAGGTACAAAGTACAGTAACTGGCTGAACCAGATCATTCTGTTCGTTACTCAAGAATGAGTAATGAGAAAAGTGTTTTTATAAAGCCCACATTACACATCAAAGCAACAATTAACCGTTCCGTTAATAATTTCACACATGAATACACAAATATAAGTATACATTTATGTATATTTGTTGACATTTTAGCATCCACCTATTTGACAGAAAGTACCCTTTAACACCAGAATACAAATACCAAGATGTCTTTAAGGTCTAACATCATTAATAGGCTGAGATGATGTCAGGAGATGATGACATGTTGGTCCATCCATCTTCCATCTGCTTATAGGGTATAGGGTAGTGGGGGGGTCGGGAGCCCCCCCGGCTGGGGTGCACGAGGCAGGCAGACACCCTGGACTCAACACCAGCCCACAGCAGATCATACTGACCCACGGGTTCCTAAAGTGCATCTAGCATGGGTTTCCATATCAAATCATAGAAACAGAACAACTATGACATAGGTCTGACTCGCAATCATCATTCACCAGCAATATTTTACCTAAAACTTCTCAATAAATAACCATGAGGCAGGTCCCAAAAGCCAGACTGCCCTACAGGAGACTTTGACCCTCCTAGACGGTGAAGAAATTCCCAGCCCACTTAAAATTCGCCGTTACGCCACAAAATGAGAAGACTAAGGGTGTCCAAGTGATTTTTTTTCTTTTTTCTCCGAGGAAAGACCTATCCTGGCAAGCAGAAAAAGCTCGTCAGACTGCACTTAATGAGACTTCATGTACGGCTTATTTAAAGGTGACCTTATATTGAAACGACCTTATTAAACTCGGAGTGAAAGGGCAAAATGAGAAATGATAAAAGGCAGTGCTGTGCCAGATCACTTAACCGTATCACCGCAGCTTCAGCCAAGAACCATGACGGGTACATTTTCAAAAAGGTGGGGTGGGGCGGGGTCAGAAATTTTGACCATATTCAGAAGTCATCATGCCTCCTCTTAAAGAAATGTAAGATTCAATGGAGAAATACTGTATACTATAACTATATATATATATATGTATATATATATATATATATGACAGAAAGCAAAATTTACTGAACCACAAGATGCTACCATTTATTCAATTATGTATATAGAAAAGACACGGTTTAAATATTCCAGGAATTCTCAAACACTTATTGCCAAATAATAAAAATTAAGGTTTAGGGGGAAAAATGATCAAACATGCATGAGACATTATATACGAAACCATAATGCCGTTTGTAGTTTGTGTGACGCTTACTATGTTACACTGAAACCTGTGCCTCTCTCACCGTATGATCTCATTTGAAAGTCACATCAGAGGACATTAAGGACAGGGTGTCTAATGAGAAAGCCTGGAACACACACCAGGATCTCCTTAGATCCAGTCTCATTAGTGCGACTGGATCACTTCTAAACGATAACAACCACCCCCAAGTGGAAAGCGACATCAATAAACAATCCTCAGGCTTTGAGGAATAACATAAGGTGAAACGCTTAGCATGTGTACGAAGTCTGTCCAGACATATTGGATCCTTCTACATACTTATCTTCCGAATAAAAGTTCAGCAGTTGAATATAGCTAACGCGCAAGATGTGAAACACGAAAGATTACATACATACAAGACTAGAGAACATGTATCTCCCCATTAAAATCAAAGGCTTTTATAGTAACACACAGAATGTGCGATACCAGCATTCCGTCAAGACACAAACTCACTAGAATATTAAGACAAAAAAAATCATAGGTGGAGGGCAACATGTTCTATTTGCACGATTTATTTTACTTCTTTGAGAAGTTGACTGGTATTCAACTGATTTTTTTTTTGTCCATTAAATAAGGGAAGGCATATGGTGTCGTTTGAATGTCGAAGAATCATACAAAAATAAATCTAAAAAACAAAAAGGCAGGAGTCCTGAATACCAAGAGCGTGCAGTACAGGGAGAGCACAGGTGACCGGACGTGTGATGTCAACAATCCAGAGAGCCGTCGGGTCCGCTGGCAGAGCTGTCACCAGGGGGCGACGTGGGGGAGGAGCGCAGACGCTTGTAGATGAAAGCGTAGAGGCTGACGTCGGGCCTTGGGGTGCGGCAGCCTTCGCATACAGCGCTGTAGTATTGCTTTACGAGCCGACACACCATCCCTGCAGAAGAAGGCGAGCGTGATGTCACAGGGGGCGTCGCACACACACAAACCCACGAATCAAGAAACCGCAGCAGGGCTATTTCCGGACAGCTCTGCAAAGCTTGGAGTAACTCCTGGAAAGCCTTTCAATAAATGTCAGCTACCTATGTCAGAAAAAGAAATTGGACAGAGGGTCCATAGACGACAGACAAATGAGCTTATTGATAGATTTTTTTTTTTTTTTTAATAAAGACTGATTACTTGCCTATTCGGAAACGGTGATCTTTTCAAATGAAATATTTTTAAAGGACATTTACCTAGATGTCAAAAATCATTAACATTTCCCTAAATTATACTGTCGTGATGTTAACATGATGTGCCTCTTGCAGCAAAAATGCATTACCCACTGTGCAACAAGCATAAGCCAGTTTAGGAATTAACAAGACTAATATACCTCAAACCAGAAATTAAACAATGCATCACGGACCTAAGTGGATGATAAGCTACCAATTAGCCTCATTAGTGTAACGGCCGTCCAAGCATCAGCTGGGTCCAGGAAACAGGGCTTCTCATCTCCGCCTTGTTTCGGGAGTTACCTACGTCACATACCAGGCTCCATTCAACTCGCACCTTTAACAGCTAAATTGACTCACGTAGCTTAAGGCGGAAGCCATGTGTTTAACACCAACTGGGTTACGCGTATAACTAAGAAGCACATGAGTGTATGCGAGAAACACAGCAGCCCAACACAACAGGCAGTTAATTCATAGCCATTAATAATGACTGCTTAGTGAATATACTGGCATTCATGTGAATGACACTATATAACGGTTAGCTAACCGCGCTGATTTGTAGTTATGCTTGTGTCATTTACCATCATTATGCTGATCTGCTTAATGTACTTTAGAAATGACCAGGGCACATGAAGGGCTCCCTGTATGTGGCTTTTTTACTTTTATTGTCATGGTTACATAAAACCTATTTGCTGATGCTACAGCAAATAAAAAGAAAGTAAACAAAATTCGAACGAGTGCAAGCAAAATAAAACAATATGTGAAATACAGACAAAAATGTAAAACAAAATAAGCAGCGCTGAAAAACAAATCGAAAGCCGAGGGAACAAGCCTTACCGATAGTGACGTTCTTCTGTGTGAGGAAGGAATGCATCTTGTGGACGTCTCTCATGAGGTCGACGTCCCCGAAGGTGAAATAGGCCACGTCACGGCCCACTTCCGAGGCCACCAGGATCTGCAGGAGAGCTGAGGAGACGAGCGGTCGCCAGTGAGACCAAAGTCGTGCAGTGTGCTTAGCAGTGACGTGATTAAGGAATCAAACCTATAACCCAAAGGCATCGAAGAACCAGTGCTGCTCCTTCAGCTCTTAACCAAATATTTCACACACTTCTGTTACAACAAAGCTGACAAAGTGAATTAATGTGGGTGCCCTATTAGATATGGGTAACAGAAAAACAAACCAATATAAGTGTCATTTATCGGAGAATCAGTGACCCATTGACTACCCAGAGAACATTTATTACAAATGGCAGAATGAAAATGGAATTTCGCGTGTAACGAAATGTATTCATACATATTTTAAAGCACCCTAATGCATAATACTGAATGACATTACAATTAAAGTTTTAATTACAATGGGTGTTCTTTCTGTGGCGTTTCTAGGATACAGTTCATTCAGCAAAAGGGGAAAACAAACTGGAAGACATAGTATGCCACAGTATGCATACTGGGATTTTAATTCCTATTTTTTGCTGAAAAAAAAAAATCGCTAATTTGCTTGGTTTTTATTGTTTACCGAAACACCATACGGGTTCACTTTCATTTACACAAGGAATTTAGAGCCACAGCTACAGAGAGAAAAGGCTGGACTCTACACAATACATTACACTGAATCCCGATTAGACTCTCCAAACTTACAGGATGAACTGGAAAAAGCAAAACATGTAGGAAAAAAACACCTTGTTCGGCATGTGAAATACTACACCCTTATTGACCAAATGATTAATCGGGACATTACCCTTTGTGTGATTTCCCGATGCTTACCGTTCACGTTTGACCGGAGAGTCCGCCTTTAAAAAGGTAAATAACACGTGCGGGTTTCCACTACAACCTCAATCTTAGTCACAGCCGAGAGCGAAGGTGCAGCCCATGAGAGTTTTAATATTTAACGAGACTGGAAATAGGCCTGCTGATTAATGATGAGGAGACAGACTCGAGCAAACAGAGAGAACCCAAACAAACAAATAAATAAATGTTCCACCATCATATTCGTGACAGTTGGGATTTTTTTTTCCTTCATTTGACGTCCCTCATGCCTGAATCGTGTGAAAAGATCCTGACAGCACACAGCAACAATGGGATGAACAGCCATGGACATTGCCACTGCAATGCCAGGCGAAAATGGCTATTACTTCCCAGGCCAATGGCTAAAAAACTCTCAGAAAAAAAGACAAAATGGGGGGGGGGGGGAATCTCATTCACCGCTGAAGAGAGGGGTAAAGCGAGCCGCTTCTTGAGACTATCTAAGCCAGTGCCAATCGAAGGCCATGCTGGCCACTGTCAGTGGATGGATGGACTGGACCAGGCAATCAATTTCACTTTTAATGGAAAATATAAAAGTTTGTCATCTGATCAATAACAGCAGGCCAGACAAATAGGCTTTAAGTAAATGAGAGAATGAGAGGTGAGACTAATGAAACTCCATTACTGCTATATTGCAGCTTTGATTTTAAACTATAACAATAAAAATTCAGTCATAGAATGTAAACATTTGTAAGTTCGGTGTGAATGGTGATCAAGGATGGCAGCAATGAAATCTAAAAGAGCACCAGACCTCAGCATTTCACACGGTGGGAAGCAGGGCAGTGAATCATAGTCACACAGTACTGAGGGAGATGTTGGCAAATCTTATAATCTAACCAGTACAAGCCAGCTCTGCTGGTAGTGTACAAACCTTTTGCAACCCACATGACAGGCAGAAATACATACATAAACAATAATTTAATAAATAACATATTATTATTATGGTGCTTTTCACAGTAATCAAATCACCCTCATACCCTTTAACCCAGAATCTCCCCAATTTTCACATGATCGAACCCACTCACCCCCATAAACTTCAATCCTAAATTTCCCCAATCTTCATTGTCATCAAACCCGCTCACCCTCTGTACCTTCACCCCAAGGTCTCCACACACTTCATGGTGATCAAACCCACTTAGTCCCCATACCTTTTAACCTGGAGTCTCCCCCGAAAGCTCCACAGCCCCAGTTTCCTGTGGCCACGGCAGGGAGATTCTCGCTCTTCATGCCAGGACGCACAAAGCCACAGTAGGCCTGGGGGAAAAAAAAGAGATGGTTACACGGTTTGGGTAAGTGATGGCGACCAGAGGGACAGCAGCTTTACCAGAAGCAACTATGGTCCTCGGGACGGTGGTCTTTGTGTTACAGCAAAACAAACTAACCCCCTGTTCCAGCAGAAACAACCAGCCATATATGGTGTAAATATTCTGTAAAGCTATGCCATGCAACTAAGTAATAATAAAAGCTAATTTCCTGCAGTCAAAATGTCAAGTGCATGCTGGGAATTGAAGATACCAATTTAAAAATCACCACCACTGGCGGAGATGTATTCAGGTAACTAAAGGGAACGTCCAATTTAGTGAGGAAACACCAGATGCAGCCTCATTTGTGTCAAGACTAGAAACGCCAGTTACATACAATTCAAATGAGTTTCCCCCCTGCGATTCTCCATCAAATCCACCGCAGTAAAAAAGCATATATCATACAGGCATGTCTGGATGCACTAGACTGATGAATATGAGATTCCCTATAACTAAATAAAAACACATGGCAAAAAAGTCAGTTGTTATAACTATAAATACTTTATATGGGTCGGCTTACATATTCTTGTTAAAGCACTTAGGAAGATGAATTACAGGAGGACAGGAAATTAATTTTTAGCTGAGGAATTAGGCACATGAGCAAAAGATGAATGGTAAGTATCCGTCATGCCGCTTGACGTTGTAAATTCATATTGCGAAAGGGCAGCTCTGACAGTAAACCTAACTGCCCCCTAGCCAGGATTGATCCCTATGCTGCAGCATTTCCCAGGGTCCGTCAATCTTCAGGGCAGCTGTCTGCGTTTTTCAAGATTCCTGATGCGACACCTGACAGTGGCGACATCTTGATTTCCAAATGTGAATTTTCATCAAAAACGGTCAAATACGCAGCCTCCCCCCCCAATATGCTACAGATGTGAATGAAATACGCAAGATATGCAATTTGTGTGATGAAGCAGGTCCGAACGCTTAATCAATTATAAACAAGCACCGGGGCACCTCCTGAACACAAGGTGTGGTGGGACGAGGCGTCTGCACATTTTTATGAATGGTTCATCAAATCCAACGTGTGATGAACGAGAAGCACTGACACATACAAGAAGGTCTCACTTTAATTCATCAAGCCCTTCCAGCCTTCAGAGGTTCATGCAGCCATAGAGGTTTCCAGCTAACGCGACATGGAGGATCAATGTCTAATAATGACCCCCCACCCCCTGTACTCTGTTAAACATAAAAAGAGGTACATCCACAAACAGGCGGGGGAGGGGCGGGACACACTTATACAAAGTGATGTTAAAAAGTACTAATCGTAAAACGTGTTTATCTATTTACTTATTGGCAAGTCATTAAATCATGAAAAGAGCTAAGGAAATTAATGCAACTATTTTTGCAACTTTAATCCTGTGAGGTTTCATGTCAACATAAAAATGAAATGAAATGTAATTATTACATAAAAAAAAAACAAAATATGTTTGCAGGACTTTATGGGAAGTTGAGGGCTGTGGACTGGTGTGGCTTTGTCAAGCTGCAGCAGATCAGGGCAGTAGAGTCCTGTACACATCATACCGAGCTGCAGTTTGCTTTACTTTGGCCGGACCCAGACGAAAACAGCGCAATAGCTATGACCCACCCCAACTCCCATGAATTCTTACTCTGGATGTTAAAACTTTCTGCCAAAACAAACTTTCGTACATGTTCAAACTGCATGAACACACTGCATAATCGGACAGCTAGAAACAGGCATTTAAGGAATATCCAGTAAAGTCAAAGTACTTTTTCTAATATACGTATTTCAGAGGCTATACACATTCCACCACCTTTTATCAGACAGACAGACACTGCAGGTTTACAGTACTGCATTGCACACACACACACACACACACACAGAGTAAAAAGGACATTTAGACAGTAATAAACAGTAACAATAAATAATAAACGAAAATAAACAGTAGCAATGCAAAGAATGTCAGGCTATCTAGGCCGCAGGGAGATTGGTTATAACAGTATTGTGTGAAAACGTGGCTTTCTACAGGAAAGCCAAGGATATGACTGAGATGACACATATCCCAAGGGCTCCCCCTTCAAACAGTGACGTAACAATGTAACGGGCAGATGGCGTGGCCCGCCCCAAACCCCCGGACGCTGGCTCACCTTCTTCAGCTCCCTGGTTATCTTCTCCGGCTGAAACTGGTCATAGAAGCTCCTGAACCTCAGCGCGTCTATGGCCACGATCTCAGTACAGCGGCGCTGCCACTCGTCCCTGGGTGGGAGCGGGGGGGGGGGGGGCACTCAAATGCATTTCATTTACAGAGCGGCACGCTTATTTAATCTGGGAGCAAGAACAGCCTCAGGAGCAAATTATGCTCTTCGAAAAGGTTTGTTGGGGAGGACGGACAAGAACTACCTTTAGGACAGGGGGGCGGCTGCTGGTGGAGACGCTGAGTATGAATAATTGGAGGCAAAACGCAGATTTTCTGCCTGGATGCTGCCAGGATCTAAGGCCTTCGAACGGGCCGCTATTTAGCAGCCGGGCTGTCTCGGCAAATCCCATCACGCCTCGCAACTTACACCGCGGTCTTTAGCTACGAGGGGGGGCAACTTTTTCCAGTCCTTGTTTCAATGAAAGGGACAGCGCTAGCAGACATTTTAGCTGAACTTTTAGAATATTTATTGATATATAATATTGTGAGATTTCACCCATGACTGTGCAGGGCAAGACTGGCAATCAGGGTCACTGGGTATTTTCCTGACGGGCTGACTGGTTTCACTGGCGATTTCTTTAATCCCAGTCCAGTCCTGTGACCGTGTATCATTTATAAGCAATAAATAGGGGAAACTTGCATAGGAAGGACATGCAGGGAGTGAGGCG
>JAODJW010000041.1:9323799-9343126 GCA_026777045.1 Hyperopisus bebe
GGGTTGTTCCCTGCCTTGTGCCCTGTGATGGGTTGGCACCCCATTCTGGGTTGTTCCCTGCCTTGTGCCCTGTGATGGGTTGGCACCCCATTCTGGGTTGTTCCCTGCCTTGTGCCCTGTGATGAGTTGGCACCCCAATCTGGGTTGTTCCCTGCCTTGTGCCTGGATCCTCAGAAAACACTACAGCCGTCATCACTGGCCACTTCATAAATGCCAAGGAAACAATGAGGGGAAACTGTAAACCCAGAATAGGTCACTGGCCGCTTGACAGGGCACAGAATAAGCCTTCTTCCACCGGCCCTGAAGCAGAGTCCCGAAATATTAATGCGAAGAGGAAGGTGGCAAGGACTGCCTGACCGAGATGGGGGAAGTTTCTGACAGAGGGGAGGGCCACAATAACTATGGTTTTCTGGGGGTTCCTGGGGGCTACCTAAATATTTCCAAATTGATAAAAACATTTGGGGGGGGGGGGGAGTATAATTGTGCGAGACCCATTGTGGGTGGTGTGAGGTTCAGCAGCTTAGGATGCTGTGCCTGTGAGGTCACCGGTTCAAATATCGAAGTCGGCAAAGTGATTCCACTGTTCACCCCCTTGAGCGAGGCCCTTAACCCCAATTGTCACAGGGACTCTCTGACCTGGCTTTCAATTGTACATTGTTTTGGATAAAGGCATCCGCTAAATCAAGTAATCGAACATGCATTAATCCGAAAAGCCTCATTAGCTGAATGAATCGACAGACCCAGTAAGGGCGAACCACAAGAGGCTGTGCGATGCTACAAGCGGAGTCCGTGTTTCCAGCGGTGCTCGAACCAGAAACGCAATGCGTTGGCCGGGTTACCCGGCTTTACACTGGATGTCCGGTTCTGTTGAGACCATTTTGTTGCGACTTTTAAACCAAAGATGATAGAGATAATCAATGTGATTCTACACTGGGCAGAGGGAGAGGAGGGAGAGGAGGGAGGCCCTAGAGCCCTAGGCTGGGAGAGGCTGAGTTGCCCTGACAGAGGAACAGACAGACCTGGTAACAAGCCCATTTGGAAAGACTGGATCCATGAACCAGGCAGCAAGGGGTCTTTAAGGCGTAACGGAAATGCCGAGATCTGCTCAACGCCACGATGGGGGCAAATGCAGACTGTCTGGGAGGCAGCAGCTGTAGCAGCTTGGAAGCTCAGGCTGGACGTGCCCTTTTCAATCCGAAAAGGCCCACAAAGGGTTGGCAAGAACTCAAGATTTAGGAGGGCTGAACTTGTACTCAGAGTCCCAAGAGGGACTCGCTGCTGTACCACTGGAAACATGAACAAGAATCAATGGTACCAGCAACATAAACAGATCAGAAGTGTGTAAAATGTATATAAAAGCAGTGGACTAGCATTGGAGGGTCTGTTCATCTCACAGGATTCTGAAAGATCCACATAAGCCCTGGTACTCTCCTGCAGCAGGCACAACACTACCGGGCTGACAGCAGTGACCATCTGAATCTGAATCAGTATCCATCTGAATCAGTGACCATCTGAATCTGAATCAGTATCCATCTGAATCAGTGACCATCTGAATCTGAATCAGTATCTATCTGAATCAGTGACCATCTGAATCAGACACCATCACTTCACCAAACCAGGGGATGTCACCTCCTGTAATGAGGATTCTTAACCACTATGCACATCTCTAACCGATGTGACCACACCAGAAAAAAACCCAATTGTAAAACTTGGCATCTCCAACTCAAAAAATTATTTTCAATCTCTCTCCCGGAACAGCTTGTTTGTCAAATGAGGAAACATAATAAAGTTTTCCTCTGTGTTCCTAAACGACACAGATGATGGCGACTGGCGTGTGATAGGCTGTCAGCCTCGGCTTGCCGACACCTTGGTTGCGCTGTGACGTGGCGGCGTGAGCGGCAGCCTGGCAGCGGGTCTCGCCGAAATTGCCCGCCGACTCGGGACAGCCGGGGGGTGGGGGCATCTCAAGCTCGCTGACAGCCTGTCAAGCCCAACCCCCCTTCTCCCCCCACCCCACCGCACAGGGAATCCATCAATCCGGATGTGGGCCCTCGGCCCAGGGGGTGCCCGGAGTCGCTCATGTGTACCAGTCAGCTGTCAGGGCCCGGTAACTGGGAGGCAGGCAGAAGGTGAAAAGGAGATGGGGGCCACCATGACAGATGGGGAAGGGGGGTGCGTGACAAAACATAGGCATTCCAGCTCCCAGCAAGAGGCAAAGACTCGGTAGTAAAGCACCATTCATAAAAAAAAAGTCTTTTAGTGAAGTAATACAGGAGAACCCATGATTGGCAGAGTGATGTCACTGTTGATCCTTGACCAACGTCATTAATCCCCAATTGCTCCAGGGACTGGCTGACCCGGCCTTCGTAATTTTATATCGCATTGGATAAAAGCTTTCCGAAATTTTCTAAATGTGTAAGTACAAAAAGGTAACTGTATAACCCCAAGCGACGGGAACCCAGTGGTGATGTGGTGGGGGCCTCACCTGGAGCATCCCGTAGCCCTCATTCTCAATGGTGCCCTCACACGTGATGTGCAGCTTTGTCAAGGGCTTGGCAGAGCTGTGCCGAGAGAAAGAGTCGCACCAATCAGCCTTCGTGAAAACAGGCCACATGACCTACCACAGCGTGAGACCTTCCCTGCAATAAGTTGCGCGACAGGTCTGCGGGAAGAGTGGCGGGTTTACCTTTCCCAGTCCGGAAATCGGGTCACACACTGCCTCGTAAACGTCACCAGGCCAGTCGGTGCTGATTGGCACATCGGAGAACGTCAACGTTACCAAGGATTCACAGAAGCATACGCAAGACGAACTCGGTAAGTCAATATATAATTCAGAAATCACAGAGCAGAACCGATGCCGATCAAACAAACGGAAACTAGCGTGGAGCTATGGAAGCTCACCTTTCTCCGTAACCCGTCTGAAGTAGCAAAACAGCGTTTTGAGCTTCTCCACCTTCTTCGGGGAAGAGCCTTCAAACAACCTAAATGAATGAAGAGAGGAGGAGGTCAGTTCTTCCACGTAATGTGGACTGTGGTAATTTCTGCAAAACAGAAGAGTAATTATTCCATTAAGACCCCATGCCAGCAGAACGTATTCGTCGGAGGGTCATGCCATTCATCAGAGAGCTTTTAGCTATAACACTATCTCAAAAGATCAATGGCAAAATTAATACTGCATTAAAATGATGCGTTTCTTACGTAACTGTTCCCTCCCCCTCAACCACCCCCCCAGCACAAAATACCTCCCTACAGCTAAAGTCCTTCCTGTGCTCTGCCTCCTCCCAGGGCGGTATAAATCATAGCCCCCATTCCCGGCCCCACGCCCGCCCCCAGATGGAACACCGTGCTTCCGTCCAAACTATCAGCCCTTTTGAGGACACTCAAGATCCATCGGACCAGTAAGTCATAGCCGGGTCTCTCCCTGAGGCCAGGTACTGTGGTATCGTGCCCTGGTGGATCAGCTCAGAGAGGAAGAGCAGGCCACTTTTCCCTGAGAGACACGCATCAAACTGTGGGACCTTTTCAAGGAAGACGGTACAAAAAAAGAAACACACACAAAGCGAGTGGAACTTGAAGCGAGGATGTGTAATGCGGCTTTTGACATTCTAGGCCATCGCTGTCTTCCAGCTAAACGTGCAATTCTATTCCGCCTTCCTCTTGCCTGTCAAACACCATTATTCTATTTTTTTCTAAAAAGCACAACAAATCATAGAATGAAGCTGATGCATAAAATGCCTTCAGGGAAACAGGGAAAGCATCAAGAGAGTTATTCTTTTAAGTGGGTTCCTGCCTTCTACCGAACCAGCAGCAGCAACGCTACAACATGTGACCCGGTCATTCCAGTAAGGCGGCCATTAGGGTGACAGGAAGCTTCTGGTGCCTTTTCGGATGAAAGGTCAAACAAATCACAGCGCAACAAATGGCTCTTTAGGGGATTTCTAAAGACGACCAAATCAACCAGTTTCGGTTTTCAGAGTCAAAGCCACACAGCAATCCATTCCAGAACTTCAAAGTTCTTGAAACATCAAAAATGATACTTTTCATAAGCACACACACCTCTGAGAAAAATATGCATTTTTGCTAAATGAGGAGCATTGTGGGTAATTCTAATATAGCAAGCGCCTCACCGTGGGCCATTTCGGTCAGTTACGGCTTCAAGAAACAGTTCCAGATTAATTAAAACGACAAAATGTCAGACTCCGCAAAAACGCCAACGTTACATTTCGAGATAAGCAAACCTGATAACGTAAAGTGGAGTTCCACTCAATTAGGTGCCATCGAACCGGCAGGAGTCATACATCAGCAGCCTGTTTCACTTTAAAGTGCAAGAAACAAATGCCCCCCTCAACCAAAACTGGCCAAGAAGCAGAATTAAATGCTGATGCTGAGGACGGCCACACTGACCAGCATTCCCCGGCCCGACCTCCTGTTGTCACGGTGCCCGATCTGAATCGATGCTAATTTTATTCCTCGTTCCATTTAGATAATAACAAGCTCATGCCAACAGAGATACATGCCGGTCACATCGAAGACTCGTCAATGGAGGGCTGTGGTTCCCTTAAGGAGATTGGCCATTGCATTACACTAATCCCATAAAGCCAGTTTGGGGGGGGGGGGGTTGGCTGCTGAAGGCCACACACACGCACACACCCAGCAACCGCAACATTTTGCCGCTCCAAGGGCAAATGAAATCGTACCAAACGTAAAATCCCTAAAGATGTCGAACCCAGCTATAACCCAGCTAAAACACTAAGCAAAATGATTAAGACTCACGTTAATAACATCGCCCAAAGAGACACCTTTATCGTGGACGTACATTTGTCTCTCAGCACCAGGTTACAGATCTTCTGCGAAGAAGCTAAGCGGTGACGTTCCTTCAGTGTTAAAGCTGCGTGAGGAGTTTACGTGTCCCCCGCGTCACGCAGGTTCCCCTCACTTCCATCCCGCAGTGCACAGACATGCATTCTGGGTAACAGGTGTTTTCCAACTGCCTGCTGTGTTAGTGCCCTGCAAACAGAGTTGGGTAATTCAGGTACAGAGAGTAAAAGTCCAGACTGGGATTTCATTTCAATCAACCAGTACTCTGTGACTGTGACTCTTTATGCCGAAAAGGTTGCCCGAAACAAAATCCCGGTCTGGACTTTTATTCTCTGGACCTGAATTTTATTCTCTGGACCCCAACTCTGCCTGTAATGGACTTCCAAGGTGCTCCTTTGCTGTCTGAGATACGTTCAAAGACATGCCGCAACTTAGGATAAGCTGCTGAAAATCTGAACATTAGCACCGGTTCAATGCACAGTGACAGGTATCGTTAACCATGTAACGCTGAAGCATAAAAATGCAGATGCTTATTTATCACATGATATATCATGTGAAGACATCACAATACTGTGAACAGCACTGTTTAAAAAGACAAAGCTAGGTTTTATGACGGTGGTGGGGAGCGGTCTCCCTGTGCACACGCTCAGTACAGACGATGATGTCACCCCCCGGAGCCGGAATCTGTGTCTGATTTGTGTTCTGTGAGGGTCGCCTAGGTCTTAAATGCAACAGGCCAATTGTGCTTGTTGTTGGGTGCCGAGAGGCAAGAGGTTACAGAGTTCACTGGGTCAAACCCTTGTCCGGAGTAAGCTTACAATGAAACAGGCAGGGAACAAGCTTGGAGAAGGAGGAAATGCAGTGCTCAGGGACGTGACAAGCGTTGTGATTTTTGTCCGAAGGCAGGGTATGTTCATGGGCGGGCTACAAAGCCATCTAGATTTAGTTTTGCTTCTTTCATCACCAGAATATGTATCGTCACTGAAAAATAACGTGTTCTCCTTTTTTATATAATGAACCACTACCATACACTACAATATAAGGAAATTAACTATTTATGACTTACACAAAGATAAAAAATGCTGAGATCATTTCTAAACATTATTCATTCATGAGACAATGTTTATGTTTAAAAGAAAATTAACATGTTTTACTGTGCCTGCATGATAGCATGTAAAACTAAACAGAAAACATTCATGCCAAATTAATTTCAGTCTGAATCCATTTCAATCACATCATTAGTAAGATTTTGTTGCTGACAAAAGGAAATATGTTGATTGGTCTCAACTAGTTCCATTACCCTTGGAGTTACTAAAACCCAATAACCACAACTGCCACTAATGTGTCTAAAGCTTTAAATTACATGAGTGAAAAGACTATTAACGGCAACATAAAAATGAATAATAAGAAATATTGTCACTGTATAGTGTCACTCTATAGTAATTCTGCAATAATCAAAACAAACATTTGAATGTGTTTATATATTGTAACTTTTGAGAATTAGTACTACATAGACAGTAAAAGCAGCTGCTTTTATCTGAATATTATGCTACAAATAATGCATAAGAACAGCAGGAACTCATGAGCGGAAAATGGCAAAATGAATTCAGACTCTACAGTGATTAACGGTTTAAGCAAACCCGATCACCCAAACGTATTACAGCAACCATCCAAATCTGTTTCAAACAAATTTTGCTGGTAAATTAATAGCTTCAGATCCCCCAAGAACCCCCCAGAACCAATGCCATTTCACTGTAGTGGAATTGCATCCAGTGACTGAAGTATAAAGATTTCCTACAGAAAGAAAGACTGGGCAGTCAGCTCAAGATCTAGTAATATAACAAAATCTTAGGTTATGAGTTTTTCCCCTAAACTGCATGAGGCTCTCAAAGTAAGAGAAGCACATTTCTACGTGTGAACCTATGTAATATACAGAAACATCAAAAATTTGGTAAGAAGCCTTTTAATAAGAATTAAATATGTAGGTTATATTTATCCTGCAGGATATTGCTTTGAATAATTGAAAAGATGATGCTTATGCTTTTAAAATTTTGTTTATGAAACTGGAATTCCTTAAAAAATATATTTGTGAAATTCAGTAAAATATGGTTTTAAGGATGATTTTCACCTTAAGAGAAGCACACCCTCCCGACAATTGACAGGGTATAATTTAAGCAAAGTTGCAAGTATGCGCGAGGTCCGATGTCACAAAAAAATTATACTGACGCCTAATAAGCCTCCCTCAGCTCAGAGTCTGAAGTCAGTTCAGGCCCAAACCCAGTGCTTGTTATGTAGACTGAGGGCAAGGCTACACCAAAACTGACAAGACATTAGCGCTGTATTTTAAATGTGGTATATTGTGTGAAATGTGCCAACCGTGTAGGGTGTATAGTCAACATGACGCTACACTTCAAGACACAATGAAACCTGGTCAAAATTAACATGGTCCCAACAGGGATCTTCAAACTGAAGTGAATTGTATTGTGTGTTAGTATTAATTCCACAAACACAGCTGGCCACCCAGTTAACAATGTTAGACACTAGCTAAGATCGGCTAAGATGTTTCAAATAAGGAAAATCACTGAAACTAAATACCTTGGATAATACCTACTAGATAAAAGACAAATAAAATCAGCTGGTAACGAAGACCAAGTAATCAACACGTAACTGAGAAAAAGGCCGAAGAACTACCGAAAACAGAAGAAAGTTCAAATTCAGACTTAGGGATGTTTAGCACTTCAGAAGGAAAGCTATTGAAGCATAGAAGATGAAAGGTGATGAAGCATTAGTCATGAAAATTAGAATAAGTTTTCTAGACTGTAGTGCCCCCTAATGGAAGCATGACAATTTATTATTTGCAAAAGATCCAAAAAAAAAAACTCATTTCACATGGGACTTACTGACCATGCTTGTGTGTACATGTTTAGGTATGGAGACACTTTGGGGATATGCTCAATGCTTAGTAGCAATCAATTTACCCAAATCTTCAAAAGATGACTTTTAATGGCATTCCTTAAGGGAAGAGCAGCCGACAATGAAAGCTATTGGCCAAAGCTTCCAAAATGCACAAGTATGGATAGAAACCAAGGTGCCTTCTGGAGTGAAAGTAGACAGTTCAAAGGCCGCAAGCCTAAAGTTTGATAACGATGGGTGGAGGACATGTGACCCTCATAAGTCTGCAAGCCAGTCTAATCTAACAGCACCCGTTTGAAAGGCGTTCCTTTGACTGGCATGATGAACACACTCATGCACTATACAGTTAATACCAAGGCAACAAAATAAAAAGGTAAATTATTTGTAAGACACGGTTTGGATACTACAATCCAGAATGTTTTCAAACTGCAGCATGATGCTTACTGCATGTCATCGGACGAATAAAATTAAACCGCACGTTATACTGTGGAACCTGCATTTCCCTCAGTCTAATGCCATAAATACAGACTTGTGTGTTCAAGAATGGAAAAAAAAAAATCTGGCAAAGATGAACACCGAGTTAACAGACAACAGATCAGAGCTGCAACATGTTCCAGAGCACATATCGCTGCATTCGCAGAAAACATATCACAATGAGCATCTAAGCAAACCTAATAAACGTTATAAAATGGATTATAAAATTATTAACGATGGAAACCTGTACCTGAACAAATGGATGTCGGGGTAATTTGCGTACTCCAGCTTCCTGGAGTTGCGTCGTGGAAACGTACAGAAGAAGGCATTGGCCAGTAGACAGGCGATTTGTTGCTGTGACATCGTGATGGAGTGATTCATCTTCTGCTTAAGCAACGGTATTGGCTGAAAAGGCAGAGTGAAGCAGGGGCAAGGCAGAGATAATTAGTTTAGCTAGCAATTTGCCAAACAAGGAGTAGAAATTCCATTAAGTAAATGACTAGCACTAATTTAAGTCCTCTCACAGATTCTTAAGTCAGCCAGAACCATACCTTCAAGAGCAATCTACATCTAACCTGGAGCTCCTTGAATTTGCCCCTGTGGGTTGATAACTGACACAACTGCATTAAAATTATCGCTAAAATTATTAGCGGATGGACTGGCGCCGCCAACAACACAGCAGGCTCTTGCCGTCAGTTTTCTTTACACCGTAATTTAATTAAAACTGGTGCATCTTTCATTTTCTCATTAAAGCATCACTGGCAAAACACCATGCGCCGAAGTCCTTGATGTTCGCATACAATAGCAGTGGCCGTGAAGTAAGGCGTGCCAAGTACTCTGATGAATGAAGGCGCAGCACTACACACTGTGTTCAGCAAAACCGATGACAAGCCATGCTTTATTAGACTGTAAAGAATGACTCATAATAAACTAATATGCATCCTGAGCGGTACTTGGCTTTTATAAAGCAACGCCTGGATGCGAATTCTTTAGTTATGGCACGCGAAATGGCTCCAGCCATTTCTATGCATAAATCAGTCAGCTGCTCTGAAGTCTGAAGAGGCTCGGAGGAAGGTGTAGAAGAGACGCAGATTCCGGTGGGGTGTATCATTACTCTCGGTCATGCATTCCAACACACCCCAAGGATGAACGATGGCACATCCATTGATTTGGCCATAGCTGCTCAATTTTCTGTCTTAATATGCCATGAGTCAGCTCAACTTGGGGTCTGAAGGACCCCTGACCTTCTTGAGCTACATCCCTTTTCCCTGGATGAAGTCTATCTGCCTCATTTAAAGCAGGACCCCTTAAACGATATTCAAATGCATTGGGTCCTCTTCCGACACCCCCATTCCGCATTTATGCGAAGTTATTCCTCTGCCCCCCTGCCACTTGAATAAGGTGCCTTGCCATTCATTCCACTAGAAGCCATCCATTTAAGAAGGGATAGAAATCTGTTTTTATGAGGGCAGATCTGTATCTCTTCCCCGCATTACAGATGTCCGTCAGGCTTGCATGATACATGCAGACCACTGCACACGCAGCTCCCATAACCTTAAATAAGAAAAATTATGTTATAAAACAAAACCCCATATAGGGTTAGTGAATTACTAGAGATACCCTTGTGATGGATATCAGGCCGTAGAGAAACTTATAAACCTGAAGGGGAGGGAAAACGAAAAGTTGAGGATGAAGTGAACAGCCAGACACTGCAGTTGAACTTGCCTGAAGGGAGCAGACACAGTCCAAGTGAGAAAGACCCAAGACAGGGGACTTGCTGCTCAACGGTCAAAGCTTCTCAGCGCCTAACGAGCTCTCATACCACAGCTGCTCATTATCCCACGGCCTTCATTCAGGAGGACCGCAAGGCTGCAGAGCCTTAATAAGAATCATAACTCGGGCCAGGGACCTTGACCCAGCCCCATCTGCCCGCTTCCCGTTCGGTTCCGTCAGCCTCCGATCCCTTCCTTTCGGTCCGTACCAACCTTGGTGCAGAGCTTGTCTGCACTCAGGGCCAGCTCCGCCATCTTTGGCAGGACGGTTCCGAACAGATGCTGCACGGAGTGAGGATCAAGAACCTAAAGAAAAGAGGGAGCGTCAATGTGGGGAGCTTCTCCGCCAGGATCAGCCGCTACGTCGGGCTGGACTGCTATCAGCCAGCTGTACTGCTAATGTGATGAAACACAGGACATCGTTAATGTGTACAATGACTCTCCTCTGTCCAAGCTGGAAAGATGGCTTGGACCAGAGTAAAAAAAAAAAAACAACACACACACACTAGACTCTTTTCTTTCCATTGAATAAACACTTTATCATTTTAAATGGCCCCATCTGCATGCACACTCAATCAGAAATAAATAGCGAATGTTCCAGAAGGTGCTTGCATTCATCTGAATAGTGAAAAATAAGCATGTCACATGGCACAGCTAAAGGGCAACTCCAAAGATCTGAACATTTGACCTTTATAGCATTAACCCAACAGACTCATTTATAGCATATTACACTCATTCCGATTTTTTTTCCCCCCATTTCAAGAAAATTTAATATATCGCACCTAAAACCCACAAGCAAGCATGGCTAAACGGCTAAAGACCAAAAACACATAATGCATTCCAGAAACACAAGACCGGCCTTAGTTAAAATAGCACCACCTCGCGTCGACACATGAGGTGGTTAAAATGCACCACGGGATACTCCAAGATCTCAAAATAGAAGAGATCAAAGACACACGACTGAGCCCCACTGTCGGCTTGTCAGTTAGAACCCAATTCCGAGGTCAGGGGTGCAAAACAAGGCCCTTGGATGGATTGTCAACTTATCAGTAGAAGGACAGTGATCTCACTGGCAAATTGACATTGCGTGGCCATGCAGAGCTTTTCTTTTTTTCTTTTTTTTTTTAAAGAAGGGTCTTTTAGGATTCGGCAGGGGACGAATAACAGCAGAGATGAATAACAAAATGAGGTGCATTTGTATCTGCATTGAAACACTCAGTAAGGAATTCATCCGTGTCATTATGAGGGATTATATATCTTACGGATTCCAACTACATTAACATGTAGTGTAACTATATACTTTCATCTATTGACAGATAAAAGTTAAAGGGCAGAGTGAAAAATTTCCCAAAGAGTAACAGCAATAATTCCACATAAATTTTCATGATTATTATTTTTGTAGTAATTGTACAATATTGCAACAACACACCTTCATCATGGGAGCATACCATTTTGTTAGAACATAGATCAACTCTGCATAGAAAAGATACAAAGAGACCCTTTCAATACACAACTGCAGTTTATGTAGTGTGGGTTGCATATTCACATTTTTTTACTACTGTGCTAAACAGGATTTCATCGAGACTACTTTCTGATGTTTTCCCCTCATGTTATTCCATTACAATCATGTTCCTCAATCGAGGCATCAACTAATTTTTATTACTTCCTTCATATGTAGAGGCACCAAACCATTATGGTCATGATTTCTCAAGAATAAGGCAGCAAAGGAGAAAGACAGCCATTCTTGGTATGTTCTAGAACAGCATTTCATGTGTGCAAAGGAAATGTACATGTTAATTACAGGTTAGTTATTCTAGGTAAAGCAGTACTCATTTAAAACCATGAAAGCCACAACTGACCCAAGGTGTCTACGAAGAAGGTGAACGAAACAATTGGTTAGAATGCAAAGACTCAACGAGAGTACTGGATTCAATTTTATTCCAAAGGACTAGCCACTCACTTTGGCTTGGCTGAGGGCTTTCTCAAACTAAGTGAAATCTCATTAAAATCTTGGATGCAAATGTTCTTTTCTTTTTTTTGAGGGACCAGTGCTCTGATTAGTGGTCAGATTGGCAGCTCGGCAAATAACCATAAGGAGAAACTGTCTGAATATGAGACACCTGGAATAAGGCAATGTAACGTTTGCCATTTGCAAAAAACCCTGCAAGACCTCACAATGAGAACAGTCTCCTACAGACAAAAGAGACGTCAAAATTTCATATTTTCAAAGCAGGCCTGATGGGCAAACAAGGGCAGTTTTATTTGGTACTGAATAAGAGGACCTTTTCAGTAGCCAGACACCAAGATTCCTAGAAAAAAAAAGACTGCAGGCTATCCTGAACCTTCACATATTTCCAGTTCTACGATCGTAAGATTTAAACAATGTGGTTTAAAAAAAATGACTGAAAATACAGAAGCAGAAAGTTAGGACATTTAGGAAACCAGTAGCCCACACCGCAAGCTTTTCCACAAACATTCTAAGATGGGGGTGCCGTGATTTTTCCTCATAGCGGATATTCACTATGTACTTATTTATAACAGCACTGGCTGCAAAATGGCGGGATGATCAATCACCGGGCAATTTCATCAAGGTTTGGCTGGGGGTGTCGGCTGATTAAATGGATTCCTGGAACAGATGCAAATGAAGAAAATGTGTAGAGCGGGATGGGGTGTTCCTGGCCAAGAAGCCTCGACCGGCAATTTAGCGCAAAACATTTACACTCCTGCAAAAGAGACCCGACTAAACACTGTCATAAGTAATGACCTGCATGACATCATAAACCGCTCCTTTGGGCATAATGAATGAATGCGGCTGACAGGCCAAATGGGATACAGCTGAGGTAGCATGAGGCGGCGTTTCTAAATCAAACCGCGACAGCGCATCAAATCAGCTAAACTAACACTCGGCGCACGACTTGAAACGGTTCTATATATCACATCAAACTGACAAAGTAATCAACCAAAAGAGGCAGTCGGCGTCAGGGCAAAGTTTTAGATTTAGTACCGTTTTCCTAGATTCTCAGCCTCCGCTTCCCGCCCCGGCGCCGACGGTAAAGCACTCGGGGTCGGCAGAAATGTAGCATAAAAGAGGAGAACCGTTTGTGAGCTCATATCCATAAATACGAAAACAATCTGACCCCGTCTGTCAGAAGCCTTCGTGCTGTTCATTAAGTGGATCTGGCAGATGAATATTTAATGGGTGCGTCAGTCTGTCATTCCACATCCACCCCCCCACCCTCGCTCCACCTGACACTCACTCACATGGCGGGTCAAAATGCTTCAAGACATCTCTATCAGAGATCGGTGGCTCCATCTGATGGAACATCAAAACAGCGTTTACTGGAAATCACAGCGTACTTGTGTTGGCTGCATTTCCCAAGAAAGCTTCTCTAACACAGCAGAACCCCCTCAGGTTCTAACTGGGTATATACTGGGGATCTTGCGCTAATTAAATTTTACAGAACACCCCCTGATTGCAGCAAAAAAATGAAAAATGGACACCATGAGCTCTAAAGAGACTGTATATAAACACCATATATGTGTTAATTTATTCTTAACTAACTTTTACCACGCACCAACTCAAAGCGGAGCTACATTAACTGCATCCACTGTGGGGATATTGGTAAAAAAACATGGTGATTATCCCAAACCTTCTTTTCAAAAGCAACAGGCTACTCTAGAACAGTCCTCCATATGCATGTTCTCCATTTACACAGCAGACAGGTAACTCGATTCCCCTGGTTTGCATCTGTGTCTAGTCGGTCATTATTCCACCTGCAGCTCGCCCCCCCGTGCCCATTTATCCGGTGCTTCCCTCTCAGACACCGCAGCCTTCCGAACGCACCCAAGTTCAAATTAATAAGGGGGAGGGGTGGACAGTCCGGTCCACGCGAAATGCACCATGCCTGGGGTGACCCGCAGAGGGAGGCTTGACGGAACTGGCGGCTGGCGAGAGAAGCCCGACTGGCAGCTTCCTTCTCGAGAGCCACCAGGACCGTTTACAAAACGGCCCCTAATTTCTATTTCCTCTTTATAACCATTACAACTGCCGTGTCAATCACAGCCGCCCTCCGCCTTGGGGGCTTTTCACCTCCTCGGAATGATTAGACTGTTTGAGCAACTTCGGGAGGGGGGCCGAGAATCTAATTAAGTCCGAAGAATTTAACAAGAATTGGCTGGCATTTTGAATATATGGGCTTATTTTGCCCAGACCTTAGGGGTAGACTTTCAATTCCTTTTGTCACGAAGAAACAGCATAAAAGTCTCCCCCCCCCGCTTGTCACGATAAGGCCACATACCAAAACTTGAGAAATAGGTAGCTAGAGAACTGAGCCCACTCTGTAAATTTAACCCTGTGTTTACATCTATACCGTGAAGAGACTAACTTGTTGAATTTGTCCCTCAACCTTCCCCATAAACTAACATGCATATCTTTAATCAAAAGACAACGGGTTCAATAAGCTGGACATCTTGACTTAACTAGCATTACAATTCGATATGAGTGTGTTAAGTCAAAGTCGAGGAGATGCTGTTTAGCTACTGTGACGTCGAGGCTTAAACACACAGCGGGGTGGAGGGAGGGAAATTTACAGAGCATACACAAAACATCTACAGAGTAACATCAGAATCTATTCTAGCATAACAAACAGCCCAATACACCAAATGACAAATTCAACAAGAGCTCCTCGTAAACTAAATGTTTCCATATTAGAAAAATTAAGCAAAATTACAGTCCTAATCACCCATAACAGACTTGTTATTTTATTACCAATATGAGAAAATGGATAATTTAAAAATTGAGCCCAAGGTACTTTAAACCACTTATAAATTAAGCAGAGAAGCACAAGGCAGCTCCAAATTCATAATGAGCTGAAGGTCTCCACGGGAAGTTAATTTCCAGTCAAATTAAATATAATAGCTAGCGTGTCGCTGCTCGGTGCACCGGTGGCCATAGCTAAAGACATCCTTATTAGATCCAACCTGCCCAGCTGACACGTTTAGTGCCTTCTCAGCAGAAGTGTGCAAAAATAGAGTTAAAACTGCGGGAAATTAAATGCTATGGAAATAGTGAAAGTATCTGACATTTTATCAACATGGAACTACCCCTTAAAAAGGGTGGATAACATAATATCTCATATGTTAATGCATGGAGACTCGTGAATCTAGGAATTGTGCCAGGACTTGCCATTTCAAGATGGGGGTGTGAGTTTGCGTTGACAGCGTCGTGTAGGAAAACAAACAAAGGAAAATAGGTGTGGCTCTTGTCTTCGGTGGTTAATAGTCTGTTCAGAGGATCGCTTGACGGGGCGTCTACATTACGCTAACTCAGCGGAGGGGGGGGGGGAGGTCTCTAATCACTTACTGCAATTTCACCAGGGAAAAACAGCTGCCAGTTTTTCGTCAGCTTTACCCCAGCATTACCAATGTTGCCAGCAAACGCAAAAAACAAACACATATTTTACTGAAATGTAGCACCTGTTCATTATTGATCATGTGATCAGGGTGAACATTTTTCCCAAGTACATAACAGCGCAACAGAAAAACGTAGGGGCAGCAGAGCGTACCGTACCTAAAATATCAAATACTGTTTTTTTTAATTATGACATGTAACAATTTATATTTTGATGTGAGGGGAAAAATTGAGTCAGTTTCTTTAATGCCTCAAAAAATGAGTATTGTGAGCATTTCCCAAGAGTGCCCTCTACTGTTTAAAATTGGAACAGTGGAATAATGTAAATAACCCTCCATTCAGTTTCAATACTACCCAAACAAGCGAGGATAAGAGTCAATCTCCCAAAATGGCACATCGATTTCTCATAAGGAAAAACGATTTTGAGAAAGATGACTATTTCATTTTCTGATCGATCATTTGTAATGGCAATATGTATCTTTTTTGTAATATTTCCACAGGACACTTCCAAAGAATAACAGCGACTATGAATAATGCTACAAAAAATGTATGTATCAATTTATCAAATAATAGAGCAAAAATAAGACATTCTGCAGGGCTCGGAATAATTCTTCAATTTTTTTTTTTTGCACAGTAATTCCATGATCCAGTGCTTAATTTCACTTTCCCTAGGCATACTGATTGGTCCTATATAATTAGAAAACCATCACAATTATTAAAAATTATATTAAGTATATAAAGTACTGATGAAGGATTATCACATGTACAAAGACCAAAAATGTGGCGAAGTTCACTGAAGACAGCTGTCTGCTGAAAGAAACTAAACACAATCAGGAAATGCGAAGCCAACGTTACACGATGAGATCTGGGGACCTTGAGCGGTGCCGCATGACTGATGTACCACACAGAAGAAGGGCTTGGGTGCCAGAGCAACGGCATCAGGATGGGCTGCTCTCCGAAGCCACCCTCCATTAACGTACGTACAGATTTAATGCTTCCTTTTAATCAAATTAAATGGAGCTATAAAGTTATTTTAAAACCTGTCGATGGAGAATAAATCTTTCCTGGCCTATAACCTCCACAGTTTTGGCAAACAAACCACGCATATACCTCTGTGACCCAACTTTTAAGATCTACCACGATAATAAATCTGGGGCGCAGCCAAGACAATGACACGAAAAAAATGACAGTGGACCACCCTTACTATTCTCACATCTCGGTTACAGCATGGATGAACCAAGTAAAATTATTCATAACAGCAGCTATAAAAAGGAATTCAAATTAAAGCATTAGTTAACATTTTAAGGGCAGTTCCTGGGTTAATTAAGTCAACCATCCTGTTATCAGGTGACTTTGAATACCACCCCTCCTTGACACGAATATTAAATGATATTTTCAGAGGTCAAACACATCGAGTTGGGAAGGAAACACACTCATCTAAAGGGTAAATTTAACGATTCTCATTTCTGCTGTGGACCCACACGCAACCTTTAGGATACGGACACAATTACATTTTTTTTTCCTTTTATGCCGTATGTGTATAGCTAGTATTGATTGTGCATAAAACAAAACCGTTTACGCTGTCCCAGGAAGTTCGTCCTGAATTGAACACCTAACACTGCGGGTTTGTGGGAAACTATGATCGCCTTACATAGTATCTATGTTCAGTAACAGCAAGTGGCCTGAAGTCTGGCTCCTTAGCCGTTCTGGTTGAGCTCACCAAAGCCTCGCACCTGGAACGGCAGGCAAAGTAACGCCCAACCCCCACAATCCATTTACGTGATGCATTACCTCCAGCCCAATGATTGACGACGAAGGCAGCAGGTAGATTCATGTCCCCGATAGCAGAGGCGTACTGTATTAAATCTCCTACACGCTTAAATATATTATGACCCTTCAATAACTGAATCGACTTAATGCAAGTAGAATGAAAGGCAACAAAAGGTCCAAATGCTCCCGCCCTCAGAAACAGCCAATCGGGGTCCACTATAAGGAATGCATCTGGTTCTGTTGCATTTGCAGCCAATGGAGGCTCAACACAGGGAAGCACACTCGTACAAATTTAACCCTGAGCTCAATGATGCAACGATACACCGAAGAGTTCCTTCTAATAAACGTAAAGCTGAGTCCCGGTCAAACTGGGCTAGGGACATTAACGCGGCGTAGTAAGTGGAGTCGCTGACTGGTCCACTTCGCTTGGCCCCATGACAGAGAAAGGCTCCCCATGCGAGCGGATGAATCAGCCACGGTCTTTCTGGACGGCGTACCTGCGATGCGGGTACTTGGGCGAAATGGCCCAGCACTCTGTCTCCGACAGCTGCTGATTTCATGCTTTGCCGTGCCAGCTCTAATTGGATAGCTTAATAGGAACGGGCTCACGGGCCGCCTGCATACGGTTCGTATAAATAAACCTTAATTAGCCCGCCTCTGCGACAGCACAGCGCACCGTAAAATAAACAGTCCCCCAGTGCTACCTCATCTCCTAGACAGGAGGCAGCCTTTGAGAAGCTTAAGCGGAACCTTCCGTTACCGCGTATCGGCACGGAACGACTTCGGACCAATCCGAGAGACGCGCATCGTTCTTAATGTTACCACCACGGGCAGGCCAATTATCCCGGAATCAGAGGGGGTCGTTAGGCCGCTCGTTTCGTTAGGGCCCGCTGAGCTGAGCGACGCACCAAAGCGCAATGACGCGTCCACCTTCGGGGTAGACCGATGCCATCAGAGGCTGCGCCAAACGCTGGGGAGTTACAAGCCTTCGCTTAGGAGCAGACTGCAAGGATGACGAAGATGACAGGAGAGAAACTGCAGAACATACGCAGAAATCAGGATGGCTCTTCGCTGCCGTTATACTTTATGCTGGCTGTGCTTTGGTGTGTTAATACTACAGGCTATAACACCAACCCGGTCCTTGGGAACCCCCAGACAGTCAACATTTTTGCTCCCGCCCAAGGGAGTGAAAATATGGACTGTCCCGGGCTCCCCGAGGACCAGGTTAGGAAACACTGAGCTATAGGACTAACACATACCACTCAGCATGTTGCAATGGGATCACAGTAGATCATGTTAATTATACCAGTGCTGGGAGAACAAGGAAACGATTAACCCAAACCTCAAACAATCACACTCATTTATCTGACGGCTTTACACAAAGCAACTTACGGTAGAGAGAAGGATTATGATGTGTGTGCTCCCTGGGATTCAAACCCACAACCATCTCAATGCCAGTGTGATGCTGTACTTGTTGAGCTACAGGAGACTAAACATGCAACTGAACTGGTAATTCAAATCTTTTCATCAACATTCACAGTTTACTTTACAAAAAGGAAGGAAGAAACTTGACAATATGGATGATGCTAATGACTTTTTATAGTATATAAAAAATATAAAAAGGTTTAAGAAGCAATTTGAGGAGATGCACTGAGTTCCCAATCAATCAAACGTGTCAAAAAAAAAATGCTCATTGAAGACAATTTGCGACAGAGAGTGTTAACTGGCTTTTAAACAGATGAGGCCTGGCTTTCACATTCTACATGAATCACCAACAGTACAATTATATACAGTACTTCTTTTTCCCCATAATAGGAATTTCTTGCCTGAATTAAGTGCTCAGTGCTGCAGACTAAAGGGCTGCGGCATCTTACCCGTGATGAAGTGTCACTACTGTAGGAGACAAGGAAGAGCATGATCTACAAATCAAACCCAATGCCAGACAGAGTGCTGACACAGACCAGTCTAAGCATGCAAACCACGGACCACAATAATTCACCTTCCCAGAATCAATCTGGGTCAGAAGAGAGCGATCACAATGTAGACGGCAGCATGTAGCTTGTGGGTTTAAGGACCGGTTCAAATCCCTGGAAGTGCCCAGCTGTAATTACCAGTAGCAAGATAACCTGACATATGTACAGGTGGTGAAAAATCTCTGGGTGACACTGTC
>JAODJW010000041.1:9379658-9396836 GCA_026777045.1 Hyperopisus bebe
CCAGAGGGTGATCTGTGCAGCAGAACGCTGCTGCAGGTCGGCCCTTCCATCTCTTCAGGACATTTACATCAAGAGATATAGGAGCAGGACCTTCAGGATCAGAAAGGACACATCCCACCCCAATGACAGCCTGTTTCAGCTTCTGAAATCAGGAGAGAGACTCAGGAGCATCATGACCAGGACTGAGAGACTTAGCAGGAGTTTCTACCCACAGGCCATAAGGTCTCTGAACCTGGACATGCCATTGCATCTCACACCCTGATGCACACTGTGCTCTTGCACCCCTCACCATATCCACACTGCTACACTGGTCACTTTATGTCTGTGTTACCATTCATTTTGAACATACTTCTCTGCTTGCATTTTTGCTTTTTGCACTTCAAGTTTAGCAACTTGCAGAGTCTACAAAAGAGTGGTTCAGGATGCATTTCACTACGTGTTGTACTTTGTACAGTATAACTATGTATGTGACAATTAAAGAATGCTTGAGATTTTCCGTGGGTGTAACCGACGACATTTTATCCTCACCATGTATTTTTTCGTGAGTCATTTTTACCTCATTTGTATAATGGTTTCCTTCAGGCATTCAGGTTCACACGCGTCCAACAGGGTTCACAATAGATAAAACATTAAATGGCAGAATCAATTACATGACAAATGAAATGAAAGTTCTATGAAAATTAGACATGTACAGCATAAAAAGTACTGCAGACATTAACACCAAACAAGCATTTTATGTATTTAGCAGACATATTGGTCCAAAACAACATACAGATGAGGATTGTCAAGCAGGCTCAGACATTGTCCATGGAGCCTTGTGTGTTAGGGGCCTCGTTCAAGCTCCCAACTGGGAAATCACTCTGCAGTTTGGAAGGTTGCTGGTTCGCATTCCCTATCACAAAAGAATCTTAACCCATAGAGCCATCCAGTAAGAACAGTAACGATAAACACAGCGTGCAAATAACCAGCATTTCATTTAAGGTTTCCTTGTACTTCGTATAATCAGTATCTGTTGCATAGGCTAACGGCTGACAGACAAACTTTCCGGCACCTTACGGTTTGAGTGTCGATGCGTCCGTGCTGGATAGGTGGAGGGAGAAATCTGACTTGGTGAATGGAGCCTTTAACAATAGCCTGTCTTTGCGCTACAGCGTGCGGTAAAAAATTTCCTTAAATGAGGGCAGATATGTCCTGGCGATGGCCTGAGCAGTTCTCACTGCCCTCTGCAGTCCTCAGCTGACCAGTCGACTGAGAAATAAAGTCATTAGCCTGCATTCTAGATTGCTGCCGTGTTAAATATAATGCGGTCTGTGTTGGTGACTCTCAGTAACCTACATCTGCGAAGCCTCTTCACAGCGTCTCTGTAAATGACAGCATTGCCTGCCTTCTTATTTTCAAGGACTAGATATTTACTGACACTTAGGGAGAAGTTGTTGTCCGGGGACCCACTCAGCCAGGGGCCTAAAAGCCTCAGATTCTTACACTGATCATTCAAAGGATACCGTATTTCACAGGAAAAACTCAGGGCGTCATGTCTAATCTGTCTATCTGAAAATTAAGGATGGGTTGATCCACATTTTTTCAGTTCCGATCTGATTCCAATACACAAATGCCAATACTAATAGATATTCTAGTACAAGAGCTCTTTTTACTTTATTATGGTAAATGTATATAGAAATATTTATTCTTTACTAGTTTTAAAAAAATATATAAATACAAACGATAAGTAGAAAAAAAAAAAAGTTAGGCTACAAGAAGCATACATAACGTGCTGTTCCACCTCAATTGCGCATCTTGTTTTAGGCATTTCTGAGGCAGTTACAGTTCGATTGAAATCTCTTCCAAGTGAGGATACGCAAGTGGCAAATGTGTAAAATGCCCCACAATATTCCTCCAACTGGCAACACCGTCACTTACAGGAAGGGCTGCGATCACAACAAAGTGTATCACAAGCTGTAGCAAGTGTCCAAAACAGCCAAAGCCAGCGACTCCCAAATCAGCCACTGCTTTTTTCATATTATTCGCGCTCTCGCACAATGGTGTGCACTTTTAGTGCCGTTTTCTACTAAATTCCACCTCAAAGGGTTTACAAAAGGTTGCAAATCACTGGGCTACTAGTCGTTTCAAGCGTAAAGTTCTTTAGGATCGTCACCTTATCTGCTGTTGTTACTCTCCTCCTACTGCGAAGGGTATGCGTATGAGATCATAGCAGGTGGAAGTAACTGCGCTAACACCCGCTGAGTGGCAAAAAACTGAGTGGCAGTCATAATCAGTCAGCTTGAATGCTCAAAAAAAAAAAAAAATTCACATCTAAAATGGGAAAGAACTTAGTTGTGATTGATCCAGTCTTTTTACAGACTGCCGAAAACTAAATAAGCATTGGACATGGATCACTCACATATGGCCGATATCGGATCGGTCTAATAGATGTGGATCGGTGCAGATATAGATCTGAATATCGGATTGGTGCACCTCTGCTAAAAATCTCGGAGCATCCATCACTTTTCCCATATCTGCCTCCCCAGTACAGCCTCACCATCCCAAGAAGCACAAGGCACAAGTCAGGGGACATAACTGCAGTATGCAGCCGGAAAATCTAATTTCATCCATCTCAAAATCTGTTTATAACATTTATACATTTTAATCTGTTACTTTTAAGTCGTGGATCACAGTGTCATGACTCACATCCACCTGAACCATCTATCCATCCATCACACCAGGTCTTCTGGCCCGAGACCAACAATCCAAACACTGTCGCTGCTGACTGGATGGACGGCTCCAAGATGGTAAGCCAGATGGTAGATGCAAAAGCAGGAGGAATGAAGAACCCAGACCAAGAACCAGGCCAAGTACTCACAAACCACAACACACACATTGAAAGCCAGTAGCACCAGCACACCAGCTGCAAAATGCCAGCTACCTGGGACCACGAACCCTAAAACCAGAACCCAGCTAACCAGAAACCCAAATCAAGATGCCGGTCAATAAGAACCACAACCCTAAACCACCTAAACGTACCAAGCCAGTACCTGCTGGCAACTGATAAGCACAAAGGAACCTGACCTATGACCTACTCCGTCGAGCCCCACGAAACACACCGCTGACCGAGAGCCAGCTGAGCTCTGTGCTCTAAGCACATTGATGACGACTGAGCAGTAGAAATTGCACACCGCTCTGCTTAAATAAGGTTGGGCTCAAAGGCCCAGCGCAGAGCAGGTTCAATTACCTGTAATCGTGTACAGGTGTGGCACGAAGTTGTTGGCCTTTGCCTTCCCCCAAAGGATTTAGGGTGTTTGAATGTTCTCATTCACAATTCCCTGCATATGTACAACAACGGGGAGAAACGAAATGGTATTCCCAGCAGCCTGTAACTCAGTGTTGCTCAGTCATCTTGTAATTCCTTGCTAATGTGTTTTTTTCCCATGGTATGCTACCTTATTCATTGATTAAAACAGTGCAAAGCTATGATCCTGTGTATGGCACTCCCAGTCTGACTCAGGGATTATCTGTAAGGCAAGTTTAACCACTTACCTACAGAACAGGCCAAAAACATTGTGTGTCTGTGTCTATATGTGTATGCAACCTGTTCCAGTGAATTCCATATAGAAATGACACAATGCTAGCATAATGCTAAGTGCCAAATACTGTTGATGCACTAAATCCTGTTGTATAATGTAAATAACATGAAGAAACTGCCATTCCTAGTTTAGTAATTTCTTAATCTGCTGTATGTAGATCACAGGATAGCTTGCCTTGCTCTACAAGTGCACCCTGTTTTAACATTCAAAAAAATCCATGTTAATTACAGTATTGCGTTGGAATGTAGCTAAATAAATGTAATATAAACCTATATGGATTCTCATTTTTCTTCTAAAAACTTCATTGGACCTCTCAGGAATCTTACAGTCACGGGAAAAAGAAAGTACACCCTCCCTTACTTCTATGGTTTTACATATCAGGACATGTTGGGGGAAAAAAAAAAATTCTGGTCCTTACCAGGTTCTAAAATCATTTAAATCTAAACTCAGGTGTAAAACAATACAACATATTCCACCAAGTCATTATTTACCAAAAATGAAGTCAAAATGGAGAAGCCATGCGTGAAAATCCCCATAATACAATAGCTCGATGAACCTTGAGCGATACACCTTGAAATAACCGTTTTCGGTATGACGTTATCAGTCTCTCGTATTACTGTGGAGGAATTTTGGTATGAGGTGTTTGTGCCGATAAGCATTAGGTTTTTGCCAAATGTGACAGTGCATTATAACCCCACACTTCCACTTTGGTCTAGTCTGTCCAAAGAACATCGTTCCAGAACTCTTGTAGATTGTTCAGATGCAACTTTGCAAACTTAAGCCATGCTGCCACGTTCTTTTTAGAGAGAAGATGCTTTCCCCTGACAACAAGCCATTCTCTAATTGGACCGTCATGAACTTTAACGTCTAACATGCTAAGTGAGGCCTGTAGAGTCTGAGATATATTTTTGCAGTTTCTCTGAGCACTGCACAGTCTAACCTGGAGGTGAATTTGCTGGGAAATCCACTCCTGGGAAGATTAACAACATTCTTGAACGTCTTCCACTTGTGACATTCCCACTGTAAAATGATGGACTTCAAATTGTTTTGAAATGGCCCTATAACCCTTCTCAGATTGATGGGCAGCAGCAACTGCTTTTCTAAGATCATGGTTCATACCTTTCCACCGTGCCATTGTGTTAACACACACCTGAAGACCAGCAAACTGCCAGATCTTCTGCTTTTATAGAGGTGGTCAAACATGCTGATGATCAGTTAATCAAGTGCATTTGATTAGCAGCACCTGACTGCTACTTTCCCTCTGAATTCCCATGTAAGCAGTACGGCTGTATTTGATTTTACACACTACTTCTGTAGTTTGTCTTAGTTTTTGTTACATAAATAATGACACAGTGTAACATGTCATGTGTTGTTCATCTGAGGTTGTATTTACCTAATTATAAAAAACATGCCAAGGACTAGACGTCCTGGTACATAAAACCACAGAACTGACAGTGTACTGTACTTCCTGTATGCTTCATTCAATTAGTGATATATTTAGAGAAATATATTAATCCATGTTTCTTAACCTTAATATTTTGCTTGTAGCAAGTTTGCCCTTTCCGTTTTCCCCTTTGTAAAGAGTTTCCTAAAACTCTTGAGATGGCAGGATGCGGAGAGAGGTTTTATAAACTCTCCTCCCACAGCACAAAATATTTTGCCTGCTACTCTGTACACAAAGTGCTAGGAATGTCCTCTATGTTTGTTTTGGAGAGAAACCCACCATGTTGTTCACCCCGTGCTCCTTTAATTGTACCCCAGCAGACACATTATGTGTAATCGGACAGAAATATTTATTTACTTGTTACAATGAAGATCTAAAGACATGCCGAGCGATGATTTCCCATCGCTCCGGTCTCCCTGGAGCAACCCTGAACTGCTTTGTTTCAGTAACAGGGAGGACAGGACCAGCGTACATTGGCTAATCAAACAAAAATATGAATCTGCAGCAGCCTGTAATCCAGCTGCCTTATACGGCATAATGTTTGGGGAAGTAAAACAACCCATTAACTTTTTCCACTAAACATCAGAGCCAGTTGCCACAGCAAAGAGACATCATGCTACATGTGATAACGTGCAAGCTACATGAGTCAAAGAGCTTTCCAGTGCCAGTTCACACTATGGGGGAAGACTTAGACAATTAACACCTTTTGACCATTATCGCTAAAATTAGGTCAGACCTCTGTAAAAGTGGCCTATCGTTTTCAACTTAAAAGTGATTAGTACTTGGCCTAACATTTTGATTATCATTTAAAATTAAACAAGCAAAGGAGCTACACAGTGGAGTTACAATAGAAGCAAGTGAAGAGTTTGCCTTCCTTTGTTGCTAGGTTACAAAACACAAAGAGTTCTATAAGAAAATGAGCCTGTGTGACTCAGCCGATCTCCACCCCCAGATGTCATCTTGCCTCTGTGCCGTTCCGATCCGACGCTACCCTCATCGGAGTCGCATATCGTGGCATTTCAAAACAGCTGGAAAAGTCATTCTAACATTCCCCAGTGGAAAGCTAAAAATGAAAGCTGCTATCTGCATAGAAAACGATTTTACAAAAACGGCAAATGAATGAAGACAGATGCGTTTCGACAGTTTAACCACTCAGGCTTGGAAACCCAGAGTACGTCATTGTTTGATTGAAACCGTATGTCTCATTTCCACTTTACAGAAAAAAAAAATTTAAACCAGGAATAACATAGGAAAAACATCTTATGAGTTGGCGTGAGGCGGGACCTACTTAAAATGCCGCACAGAATTTGGCTGTAACTATAAATAGTATACAGATTTTATCCAACCTAGTCAAACATCAGTGCTGTGCAACCAGTTTAAAAAAGGGAGAGAAAAAAAGTCCACAATAATGCTGAATCAACTAGGCACTTTGTGAATGATCATTTCTGCAACATTTTGCTCACATAGTAAATACTTCATAGTCAATATATACTAGATCTGAGTCAGTACTACTGCTGCTACTGGATGTGTGCATATACTGCAGGCTTCACAGCCAGGAGTGTCATTAGGCTTATTTTAGGTGGGCTTCAGCCCCCCCCCCCAAATAAACGTGTATCATGAATAGTTTGCCACTAGCCCCCCCCCCAGTATAGACTCAGCTTCCCTATATCCATTTATCTAAGTACGACCCTGTTCACAGGAAAAGCATGATCCTTCAAGCTCCAACATTCCTGGGACCATATTTAATATGGGCCAAAAATGTAACCACTTTATATTTATTTTTCTGTGATTGCTATAGTGCTGGCATCTTGCCAGGGGGTTCCCTGTCTTGTGGCCCCTGCTTCCCTAGATAAATTGTACACTCAGTCTGACCCCATACTGTGGAGTTCCAGAATTCCGGTCCTGGAGGGCCAGTCTATGACACAGTTTGCAGACACACCTACTAAACCTGGCAATTAGCTGGTGAGCTGAATAAGGTGCATCTGAGCAGGGAAATCTACAAACTGTGCTGCAGACTGGCCGTCCAGGACTGGAACTGGGGAACCCTGCTGTGCTGAATAAGAAAGATGGAGTCGGGAATGAGAGACAAAGCAGAAAATGTAAAAATATTTTTTTCATGATACTAAACAAAAGCTCTAACAGAAACTGTTACTGGAAGTGTGGAAAAAAATCCTTCAAGTTCCATTCAATTTTAAGACAACGGTGTGTTTTTTTTTTTTTGTAAAAAGCAACTATTGCTTCTTTAGCCTATATGACTGCTGCCTGCACATAACTAGACAAGTTCCAACGCAGCCACAGGGTGTGGGATGTGACATACCAGGAGCAACATAATCCAGTGATGCTTTTACGGCTCTCTAAAGAAGCTCTGCCACTCTATTGTGTTCATGATCATTTCAGAATAGAGTGTTACACATGTGCAAGTGCCTTTTTCCCCCACAATGCTACATTCTTGAGTCATTTTCTGTTTTGTTCCAGTAACGACTACTCCTCTTTGGCCAGTCAAAGCTGCTGGAACAAACGGGAAGAGCAAGAGGAAAAATAGCACGACTGAGTTAAAGAAACTCCACCGTGATCAACACTGATTCTCAAGCTTTCAGATTAAAAAATAGCCCAAGTTGTCATATTTTTTTGATACATAAAATCAGCTGACAGACAATTGACTATCTTGTTCAAATAATGGTTGGATCAGGACAGAACTTTGTCTGCACCACAGCTAAAGTTCTCCCTTGATAGGCAGCAGGGTAAGAATCCACTGTTGTGACCCATCCATACTTAGACATTGAAATTCAACTCGCCTATGCCATTTGCACTCTCATCCAACATGTGTTCTCTGTTCCAGTTTCTCATTGGCTTCTTCACACGTTTAGAAACATGTGCGAACAATTTTGAGTCTTCGCATTTGGATGACAGCTACATTATACTGGTTGTGTTTACCTTTCGCAGCCCATGTTTACCATTTTGCATTACATTGAAAAACATGTCATATAATTTGTGATTAAAAATGTGTTCAAAGCAAAAAAAAAAAGTGTGAGAATTTGCTGCAGGGAAAGGGGTTTAGCGTTTTAGCAATTCAGAAAAACTGCAGTCCTTTCCCTCAAGTTTTCCACTCTAGGAACTGTACAAGAGTAGAACACTGCAAAAGATTCATACCTGTCTTTCCCAATTGTCTCGTAGTCTTTCACAATCACATCTACAAAGGATGATGAATCTAGTGCTGAACCTTTCAGGTCAAATTCAAGAGCCTACAAAGGAAAGGTTATGTGTCATTTATCAGTGCCTTTACTCACATGACAGAGTGAAGACCAACAAAAATAATAATTAGTTTGTTTTTCAGAAGGCAATTAAACACAACATAGTTCATGCTGCACAACTGTGTGCTTAACCTCTGCAAAAAAGAGACTTTACATTTATCAGCTTTAGATACAATAAAATATATAAATTTAATTGTGCAGTCACTGTGAATACTTGACACACATACGACGTCCGTTCAGTCGAAAGGTCAATTTACCCAAATAAGTCTCAAATTTTTAATATTCTGCTGGTATATTAATTAGACTTACTTCATTCCAAACTGGATTTACTTCACTGTTGATAGATTTGGTCTTTTTCTTCTCATCTAAAAATACAAAGGCACTTTTGATATAGGAATATTTATGTGCTCCAGGCCATGCTGCACATTTTTTATTATTTACATTATCATTTTGTACGGATCAAATGCAAGATTATATCATTCAGGAACTGGCAATGACTAATGATGCCATGACATGGTGCCAAGCATGTAGGTCGAGTTCCCAATTCCCATTTCCTGACTCCACACCCAGAGCGGCACAGTGTAAACCAACCAGAGCCAACACCTAGATTCTAGACAGGGGACACAGTGGAAACCCAGGCAAGAACATGAACATTCCCTATTAATTATACATTTTGAAAGTACATATATGCGTTAAAACTCTCTTTAACGTCCAGTAATTAATAAAATGCTATGGCGCATTATTGGCATATTTCACTTATAACGATTCTGCTTAATATAACCTAAAGAAATCATTTTAAGCTGTACTCCTACACTTTTTTGGTATCTGTTACATCGCTTTATGTCGTGTTCCTACCCTAAATCAATATTGTTTTAAACCAGAAATCCTGGATGAATGATAAAACACTGTATAAAACACCATTCGCCATGCAATCGACTGGAGTCACGTACTCAGGAGAAAAAAAAAAGTCTGCAGATTTCCACCCCCCATCATATTCTGCAAATATTTCTTTCGAAAATAGTAACTTTTAAGAGAGTAAAGTCTTCAACACATCCCGCAGTGATACTGTTACTCGTAACGTATTTTTCCAAGAAACGCTCAAAATATGTAGAAAACCACGAAGTTAAAACCGCACTTATTCAAGCGACAAAAAAATAAAATAACAAAGACACATTAATCGCTAACTATTCGTTGTAATTTAACGGTTAGTCGACAAAAGTTGTACACAGAGTAGATCCTAAATATATGAAGTGTATTCGGAGAGAAAGGCATTTATAAAGAAAGATTCGATAATTCAAACCCACCTCTAAAAACAATTGTAGTTATGGGGTCCGGATTTCCAAGTTTCTTTTTTGGAAGCCCTTTAGCAGACTCCACAATAACGCGTAACATTGTGGAATGGAACTTCTGAAAAGTTTTATGGTCTAACGGAGGATCTGGCAGTAGGGTTGCAGGACCACATCATTTGCAGCCAGAGGTGGTGACTAATAAGAAACACTGCTGTTATGTACCTCAGGGAAATGAGAGGTGGGTGGGGATTTCTGTAGGACTGGCTATTGTCCGTACCTGTACCAGTGTGCGCTTATTACCTCCAATAAAAAAGATATGAGATTGTGACTATGGAAAAACACTATCCTTTTGATTTTTAACTTGCAGTGGAGAGTGTTAAAACCTCGCATAAGCTGAATTAATATTTAGCTTTAAGTTGGTGAATGCTTCTCTTAACCATCCTGGATACCACAATCTGCACCACCTTTGTTAAATTCATTGGCAGAACTCTTACTTTTGTAATGAAGGCTTTGAAGGCACTCTAGCCCCATCTAGCGGTATGCTGGTGAACAAGGAAACCCAGTCTTTGAACTTAATTCCAGTATTTCCCTCGTTCGCTTACACACTAACCGGACCCAAAACTAAACATCCAAAACCGTCTATCAAAAGACTGAACCATTTCCCAAAACTATAAACACTATTCACCTGTTTTCATGCATGATTCAGAGTCGTTGAACGTTTTTTGCGAGAAACTCTGTACACAAACCCTTTCATATATCACCGGCTGCACCTCGTGCTCATTTAGAAAGCACTGCCGCTCGATATCATTAATTCAAATCATCACAGCTCGAACCCAGTTAGCACACAATTCCCCAGGTGGAAACACCAAGGATCAAATTTGCACACATACCAGTCAGACATGGAAAACAGACCATGGGTCAGTTCATTTAGCTATGTTGAAGCTAAGCTGGGTGTAATACTGTGCCGCTACAGAAGTGCCTGATTATCTGTATCAGGTGTGTTAAATTAGGGCTGTACTTAAGCTCCGTGGGGTGGCAGCTTACCAGGAGCAGGGCTCAGCAGCTATGACCCAAACCAGAAATGTGATTTCATTCTTTATGTTTTATTATGCTATTAATTCTTTATTAATTAACCAGAACCATTAAAGACTATTAAGTCTTAGTTACATAGTGATGTTGTGTTGACGGTAAATGAATCTCGGTACATCTTTTATCTCAAGTAATTACTATATTTGTTACTATAGCTGTTAGTTCAGTGCATCTTTCTTTGTGAACTCCTACAGGAATTACTGAAGGAACACGTAATGAATAACAAGTGAAATACTGATCTCATGCTGGTTAGTCACCAATGAATTGTGATGTATTATCTCAGTGACTAGTACTACTAAGTTACTACTATGTATTTGTGCTACCATAAAATCTGTCTGGTGAATTGGAGACTGCTGTCATTCAAACTGGCATAAATATGGGAAACAGGCGTACCACATGTGTGAAAGCACACAAACAGGTTAATTGAACACTAATGAATCAGTGGCCTGTACTACGAAGCGGGGTTATTGACTTATCGGGGGAACTTGTCGGATTTAAGGTACCACAGTTTAAATGGACTTCGTATTCGTTCACTTACATTTTGCCCAGACTACCTTAAATCCGACAAGTTACCCCGATAAGCCAGTAACCCCGCTTCGTAGTACAGGCCACAAAGCTAAGCCCCTACTAATGGGTCACAGGTAAGCTCACCTGTTCAGTTAGAGGAAGATGAAAAGAACAAAGGGGAAGAAGATAAAGATGTTTAATTTCTGATGAAATCAGAGGTACTATTGTGGACCATGTTATCAGCCATGGGTTGACGACGAGGGAAGCTGGAGAGAGTGCCACATTGTATCTAATCATGTCACCAGTTACAGAACAGCTGACCTTAACCCAGAATAGTGTCCTCCACCACTGTGCCACCCTGGGTCCATATACTGCCAGTATCATCACATTTCTAGACACACCACAAAATATAGTGGTGAGAGGAGGCCCAGAAGAGCTGAGGTTTGTTGTCATCTGGGACAGAGTAAGTTTCATGCTGCTCTGGTTCGCAACTGATCTGTGAACCACCCACAGATTTTGGTTTTGTATTTACCACCATACCCTCCATTTTAAATACTTTTTTGGCATCATGATGGAATGAACCTGGTGGGGGGGGGCACAACCTCAATTCCACCCCCTCCCCCCACAGCTGATTTTTGGTGGTATCTTTTTTTGTATCTTTTACTAAACAGAGGCCTTTTTAGTTACACAATATTGTCTTTAAATAGATGTATCTTCCATTCAGTTTTTGTTGAAATTCATTGCTTTGAAAAAAAAAGCAAGTTTTTGTTTTGCTGTTCTGATTGAGTGTTCATAGATGTTTCAGCTGTACCCGAGGAGTATTACCATAACATTTTTTCACAACACATTCTGCAACGTGACACCGAAAACACACTAATAAAGACAGTGGTGTTTTTAATTGAACGTATCAGTGTGTTGTTACAGTAGTTCTTCAAAAGGTATATACATATGGTGCATGTGTGTATAATTTTGATACAAAAATACCATCTTGGGTTACATAGTTTTACATAGTTTTGATTGCAAGAGTTGTGAGATTGTTTTGGTCTTTTTGAAGTGTTAGTGAGGTCTGTGTGTAGAGATTTGAGAAAATTAGCCTAGTTAAAAAAATGTGTAATCAATTGTTTTAAAAGAAATGAACTGTAAACAGCTTAACATAAATATTCCAGACGCCATGTAGCTCCTGAAGCAGCACACGCGATACTTCAACCCAACAGTTTTGGAACCCTTCCATCATAATCATCTTTCAAAAAAAAAAACATGGCATCATACCGCTTTGCCTTCAGTCTGCACGTTTCATGCGGAGGTTGTACACGCCCAAGGTTCACCAATCAGAGCGCCAGCCACGCGGACGTATGCGGAAATGACGCAGACGCGCTGTATTCAAACTTCTGTCTTCTGTGCGGGTATACGGGTGTTTAATATACGTAGTGCTAGCCTTAATGCTACGCTGTGGTTTCTTGTAAAACACATTGTGCTGGTAAGTGTCACCGTTTTTATGTACTGTGCTATTTGGCTGTTTAACTAATTTGTTGTGGTTAAATTCCTGTAACATGGGTTAAATTGTTATCCGGTTAACGAGTAGAATTTGTTTTCCCGGAAGGGGCGACTGCATGTTTGTCTCGTTGAATAGTTAGTAAATTAGTTTTGCAGCTGTTGTAATGAAATATACAATGTTTACAAACAAAACGTTAAACGCACAAACTGATTTTATTAAAAGTTGTCAAAAACTAACCTACTCATGGCCTGGCGCATGGGGAGCGTCAGAAAGTGTTTGCTGGTAGCAGGCAATGTTCGTTTCGTTTCGGGCGTAATATTTATCATTTCGACAATTTCCCTTAATTTCTTTATTATTATTGTTGTTTGTCCTTAGTTAAATTCAACGTGTTAGCCGTTCATTTTATAGTTTAAGTCCGGCGACGAGAGAGAAAGATGTACTGTACAGCATGCTCCCGTTACGAGTTAAACGTTCAGCATCCTTTTATTTCCGGATGCACAGGTAGCTAAAGAACCAGATGGCTCAGAATTAAAGCAAATACATATTTCTTGTATTTTTCCTCATTATCGACAGATGTATTTTTGCAGGGATCGCTCCGATGATGGCGTCTAAACAGGCAAAGGAGTCCATTGTCAGTAAGCTGGGAATGAAACTTGGTGGCTCGAAGTCCGAGATGGAACTGGATAAATTAAGGAAGGAAAATGCGCACCTGAAAAGAACCATAGATGAACTTTCTAACCGAAATGGAAAGCTAACACATTCGGAGAAGAGCAAGCTTTTAGAGGTAATCCAGAACTAATAAGCACGCCAGTTGCATCCCACTGAATATATTGTCATGATTATAATCATATCGATGTATTTTGCCGCATACATGCTTTGTGGCCCAGTCATTTATCCGTATAACACTTTTAAAAACAACAGGAGTTGACAAAAAGTGCTTTTGAGTTTAGAATTAACAAATGCTACATACATAGTAAAATATATAAATATCGTTATTAACACAGTGAAATGTCAATAAATGACATACAAGAAATACAAAATAACATATATTAAGGAAATGTGAAACAATTAGCAACAGGAAAAAAGTAAGATGGTAATTTAAAAAGTGTCATGAAAGTGAAATTAATAGCAGGATCTACAAAACTCTAGGAGAATGTCAAACTGAGTTGAAAGCAAGAGGAAAAAATGTGGGTCTTTAGATTTTAAAATCAATAGAAGAGCAGGACTTACTGCTGGACTGGAGACTATTCCAGTCCGCTACATATGTAACGTTATTTCATTAAAAAAGTGATTCAGAGGTTCGTCAACACACCCAAACTGACACTATTTGTGGATGTGAAGCTTTTTACTTTACTGCTTTATTCCGTGTAACTAATTGCCTTTTTTGTTGAGAGATGCTGTATTCCATAGAGCAGGTTGTAATTCTATAGTTGCTAGTTGTGGATGTTTCCCTCCTCAAGTTCAAGTTTGCATTTATCACCCTGTTGGTTCCCCTGACAATCCAATCCTAGCTCTTTCAGTGGAGGTGCTCCTGCACTTTCTGTGGGAAGTGAACCTCAGACTAAATGAGCTTTCTGAGAAGTATAAGCTAATACGAGTAGTAAAGAGAAAAGTGTGTCACAAATACAAATAGTGTCAGCTTGGGTGTGTGGATGAATCACTGAATCACTTTTTTTAATGAAAGATGGCGTCGAGTGCTGACTCCTGCCGTAGCTAAAGGACTCGATGGGATATTCTATCGTTTTTGGAGCTTGTTTTCCTTTTATCGTTTTTGAAGAGGATTCTGTCACTCGAGACGATGCAGCAGCAGAATATGACGCAGCTCCTGGCCAAAGAGCAGGAGGTGGCCTCGCTGAGACAGCAGCTAGCCGCCACCGGCCACGGAGACGAAGCCTCCGTACGGGCTCAGCTGGAACAGAAGAGCCAGGAAGCGGAGAGGTGGGAGAAGCTGTACCAGGGTCTTTCTGAGGAGACGGGAAACCTGAAGAACAAGTGGATTGCGGTTCATGCCAGGTGTCAGCAACTCGAAAGCGCGGCGGCGGCGGCTAACGGGAACCCGGGGTTACAGGTATCATCTCATCAGTGTTTCTCTTATGCAGTGAACTAAGCATCTGTGTCTGGAGTTGGACATAAGCATCATCTGTGAGGCGATACTACAAGAATATCTGTTATTCGTAATTTAGATAATTGTACACTAGATGGCAGAATTTCACTTTGGGTGTGGGTAGAATTTATTTATTTTTTTTGTATTTCCATCAGGGGGCGCCATTTTGTTCTTTAATGTCGAACTAAATTCTTCCCAACCATGTTTAAGTGATTTCAATATATTAAACTGACAGCCATTTTTCAACATTTAAGGTATTGTGATTTTGTGTTATAATGAAATAATATTATCGCTCGGCCATTTCAGCCATACCTTATTTAATTTTAAAGTCATGTTTTGTGCCTGAAACAATCGTTCGAAAGTCCAGGGATATTTCTTTGTGCTGATATAATATTATAATGTTTTCAGCTGGTTTAGGGAAATGGTGGCACATCTGGCTTTGAATGTTTTGCCTCTCATTTAAATTGCAGCGCTCCGGTTCCGAAGGTCAGGTTGTTTCCAGTGACGTGGCAGTCGTCCAGGAGCACCTGAGGGATGTAAGTTCTTTTCCAGCGCATGTTGTTTTCCAGCATAGAACAATCAGACTTTGTGAGTCTGTGTGTAAGCGAACAGCGTGCCGTTAGTTACCCTCACTGCATCATCGGATGTCGTGTCCCGTTTTGTTCGGAAGGCCCTGGAGAAGAACCAGCAGTGGCTGGTTTACGACCAGCAGCGAGAGACCTACGTCAAGGCGGTGCTGGCCAGAGCATTTGAGCTTGAGCAGCAGTTAAAGCAAGCCAACCATACACTCCAGGAGCAAAACAAAGAGGGCGATTCAGGAGGTAAAGAAAAGGCACGGCAACATGCGGGGAATTAAGCGCACTTTAGAATCTGGCTGCAATTTATGCTCAAATCACTTTTCCCTGCGTTTAATAATTCCTATTTAAAAGCTTTATAGCGTTTCAAAGTCATCAATTTTACAGATTAATACGATTCTGTATTATTTATGCTTAGAACAAACTAAAAGCACATGCCTTTATGTAGAATAATTTTTCCTTTGATTGTTTTGTTTTCCAGAAGTACCACCAGGAGTAGCATTATATAGAATCACTTAGAATAAGCCTATAAATTAATGTTTAGTTTTTGCGGTGTTTAGATGCATAAAGTGTTGGTGTCGTATTCGCCCCCTATGTATTTTCCAGACGTCAAGCTGGCCCAAAAGCAGGAATACTATGACAAGCTTCTGCTGACGGCCAAAAAAGATCTAGAGGCCCAGAAGGAGCAGGTGGTCCAGGCACAGGGGGAGGTGGCCAACCTGAGGGCAAGGCTGGAGGACAAGGGGAGGGAGGCAGCCGAGACAGCGGAGCAGCTCCGCGCGGAGCGCGCCCGCGGCCAGGGGGGCGCCGATGAGGTCCGGCGGAGTGCCGAGCAGCGAGCGGACGTGCTGAAGGCCGAACTGGAGAACGTGCGGGCCAGACTGGAAGAGGAGAAGCAAAGGTCTATGGGGCTGATCTGTCAGGTACACTAGGGTTTGATGGGGGAGATGTTTACCTCGAAGGACTGCAAGCATTTCAGCTTAACCACACTATAGCAGGGCTGTTCGATTCGCGGTGCTCTAGGGCCAAGCACTGCTGATTTCCCAGCCATCCTTTACCTGTGAGACGAATGTGAAGCCTCTTTGGCCAATCAGAATCCGTAATTATGAAACTAACTATGTGGGAGAACTGAAAACAAGGCCTGGATTTGGAATCGAGGGTCTGATTTGAAGAGATCTGCACTGCTGTCCCGCCTGACAGCAATCCCCCTTATTCTGCAGGCATCCTCATGCCTGGCTTTGTTTGGTTTTTGTGTTTAATGGCGCAGAGGCCACAGCAAGGAGCCTGACCGCCTTTTCGAAGTTCAAACGGACCTCTTCCTGTGTTGCCTATAACTGTGAAGTGTGTCTGCGGAAGCACTGAAGTTCTTTGTGTCGGCAGGTGAACGTGCTTCAGAAATCTCTCCTCAACCAGCACGAGGAGCAGAAAAGGATCACATTGTTGGAGCAGCAGGTAAAGAGAACTGGGAAAATCTGACACGTCTGCTGGGGGCTGCTGGTATTTAGAGAACTGGGCTCTGCAGATTTATACTGTAGGCAAGTCGGCTTCTAATCTTCACAGGACGGACCCTTACCACAGCAGGTCCGAATAATCAAGTATGTTTCTAGATCCAGGCGTCTACAAGGGATTTTGAAAACGAGAAACTGGACCGCCAGACTTTACAGAAACAGCTGCACAAGGTGCTGAAGGAGCTTCGCAAAGCAAGGGACCAGATAACGAGACTGGAGTCTGCCGTGAGTACCGGGCAGCGTGGCCGTCGGTACGCAGCCAACGGGAAAACGTGTCTCTGAAAAGGTAACATGCTTCCTGCCTCACTCTTCCCCCCCCCCCCCCCCCCCCCCCCCCC
>JAODJW010000041.1:9396936-9434892 GCA_026777045.1 Hyperopisus bebe
CTCCCCCCCCCCCCCCCCGTCCCCGTCCCCGTTTTCCTCTCTCGAAAGCAGCGGGGGGGCTCCCACTTTCCAGACCTGGAGTTCGAGAAGCTCTCCGTGGAGGATCCAGCACAGACCCGTTCATCCATCTCCAGGGTCCCAAACCTCCTGGACGAGAGTTTCCTCGAGTGTCCAAAGTGTCGTGCGCAGTATCCGACCAGCCACCACCGCGAGCTGCTTGCCCACATCGACTACTGCTTCACTTAATCTCATCGCTGTGATTAGCTGGCACTGTTTTCCTTTATTTAATTTTTATTCTTAAGCATGTTTTGTATTGGCGTTATGATGTGGCTGACTACTGTTTATTCAAGTGTTTCCTAGAAGGTCTTCATCTTGCCCGATTTAGCACGCCGAGCGTCGCTTTGCACTGCTGTGGGGGCCTTCTGTTTGTCAGGGGGTGCGTGTGCTTATTCGTGGGGAGGTGTAAGTGTTCAGATCGTTAGCACTCCTTGCTGTATTTATTGAGGCAAAGCTTTCCAAGCATGAAATTTTATATAAAGACATATCCTTTAATTTATGGGAATAATCCATATATATAAGGCTAATTTAAGGACTGCATCCCAATAAACTGTCCAGCCGACAGTTTAATCCTGCTTCCTCATGTCTGAGGAGGTTGTGTATTTGATGTTGCTTTGAATGATTCAAGTTTTGCTAACTTGGGACTTTTTAAAAGGACCAGTTTTAACGCTTATTTTCTAACCAAAGTGTTGTCGTGTTCTGCCAATGGTGACCTATGGTCTACCTTTAACTGACTGGAGTCCTGACTCTGCAAACCAAATCTGTATCTCGAATTAGGTTCTGCAAATAAATCCTCGTACTAGACTATTTAAAGCAGAGGATTTCTGTATCGGCTGAGGTTACGAAAGTGTTGGCTCAAAGGCGAATTTAAAATTAAGGTGACCAAGGGGGTTTGACAAGGTGACTGCTTTGGTGTGTTTTACAGACACGGTATGCCTTAGAAATATCTTTAGGCTAAATCAGTTAATGTTTTACTGGCGGTATGCATGTGTTTTATAAGACATTGACACTTTTTCTTTAAAAAAATTCAGGAAAACTGGGATTGTTGGAAACAAATAATCAGTATTTGTGTCTTGTGTGAATTTAAATTTAGCTGTATTTTTACGATCTGCAACTGTAAAAGCATAGGAGGGTGGGTTTTGGAGGTAACGGGTTAGATCATTAAAAGCTTTTTGTACGTACCTGCTGAATGTCTGCTCACAGAGAGATTTCCTTTCCTTTATCTGTAGCTATTTTCGGTTTTAGTTCTTATTCTCTGCCATGAGTACAGACACTTCCTTGGTTATGACGGAGTTATGTTTGGATAAACGTATTGTAACGTGAAAATGCATTTCATAGTACAAAACACCTGACCTAACCCATCCTAGCCTAGCCTACCTTAAACATGCTTGGAACGCTTACATTAGCTTACAGTGATACAATGATTTAGTCTACAAAATCATTAACATGGAGCCTATTTTATAATAAAGTGAAATTCTCATCTTGTAATTTATTCAATAATCATACCCATCATAAAGTCAAAATATTGTAACAGACCATGGTAACGTGGGGATCTTCTGTATGTCTGTGTCTTTAGACTGGGAAGGTATGATTAGTGCGTTATCTGTAGTTCGAAGGGTTTCCCGTCCTAGACATCTGGCACATCTTGTGGGAGGAACTTCTAACATTGCTCTTACACGTTTCAACTGATTCACAAAGCGATTGAATGATCTAGTTTTGGGAATGGTGGATATCTTTGACATCGCTTACCGTTGAACTGCACTGTAAAATCCGAGTAACATCCTTTTCATACTGGTGCTGTTTTGCTGCATAAAGTGTCCATAGAGGAAACTTGGAAGAAGCGTACAAACGTGTCCTCCATTCTCCATTGATGCAGTGAAGAGGAAAACCTCATCTTTTTATATTTATTGGAGCTTTGAGAAGCCTGAATTTTAATAGGCGAACCACTAAAACAGGAAATTGAGTCATCACAGCAAATGGTATATGACAGATAATTCTGAAGGATGTGAGACAAGCATTCTCAAGTATTAATGAATACCCTTTAATTAATTCCCCTTATTCCATTTTCATGCTAAACCGTCAAAATGGCTGAAGCATGAGCAAGATATAGGTGTATGCAACACATTAAGCCCTTCGTTATTGGGGAGGGCTGCTTTTAATGAAGGGGGTTCTTGGGAGCGTGCCCACGTCGCTGATCATGTGTCACAGTAGCCTGGAAATGAAAAATAAAAATATCGGTTTCATTCTAAATTGTAAATTATCCATCTGTCTTGTAATCCTGGTGGGGGTGCATAGGATTGTTTGAAATGGTTTTTTTAAATCATTCCATGTCAAATTTAATATTCTTGCAATACCGTTTAAGAGCATTTCAAACTGCATTCTGGTCAATATATTCAGTACTTTATCAGTATCTAACTTCTATTGCCTTTTTGGGTAGCATGAGCTCTGTAGCTGGTAATTAGGCCCTCACCGTTATGGGCGACACGCCTGTATTTTCCAAGCAAGCAGAGATCTTGCTTCTTCTGAGTGACAATCTTCTGGTCCTCAGGTCTTAAGCCCGTGGGGTGGCGAGAGAAGATAAAGGAGTAGCTGTCCAGGCAGGTTCCATCGTAATCCTCCGTGCGACAGGCGTAGTGGATGGCATAGTTGTCGTAGTCCGTGTCAACGATCCAGTGGTCGTCATCTTCGAGCGGACAACAGGACAGCGGGTAGTAAACACAAACAAACCTTTGCACGATCAATATCGGTGAACCACGCACATATTGGCCTCTAAGATTAGCTCCAACTGTGCAGGCAAATAATACATTACTACTTAAGAGTTTTTGGTCCTGCCTTGACTTAAACAATTCGTACAGAAGTGCAAAACTTAATGGAAATGATAGTGAATAATACAGAATTCTGTTCATCATTCGATTTCGCCCTACATCCAGACTGAAGATAAGAAGCTGCTCCCCAGTATTTCATCTTGAACCTCGCGGGGTCGGCCGTGTCCTCGAACGTTCCGAACATGTTGGCACAGAGCTCCCAGTTGCTGAACGGAGCCGGAACAAAAAGGGCATTGAGATATCGAACGATATGTACGGTAAACGGCGATAGGAGAAGTAATGTATGCGAAAATATTACTTTAAGATGACGACTCTGCCCTTGGCGGTAGCGGTCATCGTATTGTCGTCTTCAACCTTGTACTCGGCTATGATATTATCTAGTAGAAAGAGCCCAGTTGGGTCCTTCTTGGCCACAGCATACCACGTTCCTGCAAACTGAAATGGCAATGAAAGACTTGCGCTTAACCCACAAAACCGCAGTGTGAATTAAAGGCCTTGACAAACGGCGGCTTTACGCCATATTTATTCCCGTGCCTCACGCCGACACACGGAGAAATCATTTTCCTCATTTACTCACCCTATGTCTGTCGAAGTTTTGCATTGTCTGGAATTCTCCAACCTGGCAAGCGTGCGTCCAGCAACTTGCTAGGATACAGAGAGCCGCTAAAATCCTTAGCATGTCTGTTCTCCTGAACACCAGAGATCTGGAAAATAAAGACAGACTTTTGAACGCAGGCTTTTAAAATGCGATCTCCTTCGCCAAGTCCTACTTTCCACTCCCATTCTTCAGAATAGTAAATCAGTTCAAAATGACCACAATGTTCTATGACGCGAGCAGGATAATTTTGCACTAGGATGGAGAGTACCTAAACAAAACGGACTTTGTAGAATTCCAGTGAAGAGCTGTGCATCTGACCACTGGAGTTTGACTTATATAGAGCATTGCTGTGGGACAGGGTTTCATAAGGTCTGTTGGAGCAGCAGCGTGCCCCATTTTACTGAACAAACAGTTATGTAATACCTCAGTCGGTCCTATTTGGTGAGGTTGACCCCTGTTCCTTAGACCTCTGCTCCTCCTGCCAAGTAAACATCTGGTACCCATCAGACTTCACACTGAGCTGCTGTTTTTGTTGTTTAAATTGGGTCTCTTGACTTGTTTTGTTTGGCAAATGCAAGGACCTGGAGTTGTTGGTAACACTTTACATTAATGCACCTTCACAATGCCTTTATAATACATTCATATGCTTTCATAGAACCTTCATAAGCAGCATGTATGTATGTTATATATTAATAACAAACATAACTGTATAATCGCATCATGTTTGTCATTAATGTGTATTAAAATTGTTTAGGCATGTTAGGATGTCAAGGAATACTTACATGCTGCTTATGAATGTTCCATAAATGCATTTTAAAGGTGCAGTTAGTGTAAAGCATTACTGAAATGTTTGAATCTGGCCCTTGCGAATAACAGTTTGAGTACCAACGAGTACTCTCCAACATATGAAGGCATTTTTGTTGTTTATCATTAGGTGCAGATGTCAGCTAAATAAATATTTGTTCAAAGAACAAGAAGAGCTCCCTTTACATTCTGAGTCAGTTTATTTTCTCAAAACTGTAGCCCTAGTATAGTGACTGTTTGTGGCCAACGGGGGGAGGGGGGGCAATCCTCAGGGGCCCTAGCAAATGCATGTTAAGTGTAGTGCAGTGTTTCTCAAACGAGTCCTTGGGGACCCTCAGACGGTCCATGTTGCTCTCCCAATTCACAGGGGGTTGGGAAGGAGCAAAAACATGGACCGTCTGGGGCCCCCCCAGGACTGATTTGAGAAACACTGCAAAAGTGCCAAACACCACTTCCATGTATGTTACCTTTATATCACAATTTCATCACATGCTTTAGGAATCAATCTTTCTAAAAAAGACCAACAAGGTGAGAAACGGTCTGGAATAGTGAATATTTGCACATTAGTGCCACATCAAACAGTAAAAATCATTGAATGAAACCTCTCCCTAAAATTCCAAAGCAACCCATTTATTTGCTAACTGTATATGCAAACATGGTTCTTAATTTTATTAAATTGCATTGGAAATAGACATAGAGTAATAGCCACTAAGTGAGTGGAAAATGACAGGGGACTGGCCAAAGAAATTCATCTGGCCTCCCAATAGCCTGGTCTTCCACAGACACCGTTGTGGACTTGGAGCAAGACGGCAAGCGTTTATGTGGCCTGAAGGATCAGGTGGACCGACCACATGACCTGACACGAGTCATCCTGGTGGACCGACCACATGACCTGACATGAGTCATCCTGTCCCAGACTTGGGCCCATCATCCTAATGCCACAGGTCCTGCCGTCCACACTGATTTGCTGAGACATCCATCACCCTCCACATTTTATGGAGGCTTTGATATAGACTTACAATTAGAAATTTCAGTGGATAAACATTTATTGAGAGGCTCTGCAGGCAACAAAATGTGAATACATGTCTGCTTGTAATGTTATGTTCATTGTACATCGACATATAACGCATATATACATTTTTATCTCCCATTTCTTGGTTTTATTACCTAATCATTGTTGTTAAAATGTTGTTAAAATATCCTATACAATCTAACATTTGTCTAAAGAAACAAATTATTCCTGAATATTGGTGATGGTACAATTGTGGTGCTTCAAATTCCCTGTTCATCAATGTTAACCTCATACAGACAGTTGGGTCAATGAAATATAAACAAACTGCATATCCATCTCTTCATGTTGCTCTCTATTTTTGCTTGTGTACCACAACTTTTTCCACAACATGGATCCATAAGATGTGAGCGAGTGATAACAGCACCACGCCAAGAGATAAGGGGCGGGGCATCAAAGTGACAAATTTTAATGAATCCTGGGCTTTAGGTAACTGTGTAAATGTACCACACGCTCTCTCTCTCACTAGTTGCATCATTTGATTGTCTTCAGTTCCTCCTGTTATTTTCAAAAATGGCTGCTGATGCTTACAGCGTGATAGAACTACTGAGTCCAGCTTAATCCAGCAAATGGAAATAGATCTCCTCTTCCTTTGTCTCCTGACAGAGCAACTGGTTAATAATTGCACATCTTATTCTGGTCCGTGGGGGGCTGAAATCACTGGCTGGTTGAACAGTCCTAAAAGTAATTTTTTTTCTGCACTAAAAAGATGATGAACCCTGATTTCAGTTGTTCATTGTGTATGTTTATTAAGGTCCTTCATTAAGATTAAATATATAAAATTAAAGTGCAATTCGTCATTCAAGGACGAGGCCCTGGGTATCATCAGGAAGATCGCAATGCCTCGTGCCAGCACATTTCTGAATTGTGTGGGTATATTAAAGAAAGTTTGATTACTTTCCTTAACACCTCAAGCTTTTCATTACATGTGTACACATGACAGAGGCAGACATTTCAGGTCCAGAAAATAAAAATCCAGACCAAGATTTTGTTTCAACCACTGAGTTGAGTACTCTGTGACTGTGACTCTTTGTACTCAACTGGTTGGTTGAAACAAAATCCTGGTTTGGATTTTTACTTACTGTACCTGAAATGTCCACCTCTGACACAACATTACTGGGACACAAATTTGTCAAGGTATGTTTTTTCAGTAACTGGGGATTTTCTTAAAATTTTAATATCCTTCCCATGGAAAGTCCACAAAGGAGAATCCACTGGGCATTGCCTTTGATTGGATTGACCAAACTAAAATGATCACTGCTGGGATTTACAGGTTAAGAAAGCTTAGAGGTTTAATACCGTGACGTCATGTTAATTGGTTGCTTTCTGGATCCTTTTAGCCATTAAGCCACTATGTTCTGTCACAAGAGCCGGAGGTCAGAGGGAGATCCGTGGAGCACCAGAAGATGCTGCTTGGAGCTACAGGGAACCGGTGAACACTTGTCCCTCTTAAGTGCCCTGATCCCTGTCCAGGTGATGCCCATGTGAGAGTGGGAAGCAGAGGCGAGCAGACATGGCCGACAAAGACAGCGTGGAGAAGTACCTGGAGAACAATCCCCAGTTTGCCAAAGAGTACTTCGAGCGGAAGTTGCGGCTGGAGGTGCTGACGGCGGCCTTCACAGACAAGCTGGAGGTCAAAGATGCTGCCTCGTTCAGAGATCTCACCCTGTTGCAGGAGGCGGAAATCATTTTCGACCTGGTCAAGGAACTGCAGAGGTCTAGCTGCATGGAGAAATCAATGCACAAGATCCTACAGAGGATCTGCCTCTTGCTGAATGCCGACAGGTGCAGCATGTTCATGTGCCGGGCCCGCAACGGGACACCTGAGCTGACCACCGTGCTCTTCAACGTCACCCCTACCTCCCAGTTCGAGCACAACCTCGTGAACCCGAACTCTGAGATAGTCTTCCCTTATGACATCGGCATTGTGGGCTATACGGCACACTCCAAGAAGATGTGCAACATCCCAGACGTTAAGCAGGTGGGTCTGCATGGTTGATTATGCACGTGATGCTGTTGGAGTTGGGATGTCCTGCATTGTAGACGCTCAATTATGAAACCTAGTTTTATGCTTAAAAATTGAAGAGCCGTTTTCCAAAAACCTATGGGATATGTGGACAGGGTTCGCAAGCAAGTAATATTTCTGTGCACTTAGTTTTGGAAATTTAAAGAAGTTTTTTCACTGACTGAGATTTGGTTCCCAAAACTGTAACAAATGATGAGGAAGCCTGACATCAGCCAACTCATCTTAAAGAAGAACAAAAAATAGATTGAGTGTGTTTTGGAAATTTGCTTATCAATTCTGCTAAATATAGTCACAAAAGTTGTAAAAAATGTTTATTGTATTACGTCCGTAACCCCCATATTCATGTAGCTATATTGTGTAGAAACAGATTTAACAACAGGATTAGTGCAGGAGACATCAGGGGGTAACCCCACAAGAGTCCTTGGAGAAATGAATCCAATTAGATAAAGAGCAACATTGTTAAGGTGCTTAAGACAAATGCTACATTCGTATCGTGAACCTAAATTAGGATGCTCCTGAGTTATAAGAGCTGTAAATGACAGATAATGGTCAATTATAGCCCAGAATGAAATTCGTATTGCAGTTATGGTGCTTACAGGGTGCGCCCGTCTTTGATATGATGCGTAAACAGTGAATATTCATTATGTTCCCACTCAAACCAGGGAAAAGCTCTCTCATTTAGCACATTCTATTTATTACGTGTTTAACAAATTGGAAAATGTATCTCTGAGTCTGTCTGGTAACAGTGAAGCTGATAAGACTTTCCTGTGGAACATGGATGTAATGGACGACACGTTTAATTTCCTTCTCACTTAATAGGATCAGGTGCTGAGGAGACAGGTGGAAGAAAGATGGGTGTAGAGGTCTTGTTCCTGTTTTTGATGGAGACGTATTTCATTTGCAACTTTCTTGTGTAATAAAATAATAGCAATACTGCAATAGTGGTTGGAGCGTTTGCTTTTCTCTCTCTCTGATTGGCCATCGAGTGCCCCCCCCCCCCAGCCATATGCTCACCTGGGCATGCGAATGGGCTGCATGTGGCAGCTCTCTTGGTTAAAAAATGATCACATTTGCCAGAAAAATATAATCCTTAAACAGGGGGACTATAGTGTCCAATGAGTATTCAAATGATTTATTTAATACTATGTAGTATATGCAGTGTAGTTAGATATATGCAGTATAGTATTTGCGGAAGTGATTATGTACTGCATATCTGTAGGCTGTTAGCTGAGAGCGGGGGTGGGGAACCAGTGAGGGCCAGTAAGGATGTGGGTTTTTGGAATGACCTCTTAATCAGCCAATCATTAAAAAGTGGTTCTGAAGTCCAGTCCTGGGGACCCTACTGTTATTGGCTGACTGAGAGATCATCCCAAAAACCCTCCCCCAATCCAGCCCTCCACGGATCAGGTTAGCCACCCCTGGCCTACAGAACAGCCTGCATTCTTTGATTGTCATTGCTGGAAACTTTCCTTGTGGTATTGGATCCATGTCATTTTTGAATCTGACCTGTTGTTGTCATTAACGAATCTGGCCACTCATCACTCATGCTCTCATTAAAGAGGTGTTTTCACCCACAGAATTTCCCGATCGGGTATCTGTTTATCTTCTCTTAACTGTGGACACTGTATAATGCGAAAATCTGAGAATGTTGGCCGTTTCTGAGATGCTGGAACCCCTGCTTCTGATAGCTAGGGTCGCAACACGACGAAAATCACTTCCGTTACAAGTATTTCCTTTCTAAAGCTGTGCCGAACAGTCACTGAATCTCCTGACGTTGTTTGTACATCGTGTGTATTGACTTGCAGTCACATGATTTTCTCTTTGGCAGAATAAGCTATTTGCATTCACAAGCAGATGTACCTCATGAACCGGTCACTTAATGCACATAGCATGTAATGTTGTTGTAATATAATGATACTATATATAACATCATGGTACATTTTCCATGTCGGTCTCCAGTAAGGAGATTAACTGAACACCATTGATTCCTAATAATTTTGAATTATAATCCTGCCTTTTAAATTGTGGGGCAGCATTTGTGACAAAGAATGACAGCAAACAAGCACATAAAAACAAGGAATATGGGATGTATGAAGCTGTTGTTTGCTGCCTGTTATTACCGTGGCTGTGTGCGATAGCTCTGTATTCACTGTTCCAGAACCCTTACTTTAGTGACTTTGTGGACAAGCAGACCGGATACGTCACGAAAAACATGCTTGTGTGCCCAATCATGAGCGAGAAGGAGCCTCTCGCCGTCATCATGGCCATAAACAAAGTGGGTGCAAACGAATTCTCCGAACAGGATGAAGAGGTGAGCCAGGGAGGATGCAGCTGGTGTCACAGATGCAGCTCGTTTTATTTGGTTTTTATTCATTGGTTTTGTTCCATTATTATTTTAACTGCAATATATTGACCAGTATGACAAACTGTGAAATTACTTGCTGCTATTAATGCTAATATAAAGCACAATGCTTTTCACAGCTATTGCTTTTTAGGCAAACTGCACACACTTTTATATACCTTGTTCATAGATATTTATCTATTATTTATCTACTATTTATCCATTTTTTCTCTTTTATTGTATGTCTGCTTAATTCCCTGATCTCATGATACCTCTATTCTTTGGTTGGAGTAACGGTAACAAAAACACATTTCCCCCCAGGATTAATAAAGTATTTTGATTCTGATTCTAAAAACATGCATTTAAATGTAAGTGGAAGCTAAACAAAGGCCTTGGTAGGTCGCTGTTCCTCAGCCAAACAGTCATACAGCTTTGACAATATGACTTTAATTAGCAGCAGAAACAGCAGCCTTGTCCTAGACTTTTACCTGACCTACAGGACCTGCTGGATTACAGTAAGCAGGCCTTGACCTTGCTATTTCTCTTGTACATCTAATGTCTCAATTCCTGTGACAAGAAACATTGATTACAGCTTTCTGACATTATTTACCACATCACTTCCACATCATTTCCACACCGAATTTCTGCCAGCTTGCTGTCCCTTTGCATGGGTTTTAATTTAATACAAACTGTAATTTTATTTCCCTCTTTTCAGCTCTTCAAAAAATACCTGGATTTTGCTACAGTTGTCACTCTGCAGCACCACACTGCCTACATGTGGAACGTGGAGTCCAGGAGAAGTCAGGTGACTCAGAGCACAGCCGTATCGTTTGACCCGCCCATCCAACACTGCATTTTCATTGGTCAGCCGAAGCTGTGATTTAAAATGACTAACAGTTTTATCACCTGTCTGTAGCTGTAGAAGGGCTTCAGAGCAGTTGACCCTATCTTAAAGGGGACCTATTATTCTTTTTCGGTTTTCCCTTCAGTGTGTCATATAGCTTAATATATATGTAAGTGGTCAGCAAAGTCTTGAGGCCCAAAGTTCACACCAAAGGGAGTAACCACAGAAATCTCTGCTGTAATCTGCCTGAAATGCCCTGTTGGGATTCCTGCCCTTACTTCCATGACATGGTGAGGTCACCTCGTAACACAATCCTTATTGGCCACCTACCTGCAAGGATCTGTTCACAGACTGCAAGACAGGGGGAAATGTGTCGGGCAAGCTGACCAGTCAGAGCACATTGGGCTCATCAGTGGTGGGGCTTAAAGCTCTAAAACAGGGGTGTCAAACTCCAGTCCTGGGGGGCCGGAGCCCCGCACATTTTTGAGTTTCCCCTCATTTACCACAACTGACTCAATACTTGCAAATCCTTGTGCTAATTACCACGCAGCTCTTGACCCAAATCATTTGTGCTGGAACAGGGAAAGAACTAAGCTACACAGGGCTCCGGCCCCCCAGGACTGCAGTTTGACACCCCTGGTTTAACAGAGCATTTCAGACAGAGGGTGAATAGAGATGTACAGTATAGAAAAATAATGTGTTTTTGAACACTGAAACATTTAAATCAATTGTAATAGACCCCAAAAACAAAATGATAAACAAGGAATTAATTTAATGAAAATATGGGAAACATTCATGGAGGTACTAAGAGCAAAACACGTATAATTGGTCCTGAAAGCATTTAAAGACCCAAAAATTTCCCTGAATCTGTGTGAGCCCCTCACAGCATCACTCCTGAGTCCTCAGCTCCGACGTCTTCATCAGTTAGGGACATACTAATGGAAGGACAGTGCAGACAGGGAACTCCTACCAAACGGCACTAAGAACATCCTGCTCAAACACCAACCTCTCCATCTGAAGCCGTCTACTCAGGGTAAGATAATCATGAAACTAAATATTTATTTTCCCTCTCACATTTCCCAAGGTGTTACTCTGGTCGGCCAGCAAAGTGTTCGAAGAACTGACAGATATCGAGCGACAGTTTCACAAAGCGCTATACACCGTGAGAACTTACCTCCAATGTGAAAGATACTCCGTTGCTCTCCTGGATATGACCAAAGAGAAGGTTTGCAAATAAACCTTCTGAATTTATTCTGTCAAAATGAGGTGTGGAAGTCATCAGCTTGATCTGACTGTGGGTCACAATATTTTCCATGTCTGCAGGAATTCTACGATGAATGGCCAATCCGGCTCGGTGATGTGGAGCCGTACAAGGGCCCAAAAACTCCCGATGGCAGAGTATGTATTTATTAAATCGACCTTTACTGAGTGACCCGCTAAAGCAGACCTTCATCATTCCTTTGCAATGTGGACAATGTGAAAACATAAAAATGGCTGCTGGCTTTGTCCTACCCAGGAAGTGAACTTCTACAAAATCATCGATTACCTTTTAGAAGGAAAAGAAGAGATTAAAGTTATACCGTGAGTGTTAATCATCTACTTGAATCTATCAATCTGGTGTTTCTTTTGGTTTCTTTGATTTTAATTGCCTTCTCCTGCGCTTTAGGGAAACGTTTGATCGTAAGTTAGTAAGATAAAATCATCTATTTTTGTGTTTCAAGGGCTCCCCCTGCGGACCACTGGGCCCTCGTCAGTGGGCTCCCTACGTATGTTGCAGAAAATGGCTTTGTGAGTTTAGTTTAACACTGAATAAAGAACAAACTCAATATAATACATTGAGTATATAATAAATTATAATATGTATATAATGTAAAATTCAATATAAAATGATGGTGTTGAGTTTTCCTTACAAATTCAATGACTCTTTTACCCCGAAGTGGACATTTCAGGTCCAGAAAGTAAAAATCCAAACCAGAATTTTGTTTCAACCAACCACTTGAGTACTCTGTGACTGTGACTCTTTATACTCAACTGGTTAGTTGAAACAAAATCCTGGTTTGGATTTTTACTTTCTGGACCTGAAATGTCCACCTCTGGTTTTACAACAGAAAATCGTCATTGACTGTTTTCCATGGCTTGAACAAAGTAGCATTATTTTTGCTGTCTGATAAATGAAGTGGCTGCCTGTCACCTATCCTCACACAGATCTGTAACATGATGAATGCCCCAGCAGATGAATACTTCACTTTCCAGGTAAGAGAATGACTGAGGCCAATATATGTCAGCCACAGACTTGAGAATTGTTATTGGCTGGATGAGTATGCACAACGCTCATTATCATTGGCCCCAAGAGTTGACCGTATTAACCCTTATATTGATTCCTCAGAAAGAGGCCGTGGATGACTCGGGCTGGAAGATTAAGAATGTACTGTCACTTCCTATAGTCAACAAGAAGGAGGAAATAGTGGGCATAGCCACCTTTTACAACCGAAAGGACGGCAAGCCATTCGATGAGTACGATGAACAGATCACCGAGGTTGGTCAAAGAGACTGATATTTATGATTGTTTTTCTTTTTATTATTGAGATTTAAAATTACACCATTTAATTCAAAATAATCTTTGCTTAGGTTTGCATGTTTAATTGTTAGATATGTCAATAAAAATGACATGCTTGGTTGTCTAGGCCCTCACACAGTTCTTGGGTTGGTCTGTCCTAAACTGCGACACTTATGACAAAATGAACAAACTGGAGAACAGGAAGGATATCGCGCAGGAAATGCTCATGTACCAGACAAAGTGCACGAAGAGTGAGCTGCAGTCCATTCTGGTGAGTCAAGCCAAGATGATTTGGACCAGGGTTATTCAAATCACGATCCTCACGGTCTGAGCGCTGCTGATTTCCCAGCCTTCCTTTACCTGTGAGCCAGGTGTGAAACCTCGGTGGCCCAATCAGAATCAGTGATTATTAAACTGACTGCCTGGGAGAACGGAGAACGTGGGCTGGGTTTGGAATCGAGGTTCAGATTTGAAGAGCCCTGGCTTAGACTGTGCTGTTTGTGTCCTTGCCTGCAGAACACAAAGGAGAAGTTTGACAAAGAACCGGAGGAGTGTGATCAGAAGGAAATGTATAAACTTCTGGTATGGCATCTAAAATATGACATACTTGTTAATTCATGCAAAACTTTCAATTTCTAACTAATGCATAAATCTCCTAATCTTTGCAGAAATGTATTAAAATATTCCCTCGACGATCTCATAATCCTTACCTAACCTGTCATTCTGTCTGTTTGCCTTAATCAGCGGTCAAATATTCCAGAGTGTAAAGATGTGGAATTACTGGAGTTCCATTTCAGCGACTTCCCGGTGTCTGAACATGACCTAATCAAGTGTGGGATTCGATGTTTCTTCGAGCTGAATGTTGTGGAGAAGTTTAAAGTACCTGCGGATGTAAGACAGTCTTCCAGCTGCTATTGTCTAATTGCCGTTTATCCTAGACAGGATAATAATCCATGGACAGGATAATATATTCACATTCTATACCATCTTGGCTACTGGTTAAAAGAGCCATCTCTACGTTAGCTGAAATTCAGAATATCCAGCCTGCATGATTTGGTTTCCAAACGAATCCACTGGCAAGTTGCTTAAGCTTTCAGAGTTCTATGTCATAGCTTTCAAAACACAATCTGTGCCTTCTTCCTTCATATTAGGTTTTGACACGATGGATGTACACTGTGCGTAAAGGATATCGTGACATTACCTATCACAACTGGAGACATGGGTTCAACGTGGGCCAGACAATGTTCTGCCTGCTACAGGTAATAGACCCTCTTAGAATATAATTCGTAATATGAAATAAGAGTTTCAGCAGAAACTACTGAGACATTATGTGTATCAGTTAGCAGACTACAGTGGTGCCCCCATATATACAGGTGATGCATTCCAAGACCTACTGTGGATGTGGCTGAATCCACAAATAATAGTGAACCATCTGCAAACCCCACGATACCAACATTTCCAACATTAAATACATTAATAATGTAGTACATTGTACATTATTACACAGTACTGTATAGTGCTGCACTCTGTCAAACGGAAGATATTCTGTTTTAGCCTAATTCTCAAGACGATAGAGCAGTGAAAAAATATCACGCATCAAAGGATGATGGAACAATGAAAATCACACTCTTTATACATTTATGACATAGACACTAGGATAACAGCATCGAATGCAATCCGAGAGGGTTCTAGAGGCAGAGTGGATGAAAGTTTTGGGGTGCATGGACACAAAGTGAGATGAGCCATATTCTAGGCATGACTGGGCTGCCGGATTTCACTATGAACCATTTATTTCTGGAATTTTACTATTTTTTTGGACCATGGAAAACTGCAGGTACCTGAAACCTTGGATACTGGGGTCCCACGGTATTATATTTGGGATAGCTTGAATCATGAACCTAAAGTTTGTGTTTTTATCTGCCTTTGTAAAGGAAAATGTGTAATTTGCACTCTGCTGGGTGTCCAGCGTTTAATATTTTCTCCTGTGCTCTCCCCTCCTCCACAACAGACTGGACGTCTGAGGAAATATTACTCTGACCTTGATGCGTTTGCAATGGTGGCGGCTGCATTTTGCCATGATATTGATCACAGAGGAACCAATAATCTCTACCAGACTAAGTAAGCCTTTGAATGCCATGCATTCATGCCAATAGAGAAAGGAATGAACAGCAGTATTTTCTCACGTTTTGCATGTACGGCATTTTCTGATCGGTAGGAGTGCATCTCCACTGGCCAAACTACATGGATCTTCCATTATGGAGAGGCACCATCTTGAGTACAGCAAGACGCTAATGGCAGATGAGGTAATATCAATTATTTTAGAGAACTGCATTCAATCAATACAATTCTGTCAACCCAAGACAGGTTCCATGCATGGTAGATCAGAATCTTTGATGTCTTCTTCAGAGTCTGAACATCTTCCAGAACCTTCAGAAGCGTCAATTTGAGAATGTGCTACATTTATTCGATGTTTGTATTATTGCAACGGACTTGGCTCTGTACTTCAAGTGAGTGATTGTCCGTTTATGTCCATTGATGTTAGAGAAGACGCCTCACATTGTCTGATTATCATCCATTACATTGGTGCATACGGAGATGTTTCAGGCCACCTGTCAGGAAACAGACACTGAAGCGCATGTTCATCTGTCACTCAGGAAAAGGACATTGTTCCAAAAAATCGTCGATGCAACAGAGCCAATGACGGATGAGAAAGAGGCCATCAATTATGTCGCCAACAACCCCGTCAGGAAGGAAGTCATCATGTATGATGAATCATGTGCTAAAATGAAGTTTGAATAATATACCATTGTAGCAACAAAAGGGTAGATACATTTTATCACCCTGTATGCTGACTGAATGTTTTACTTACCACAGAAACAAAACAGCGATTGACCCTAAAGCCAATCCAGTTATACTAACAAAGACGTTCGTCCTTCCCAAATAGGGCAATGATGATGACTGGTTGTGATCTGTCTGCCATCACAAAACCATGGGAAGTCCAGAGCAAAGTAAGAGCAATCTGCGGTTTCCATGGTGACCTGCACCTCTGCTTTTTCCACGCTGGACCTTTCCAGTCCGTCCGTTTTTATCGTTTAGGTGGCTCTCATGGTGGCAGCTGAATTCTGGGAGCAGGGTGACCTGGAAAGGACAGTCCTTGACCAGCAGCCAATTGTAAGTCACAGTGTATCACGTATGTGGTAATGTGTCCAGCTGTATGGTTCTGACATGGTTCTGTTGTTCTTTTTCACATGCTAATATGACTGATGTTGAGCTGCTTTTACAGGATGTAACCTAGGGGTTCTTAGCCCCCAGTCTATGGCCGTGTTGAGGTTTTTGCGGTGCGGTTGGTTAATTTCCAAAAATAAACTATATATTTCAATTTTTGCTGATCCCCTCATGTTTGCATTTTCTGTCTGCATCTAACAACGGAAAGCGGTTAAAGTTATGAGATTGCAAATTGATCCACTGGTACCTGAGTACCTTCCCCCCACCTGGGCTATTTTACTGTAAGTTTTATATGGGGTAATTTGGTCAGTGGACAACAAAAGGTTAGGATCCCCTAATGTAATGCACCATTTAAAAATAGAACTTCATTTGTTATAATTGATTCATTGTGTAAGGTGTAACATAGCTAAATGATTTTTTTAAATACATCACCACACCTTTATTGGTTCTTTTCCCTCAATTTACTTCAGCCAATGATGGATCGCAACAAGGCTGATGAGCTTCCAAAAATGCAATGTGGTTTCATTGACTTTGTTTGCACCTTTGTATACAAGGTAAGGTGAAATATCACGAGGTCTATAATGATATAGATTTATGTACATTGTCCCATGTTTAAAGGAGAAGAAATCTCTTTGGGCCTCCATACAGTAGCCCAAGGGTGTAGCGTCATTTGTGTTAAATTACATTATTTAATATTTTACCGATTTATCATGTAAACGATATTGGATTTAAACTCAACAGCTGTGTTCACGCCAATGTTGTGCAGGAATTCTCCAGATTCCACAAAGAAATCACGCCAATGTTTGCCGGCCTGAACAATAACAGGATGCACTGGAAGGAGCTTGCTGACATTTATCAAGCAAAGGTCGACGCCCTCGAGGCAGAGAAGAAGAAGTCTGAAGAAGAGGAGGCGAAGAAGGGTGACTATTAAGAACCATTTCAAAACGTAACAGTCGTCATTACAAATCATGAATTAAAATGCATTTTGCAAGCTAGGTAATGATAACGGTATGTTATACAACTTCACTCCGAAGCAGGAAAAACCGTTTCAGCTCAATGAAACCAAGCCTTGACTTCTCTTCTCCCTGGTGAAGCTGGTGGAAGCTCTGGAGGAGGAGGAGGAGGAGGAGGAGGGGGAGGAGGAGATGGGAAGTCCAAGACCTGCACCATATTTTAGACCGTCATCCAACGGCGACTAATAAACAGATTCCTGGGTGACATCCAGAAGGGTAAATGAGTGCATCTCCTCTTTATCCTCCTCTTCACACTTCTGTGATGCTTGGTAAGCCATTCTGTGTGGACCAAGACCTAACGTTCTACCTGAACCTGTGAAGCATCAGCATCAAGACAGTTGACCCTGTTAGAATAGCACAATAGTCCCCGATAATTTTTGACTAAAAAACAGAACATGGTAGACCTGCAAACGGGTAATGCTTATTTTTTAATCCACCAACCCATTGCAGCACTTAGTTCTTCAATCTGCATCATTAACTAGTAATATTATTGCTCCTTACAAAATCTTGTAATGGACACCGAGGTCTTTATTTTTGAAGCTAAGCTATGCTAACACGTTCTTGAATAATTGAGGGGATTAAAACGAACGTGTTTCTCCATGAACCAAATGACACAGCACACATGTTGTATATTCAAGTCCGAGGATACGTTCCCTCTGGTATCCGGTCCATATGCAGAGCATGGGCCTGTTTGAGTGACATCTAGTCACGAAATGTCAACCATTTAACAATGTACATACAGTAATATATAAAGGAGATGTGTTAAAATATATACATTCTAAAACCTTACTAATAACCAGTATCTACGATTTTACCAACCAATGTAATAAAGTTTCTAATGAACGTTCATTAGAAGTTTGTACTTTTATTCATTTAGACATGGGTCACAATGATATTGGTATACTTAGGTATATGAAACACTTCTTTGTTACTGTTAACCTCCAGAATTCTGAAAGATCACTTTCCTGTGAGAAAATTAAGTCTGATGGCACGTTGCTTAAATAACTATGTGTGGAATGTAATTTGGTGTTGTGCTCAGATTACATTTTGAAATCAAAGATGGCTTTGCACTGAAAAGCTATCATGGAAACTGCGTATATTTCAAAAACTCGCATTTTGGAATATGTGCACGCTTTTATTGTTTTGCAGTTTTAACTCCTTCAAAAATCCATCCATCCATCCTCTAACCTCTTGTAATGGTCAAGACTGATGGGGGCTTAGAGCCTGTCCCAGAATGCACAGGGCACAAGGCTGGGGGGCACCTTAGATAGGACGCCAGTTCATTGCAGAAATGTGAAGAATGTCAACAACATAGATTATATTCATATAACATACAGTAAATATCCTAGAGTCATGTAAACATATCATGGTCCATCCCATGTACTTAACACAGTCCTAGGTTTTTGATATTAAATAATGGAGAAAAATAAAGCGTGTAAACCAGTATCTGAATCCAGAAAATAAGCTGAACATTAAAGGTTATTGGAATGACACTCAAAGAACCTGTTAGAGAAGACAGTGTGGGAGAAGGCCAGCAGGACAAGGGCAACCATCTGAAATGGCAGCTATATATCTGTAAGAAGATTGCAGTGGATTGGATCTGATTCTAAGCCAGCTTCTGAGGTCTGCAAAGCATTAAACTTTAAATACCTTACATAAAGTCAACAATGAGTCTTATTATTTCTAGTGTGACGGGAGCCTCGCAAGCTTTTTTGATGAACGAACATCTTCAAATAAATCACCAAATGAGAAAAGATGAATATATATATAGAAAGATGGGCAGTAATCATAGCAGTAACTGCAGTGATTTTCACAGCTATCTGGATATAAATATTATGTAAATAAAATAAGTACGCATTTGCGCTGTTACCACAATCGAGTGTCACATGTATCGTTTTTAAAGGTGAATGCGTACTTGTGTACCAGTTATGTCAATCCCTGGTCCCAATCAACCATTCCCTTTAAGTGTTGCTTTCTTTGAAATCATTTCAAGACTTAGCAAGCGAGTCCTACTAAAACTAGAAAAGCACTGAGGTCAAGAGTTGCGCTGCCATAAACGGGAAAGCTCCCATGTTGTTTAAAGGTCTCCCTCTCGTTTAACCCCCAGGAAAGAGGAGGTAATCCAATAAGAGGAGCCTGAAATGACTTGGCTAGCACAATGTTCCAAGAGCTACTCAGAAAACACCGCAGAGTCTCACAATTAAAGTATAAGCGTACATTCTGCGAGTTGTCATCCGATTTATTGTTCAGCAATAATTTTAACATGCTTGTGTATTGATATACACACCAACACACGCACACATACAAAACCATGTGTGTGCATTTATATATACTTGTACACTGTAGAGAATTTGCTGTTCCGTGGCTTGTAAAATATGTATGGGTTTCTGTCATAAAATGTAAACCGAATAATGGATCAAATAAAGGTCTTGTTGAAGACACTTGCCCGTCTCTGCCACCTGTGTGGCACCCAGAGGCCTCCGGGCATCTTTCTCCACCTTCCATGGTGGTGTCACGCCATTAAACAGAGCGCTGTAGAGAGGTCTACCTGTTATACAACAGCCGGGGGGGTTAAAGGAGATCCAACAGTAAGGATGTTGGCCTTTTCGTGGTGAATGGATTACCGGTTAAAGCTGGATCAAAAGGGGCAAAGAAGATCAGGCAGGGGAAAGGGACACGAGTCCAGAAAGTAAAAATCCACACCAGGATTTTGTTTCAACCAACCAGCTGAATATAAAGAGTCACATTCACAGAGTACTCAACTGGTTGGTTGAAACAAACTACACACCTCTAGTATCTTAGCAGGGCAGATCTTCTTCCATAACTGGCTTCTCTCTGCCACTGGCACTGGACTGGACTCATCCAGTGCTCACATACCCTACACCAAATTCAGTGTTTCTCAACCCAGTCCTCAGGAACACTCAGACCAGCTTCAAAAGCGTGGACTGTCTAGAGGACCAGGTTAGGAATCTCTGACCTAATTCACTCCCATTTAATAATAATCGATCCTTTATTGTCCCCCCACAAAGGGCAGGCCCCTGTAGGAGCTCCCAGGGTACTGTGGGTTAAGGGTCTTGCTCAAGGACCCACAGACATGCTGAGGCTGGGTATGAACCAGCAACCTTGTGATTACAGGCACAAAGGCTTAGCCCACTGAGCCACACACTGCTGGTTCATATACATCGCTAGGGCAACAAAACAGTTAAATGAACAGAAGAGCAAACTAGATGTTATATAAAAGAAATGAATAATGTTCCAGAACACAAAATGTATTTATTGATTAATGGGCCTAGTTTCCGTCATATAATTCTTTCGGACTATGATACATTTAAGCACTAACTCTTGTCCTGACCAAAAACAATCCTGCAATTTTTTCTTAATTTAAAAATTTTACTTAAATGTCATCTTGGCCATGGGCCAGTAGTTTTATAACTCTGAGGAAAATGGACAATCTATTCCATCATGTCATTCAGGTATGACTAGAAGAGTTAAGTATTGCATCTTAAACACTGCAGTGCTGTCAGGTTCTCGGGGATTAACGGCCTCCATCCTGACACAGCAAAAGTAGCATCACTGTTGGATGTTCTGCTGATCTCCATGCCTTTCTGCTGCTGGAGGTGATACTTCAGTCAGTCTGTAGCGGCTTCCTGTACTGACAGGTAATTGCATCACAGCCTTGGCTGGGTCCACAGGCAACTTATTTCCTTACACTTACTGGGAAACTAACAGCAATCTGAGGTGAACTAGGCAAAGCCTAGTTTCAGTGAATAGGACTTGTGCTCAGCTTGGGATCAGGCTTTGTCCGAAGACTTCACGAGTGATTGAGATGCTCTTCCTTATTTTTCCTGTTCAGGCATTCTTTATGCAAGCTCATAAATCTCGGCCAAAAACATGACAATTCCCGAAAGACTACACCTCACACTAATACGCACACACAGCCTCGCAGAAGTGTACGCACACATATTTATATAACTGCATTTATATAACTTCGTGAACTGAGCAACATGATTCTGCCTGAGGAATGTGGCAATCTGCCAAGACCAATTGGAAAACTGGACGCTTCCAGCACAAGTCAAATTAGTGCGGAATGTTTTATTATGTTTTACGACAGGGGTTCCTGTTAGCTTTGGCTTTGGAGGTAAGTTGTTTCAGCCAAGATGGATGGATCTTAACTCCTGCTCGTCCTCCTCCGAATGAAACTCCAGCAATTTCCAGAGAGTTCAAGCTAAGAGGAGCGTAAAAAGAAACAACCTCCACTCCTATGAGCTAGTGACGGAGAAGCCACGTTCTAGAGGGAAAAGGATTAAGGTGTCCTGAAGTTTCCCTTCCGCAAGAAAACAAGGTACTCACAAGCCAGGAACATAAATATTTCATACCTGGACAGCAAATTTTCTGGTTTGCTGGTGATTAATAACATAATGGACATTATATACAGTGTCTTGTGTACAAGCATAAAAATGCAGGACAAAATCTGAAGTTTGCTCTCCACAAAAATACTTCAAAAGGACTTCAAAGGAACATGTCCTCAAAGTAATCATCGAATTCCTCCTCCCTATAAAAAGGAAAAAAAGACAACATTAAAACATCCTCGCTCTGAAATCTAAAGTGAAAGAAAAACACATGTCAAAGAGTATAAACAAAGCACAATTTTAAATCAGAAATTTACTCTCATCTCTACTTTATGTTTCCAAAAGGTATATTTTACGGTACTGGTATTTGGCATTCCATGTCAAAATGTTATACACAGAAAAAGTTATTGTGGTAACACTTTCTATGAATGTCATGTCTATAAGAATCTATGGACACATTCATAACACATTATAAACATGGCTATAAATATTTAACTAAAGGTGTAACATATCATAGCCATGTTTATTATGCATTATGAATGCTTTATGAAGCTCTCATCTATACTAATACACTATGGCTACCTCACAATGTAGTGCAAAGCATGCGTTAATTCTTATTCTGACCATTATAATGCATTATGAGGGTATCTACAGTGCAATACATGAGTTTCATTGGAGCTTATGAAATATTATAATCAACACTACAATGCTTTATGTTTGTCAATATAAGAAGCTGTAATGCTTTATTAATTCTTATACTGACCATTATAATGCATTATGAAGGTATCTACCTTACAGATGACAGTTTTAAGTAAATGTTACCATTATCATTTCCATTATTACCGTGACAGGATTTGTGTTGCAGTGGTTTGCATAAGACTTACCTCGACTTCTCCTCTATGCTGGGCGCTGGACCCTTCCAGTGGTCTGTCTCTGAAGAGGCTTCATCCTCCTCAGCCTCCACCTCCTTACTAGACTCTGGGTCTGCAGCAGGAAATACTTTGTTGGGATACGCCTGGCCTGTCATGGCATGGAGTGACAGCTAATCCTACCACAGTCCTCTGATCCTGTGCATATTTTATCAGGCCACACCGAAGACTGACCTGAATGACCTCTAAGCCAGTAAGCACAGGTATGCTTTGCAGATGGTGCTTCTAGAGCAGTGTTTCCCAACCCAGTCTTTGGGACCCCCAGACAGTCCATGTTTTTGCTCCATTCCAGTTCCGGGCAAAAACCGTGGACCGTCTAGAGCTCCTCAAGGACAAGATTAGGAGGCGCTGCTCAAGAGGAACCCTGCACTTATATGCTGAAGAAACTGGTCGCGTTAATGAGTAATGGATAATATTTATCACACCTCCAGCAAAGAAGCACAGCAATTAAGCCACGGGGGGCTTATAAAGGGCAGGAGGTAAAAACAAGAAACATACAGCGTTATCATTCCAGAGCTCAACACATCAGTGTTCAGTCGCACACCATCAGGAAATTAGCCAGTAAAAAAAACAGATGTTCTTGAAGGACTTCCTCTACCTTGCTGTTTGTTCTCTATGAGGTTACTATAGTTCATACAGACATATTCAGTCAACAGTCCTGATTGGTGAGGATTTTGGATATAGCTTACCTTCGTTGGAATCTTCAGAGTCCTCTGAGCTTGTGGTGGTAGAATGTTCTGCGTGGGAAATGAATATGTGACAGTCAGTATGCTTCGTGGATGTCAAGGTAGATGCCAGAAAGAGACGACCGCTTTTGTGGCAATAGAGTAAGTATGTGAAGGACGAAAAAATGATACAGAGGAGAAGGAAAAGAAGGAGATGCTGAGGAGGAAGTGGAGGAAGGAGAAGGAGGAGGCGAAGAAGAAGAAGGATAAAAATATGATGATGGAGAAGAATGAAGAGGGGGAGAAAAAGGAGAAGAGGAGGCAGGAAAGGAGAAAAACAAGCAGATAAAGGAGAAAAAAAGCAGGAGAAGAAGAATGAGCACCACAAAACTGCAATAATGTGATACAGTCAGCATCTAAGTTAAGGGAAGCTGAGATAACAATGTCCTGCCTTTGCTCTTCCTCCTGCGCTGCTTCTGCCGGGATGATTTGGCAGTTTTCGACTCCCTCTTTACTTTGGCTTTTATCTTCTTTTTAGCTTTGAATTCCTTTCTCCTAAAAAGGAAATTAGGAAGTTTCACATAGTAGTAAAGCTTTTTTTTGACATGAATGCGTTAAGGTGAGCAGTGTGTCACGTTAAAATAAAAATGAACACCTACTTGTGATGATAGTTAAGTTTGTAGGAGCACTCGGGGCAAAGTCCTGAAAGTAAAATAAAAAGTAAAAAACAAAAGTAAAGTAAAGTAAAATCTGTCGGTCAGTGCTGGTGTCAGACATACGGTGTGAGCAATACAAAAATTCCACACAGCAAAGAAGAAATGATTTATAACAAGCAAGAAGATATGTTAGACATTTAGATTTATTTATGGAAAGTGGGATAGACATGTACTGGATGAACAGTCACAGAAGATGCTCTTGTGGTATATCAGAAATTTTGAAGTTGAGCTTAAACATTACTCTGTTAATTTAAAACATCTACTGCTATCAACTCTTTTTCAACAAGATAAGTCCAAGCACACCTCACAGTTATGTAGTAAGTATTATCTTGTGAATATGGAAGAGTGCTGTGGCAGATGACCTGGTCCCTTGATCCCCTGATCCAAACCCTACAGAGCTGGTTTGGGATGAGTTGGATCAAAAAGTAAAAGTAGGTAACCAACTTGTCCACAGTACTTGTGGAAACTCCTTCGGGACTATTGGAGAAGTATTATAGGTGGCAACATCTGGAAGCTGCCTGGAAGATTGCCAAGGGTCTACAAGTAAGTGTGTCCAGAATTTTGACTGGTTCTGTCCAAATGGTGGTAATGGGGACAGGCATCCCCACTATCGTATGTGCCATGCTGGGATGTTTGATCTGAGGGCATCGACGTACTCAGCTTCACAAGCGCATTCCTCTTCTCCCCATGTTCCACATAGGCAAAGTTCACCTCCCAGCTTTTCAGGCCTTCCTTCTGTTCACAGCGTTTGTTCCCACAGAAGAACTGGCCTACAACATGGACAGGGTGAACCCCGCTGGCAGGGAGCCCGAGCGGCACTTTGATACGTGAGCTGTCTCACGTTGTTTTGAAACCTAGCAGAGTTCCAAAGAGGCCAAGCAGGCGGTGCTCAAACAGTACACGCATCAGTCGAAAACAGTCCAAAAAAAACTGCAAAATGACATATAGTGTGTTGACAAGCCAACCACCGGCTCAGCAAAGAGGAGGAGTGGTCATACATGGAAGCCAACCAATAGGGCTAGACAGACAGAATGGTTGTGTTACTAAGCACAGTTCAGGGCACACAGTATGACAGGATTCTAAGAAGGAATGAAACCATTTGGAGGTAAAGGGTGACCCTACTCCATATTGCGTCATTCATGTCACTCTAACGTGTGGGTCTTTCCTATATTTTATCCCTGTTTATATCGTAACTTTCCCTACATTAAATGAACGGCATCACGTAAAAACCTCTTCTGACGGAATTTCTCGAATCTGTTTGACATGGACTTGTTATAGCGCTATGTGGAGAAGTACAAATACTCTGTACATTAGCATTAGCGGGAAGACAGCAAGAAGGTCATGGTGAAGGTCCCTTCGGGGGTGAACACAGCAGGGAATGCTAATGCTAACATTAGCACGATCGGGGGCTGTCATGCCGCACCGCGCTCAGGCGGGATGGGGAGCTCCCCGGAGTGGCGCCAGCCGTGGCTTGGTGCTACTTTTGTGCTAATTCTCTGCCGATCCTTAACCCGCCTATCGACGGGTTTATCTACAGCAGGTTTACGGGGACATCCTCCAGATTGCCCAGGCTGGAGGCCCAGAACAGTGGGGGGGGGGGGTAAGTGCGTCATGAGCAGTTTCCCTCTGCCAGGGTTTCCCCCACCCACTGTGCCGCAGCGTGAGAACCCCCAGGCCCCCGCTACTATTTTCACGTGCAGAATTGCTTCAGGCAGGCTGACAAGTGGCCCTATTCACTTTCCCTGACAACAAAGAATGTCTCTGCTACTGACCGCTGCTGGAGGGGATAGCCTTTACCACAGATGCCAGCCACATCAGCACAATCTTCCCTTTGTGCCCCAGGGAAGCACAGCAGTAAGACAAGGCTCAGTCGGGCCTGTGTTGTCTACCCGGGGGAAAATGATCATCACATTATCAGCACTCCAGATTGCAGTGCAACAAGCAGTCGGCTGCAACGGTCCGTTGAATTTGAGGAGTTTGTTGATCCAGTGTTGTGACATCGATCATGCGCACAAAGACAGCATTTGGTATCACTGCTCCCTCAACAATCCGCCTGTCTGCCAAAGATTTCCATGGCCATTCTTAAAAGTTCATAGTTTTCGCAACCTACTTCATGGGAATTTGCTTAAGGCACAAACACCAGTTATCGAACAGCCCTATTTAGTGCTGTTAAATATCCACCAGGAACCGGACATCATGACTTCATTGGGCGCCGGTTTATCACTTGGAGAGATGGAGCGGCTTCACCCCACGTGGGGATCCCGGGGTGCTGAGGCACAGGCCACAGACGTGGATGTCATGCACCGGCCAATTGTCCCATCTCAACGGTCACGTTTTCAGCTACAAGCCTAGTCTTGCTGAGCACCGAACCGTCACGCATCCCCTTCAGTCTGCTGTTGGGAACTACGTGTAATGGAAATGGCTTTGACTAACTGATGGAATGGGTTAGGGTAAATCTCGGTCGCACCTTAAATCTCAAGCGAACAGTGGAGGGACTCCCAGTGACACATTCTGCATTTCTGTAAGTCGAGGCCACGATTCACAGCTTAGAGATTAAGGGCTGAACGTGGTGGGAGTGGGGGGGCTTCCCTGGAGTCCAGCTTCCTGCGGATCACGACTGTATGAAAACAGTGTCATGTCATGGTTCACGGTCACGGATTCGGCACTCGCTAGCGGTTGGCCGGCAGCTGGGCCCCACGGGGGAGATGCGAGGGACAGGTGAGAGTTTTGGGCCGCGACCAAAGCACCCTCCCCCTGTGCCGACGGCCAAGGGCTAAGCCGGGAAAGCGAGGCCCTGGAAAGGCAGCCCGACAGATGGTGCGCGGATGTCGGCGCTAAGCCCGGAGCGGGGAGTAGCGTCTGGGGAAGCCAGGCGGGCGGGAGCGCCGTGGCCCGTTCGGCGTTACGAGTGCTGTCAGAGGCGTGGTTGTCCACCGCTGACGGGATTTCCGCTAGCTAACCATGCTTAATCTGCTCGGCCCTTTGCGCCACTCAGCAGGGGTATAGCTAGCCCTGGTGAGAGAGGGCACTCACTATAGGCCTGAGAGGGGGGAGGGGCAGCACACAAATAATAAGCTAGCACGTCTTCACGTAAATGCAGCTCTTTCATCGGAAAGTCTGTTCCTGGGGATACGTGTAATCCTTCCCATTGGTATTTGTTATTTTTCTGACATTATAGTTTGCTAAGTTTTGCATAAATGCACATACTCCTTTCCTGGACGGTTCCATTTTTGTACCAACTTCAGTTTTATTGACGTAAAACTACGTTCAGATGATATGTTTTAATCTAATAGGGTCATGCCTGGACCTTATAGTAAGGACACCCCAAAAATGCACAAATTGAAATCAGAACACATTAATTTCACAGACATAGGAAGCTAATGCCAGCAAAATATATACTAATCCTGGTGGGGCACAGCTAGTCAGCCCTAAGTAAAATTCTGCCAACACTTAGTTACTAAATATGCAAACGCGTGAGATGGACTGAATGTCCTGATTGCGCTCGTAACACTTTCTGTGTTCCTGTTTTGCATTTAGAGATGAGATGAGTTCCTGCCCAGAAGCATCAGCAGGCAGTGATCTGTGGCCACGATACCGCAGTAAGCAGAAAGGCTGCTTCATACTTAACGCACCATAAACATTCGTTATGGAGGGACCTGCAGAGCACTTCCACTGTGTGCCCTTTGTCAGGGTTAGAGTCACTTCTGAGTCCAAGCCTGGCTTCAGTTTACTATATTATATTATTTGATCTACTAATTTTCAGTGGCATGGAAAAACACTATATACATACTTACAGCTGGATTTACAGCCTAGATTCTTTTTAAATGTCAATACTAATCCTATGAAAGGAAACTGTGTCCGGGGTAATACTGCCATCTAGTGGATGGAGCATTTTGAGGTAAATTTTCACAGTAACATTGCCAAGGCTCTCACGGGTCTTGTGTTTCATAACTGCGGCTGTTCACCGTGTTTACACTGCATTAATATCATACTAATTAATGCACACTAATATTTATGGCTTAGTGTGGTGAAGTAAAACCAATATGCAAAATCAGTTATGGAAAATTATAAAAACAAAACTTATTTTCATAATTATGTTATTATTTTTCTTTACAGATGACTACAAAAAGGCCAGCCCACTCAACGCCTCTGTGTAACTATGGTTTGCAATGTAAGATACATCTAAATTTATCCTGTACTCCACATGACCGCTCATATTAATGCTTGTTCGGCAAAAAAGATACTAACGCCTTTTTGGACAACAGCGAAATGCATGCTTAGGCTGCATCCCAGATGAAAGGGAAACCGCATTCGTAACACCAGAGCTTGTGTTTCCTCCTGAAGAACATTAGCACCTTAAATGTTTGGCTCCCCATAACATCCTTATTTTGTGAAAAGGCTGTGCAGCTGAGAAATGTTGTCACTGACTTGTTATACTGTACATCAAATTAAAACATAAGGAGCCCTGATTAACAGGACACCTTTGTCCTACCACAGTAAAGCATAGTACATAAGATCATAAGATTCTGGTGGGGTGGTTGGGTGGGGTTACATTACATTTAAATCATTGTCAGGCTAACGTATTATAATAGGCAACTCTCCTTTCACGTGAGTAAATTATTTTTCATTTAATTTAGACAGATGTTTCAAATGAACAAAGATCTAAACATTTTGTTTCAGTTATAGCACAAATAAAATGTCAGTTTTGGGTCACAATGGTGATTTTTCATCTGTAAACGTAACTAGCCGAGTGCTGAAATGTACCCATGTCTGATAAACATTTTATATTAACCAGAAAATTTGAGGATATTTACATGAGCCCCATATTTCAAAATGAGAGGGTCTGGGGCGGTACAGACCCCAACTCAATCAAAAGGATCTTCCTGATAAGGAAAAAAATTCTATGCCATTCTAGATGACTGTGATTTTTTTAGAGACCCCTACCCGCGAGGAGTCAATGGACACTGACGCCACATACTGAGAAAACACAAATTTTAAGGAAACTCAATGAAATCGGTCTTTACCTTTTCCTGAGACGACTTCGTTTTCAGTCCTCCACCGGAAGCCGAACTGACAGGAGAAACAGATACACGCCTTTTATCTCACACAAATGACAAAAAAAAAAACATTTTATGCCGCTCCAAAACAAAGCTTATTACTGCTATACAGCCAGCATTCTAAGACATCCACTTTAGACCAAGAAAAGAAATAAGAAAAAAACATATGAATTTCTAAAATTTATTTTGAAATGGACTTTAACTGGACTACATATTCTGCAAATACAGTTTACAGATCCGGTTACGATCATTCTGTAAGTCAATCTGGACATACACTATATGGCCAGAAGTATGTAGACGCCCCAATTAATCAGAGAAATTTCCTCTTCAATCCAAACACACTGCTGACACAGATGTGTAATTAAGCACACGGTCATGCAATCTCCTGCCACCAACATTATCAGCAGATACGTGGCTGTTGTACAGGAGACGTTAGCGACCTTCCGTTTGACATCATCAGAGGACACCGTCTTTCCGACAAGTCAGTTTGCCACATTTGTGCCCTGCTAGAGTTATCCTGGTTAAACACAAGTGAAGTGATCGTGAAGGATAAAACATCTCAGAGCAATCTGTGAAGCTCCCTGCCACACAAGCTCAGAAAAAAGGACCTGATCAACTCACATCAATGCCCAACCTGAATGGCAGCAAAACCAGAAATGTTCCAACACACAATGGAAATCTTTGCCAGAAAAGTAGAGGCTATTAAACCAACAATGAACTGACCAACTTCATATTGATACCCTTGGTTTCGTAATGAGATGCCGGACAAGCTGGTGTCCACACCCTTTTGGCCATATAGTGTATCTCGATTTTTATAAGCAAGATGTCGATTATCTCTCAATAGATCATATTAAGGCTCTTGTGAGACATAAGTAAAATCGGACGTCTCTCAATAGGACACAGGTTGACGGAAGACTGATGAACGCATTAACAGGCACAAATACAGCAATAGCCCATCTATCCTCCATCAAACAGCTTATCCAAGTTCTAGAGGCACCTGGAACCAATCCCAGGCATTAGAGGGCACGAGGCTGGGGTACATCCTGGTTGGAATGCCAGTCCTTGGCAGGACACACACTCACACACTATGGGGGATTTAGGGATGCCAATTAGCCCAACTGCAGGTCTTTAGACTGCATGAGGAAAGCAGAGTATCTGGAGGAAACCCACTCAACATGTGAATTACATGGTGATTACATGGGAATTACATGTAAAGGCCACACGGGATTCGCATCCCCAATCCTGGAGGTCTGATGCAACAGTCTCTCCTTCAGTATTACAAGAAAGCAGGTGTAAAATGCATTAAAAAAATTCTACATGCTTAACAAGGTAAAGAAATTTTTAAAAACGTCAGTGTTGAATGATTCAAAAGGGGAGTTTTTTAAGGCGGACTGCATGCCCACCTTATTCTCCTTGTATCTGCTAAGGTCAGATATACAGTACTCCTTAAACAGCTTATCATAGTACTTTTTCGCCAGCTCTTTCTCCCTGCAGAGAAAAATGAAAATAACGCTTTAGTCATAAAGGAAGAACAAGAACATAGGAACAGAAAAGTAAAAGCAGATGTTAATCCATTTATCCATCCATCCTGGACAGGGTCACAGGGGGTGTGGGTCCTATTTTATGGAATATTTCTGCATTTATAATCTCCACTCTGTTTTGCACACTGCCAATAATCTTTGAACAAAGAAAGTTGTAATGGGCTTTCAGAATGAAAATCTATTTTAAGCAGAACATTTGGGTAATTTTACTGATACAGACAGAAATGCTGGAGTATGGAGTATCTGACAGGCAGAATGGCCAGCAGCAGCAGCAGTATGTAAATACTGCACAGTAAGCAGGACTCCGGCGAGTGCAGTACTCAGAAGCAGGACTCCGGCGAGTGCACTACTCAGAAGCAGGACTCCGGCGAGTGCAGTACTCAGAAGCAGGACTCCGGCGAGTGCACTACTCAGAAGCAGGACTCCGGCGAGTGCACTACTCAGAAGCAGGACTCCGGCGAGTGCACTACTCAGTAAGCAGGACTCTGATGAGTGCAGTACTCAGTAAGCAGGACTCTGATGAGTGCACTCCTCAGTAAGCAGGACTCTGTTGAGTGCAGTACTCAGTAAGCAGGACTCTGTTGAGTGCACTCCTCAGTAAGCAGGACTCTGATGAGTGCACTCCTCAGTAAGCAGGACTCTGATGAGTGCGCTACTCAGTAAGCAGGACTCTGATGAGTGCAGTACTCAGTAAGCAGGACTCTGATGAGTGCAGTACTCAGTAAGCAGGACTCTGTTGAGTGCAGTACTCAGTAAGCAGGACTCTGATGAGTGCAGTACTCAGTAAGCGGGACTCTGATGAGTGCGCTTCTCAGTAAGCAGGACTCTGATGAGTGCACTACTCAGTAAGCAGGACTCTCATGAGTACACTACACAGGCAAAGCAGAGGCTGGAAAGCCTGACTAAGCAGTGATGCATAGCCCCCCAGCCGACCTCCAGCCGTGAGTGTCATGTCTGTTTTGCCGCCTGGGCTTCCAGTACTGCCTTACCATGTCATGTCCTCGTGGTCTTCTTCCCTCCAGAGAAATCGATGGTTCTCTCTGACGACATCGAAGTCTGTCTTGTCATTGACCCTAAAATACAACAGAACAACATGATATTCATTTATGAGTTTCTTTTTTTAATCAATCAATAACGTTGCCTATTTTTATAAGCAGCTAAGGGCAGACAGAGCTACGCAAATAGGCTCATTCTGTTCCCTCGTCACATCACAATCTGTCTGTTGGGCACATATCCAACTCCTTAACAATTACACCTCAGACAGAGAATTCACTGTAAGTTCTTCAAACTTACATTTCATAATTAATATGAATCTAAGCTGTGCTCGTTCTCAGTAAAGGGGATATTTAGCACAGGGAGTCCAATCGTCTCCATTTCATTATCCTAAGAAATATCTATACCTGAGAAGGACTCTGTGTGACTAAATGTTTATCTGACGGATAGTGCAAGACATGGACAAAATCAGTCCTTATTCTCCTTAATCTTGGCAAGATCAATTTAAAACATGCTGGGTTTTCCTCCTTGACAATATAATGACTTCAACAAGTGACGCATCTTGTAAATGCTTATGCAGCACAGAGGTGGGGGGGGGGGGTGCTGGATTCTGTCTCAGACAGCATGGGGCACAAGAGAAGGGTACCCCCCCTAAACAGGGTACCAGGCTATGCAGGATAAACACACACATACATATACAGGACGAACACACATACATACAATGGACAGTATGGTGTGTTTGGAGCAAAGTCTACACACACATGACTGCTGCTTATTCTGACCAATCCACTGCTGTTTCCTAAAGCAAAATTTATTTTATAGGATTTTTTGTACCCATCATTGGGAGATAAAGATTTTAACAGGATGTTCTCAGAAAGTAGATTTATTTGGGGCTCTGCCCTGTACTGGATAAGAAGTTATGGAAGATTTCTGGATGGATGGATGAATGTATGGTTAGATGGATGGTTCTCACAAAAGATCAGCACCGTAGTCATACTTGGGGCTCAGCCCCATACTGTATAAATTGTTTTAAATGATGGCGACGGATAGATGGATGGATGGATGGATGGATGCATAACAACAACTCATGAGTCACATTCTAAGTTATGTATACATCAATGGCAACGCACCATTAATAATGACAGGAGATTGCCGAGCTCAACTTACACAGAGCGCTTGAAGTCCGTCATCTTGCCACCATAATACATTATATAGTCACCGACAAACTTCTTGTGTCTCTCAAACTAGCGTCTCTTAAATCAAGGAAAACACAGACAGCACTTGGTGAAGATCCCAAAGCTGCCAAAACATACGCCCAAAGCTGCACACCAGACACCTGACTGGCAGGTAATAACACCCCCCCCCCCACCCCGCTTAGCACCGCTGTTTACTTCTCCAGAATCTCTTCCCTCAGTGTGACTGTTTAGCCTGTCTTTCTTCTGACATTATCTCACAGTAATAAAAACAGGTCTCCATTTATCGGCTTCGCATAACTAAAAAAGGCTTTTTCAAGCATCGCAGGCAAGGCTATGTACCTGGGTAGTGCATGTTGGCACAGATGAGCACTTAAAGTAAACAGCACTTTGGTTTCTCAAGGGAGAGGAATTACAAAATGTTAATGCATCATAACCTCTCTGGCGTTAGCGAGGCCCAACAAACAGCCTTCGCTGCTGCGAGGAATTTATGTCAAGACTTGTCTCTCGTTTTCATTTCCATAAATCTGAGGCAGCCCTAATCTTATAGGGTGTAGCCTCAAATTGGGCAAAAAAAAAAATGATTTGGTGGTTGAGGATACGGCATTCATCGAAATCAGGTGATGGCGTCTGTTCCGGGCTTCCTCCCTGCCAAAAGAACACAGGTCAAGTCAGGCACTGATCAGGGTCATGGCTGTTATATGGTCTCCCCAATCCCCAAAAATCCGCACTGAGACGTGATTCTTGTACCTGTCCCACTCTTCAGCAGCCAAGCTCTTATGGGCCACCTTCGTGTGCTTCCCCTGCTGGAACGGCTTCTGCAGTAACTCGTCGTGTTTCCTGTCATCAAATAGACACAGCGGGATGAACTTAACCGAACACAGTTGACCCTTCGGCACTCAACGACCGAACTGTGAACGTAGATCTATCTTGCGGTTACACTAGCGTAGGTAATGGGCCCAGAAGTTTGGTTCCACCCATTCCATCAACCCAGTTAATCTACAGTAATGCTCTGAGCGATGAGAGATCTGCTTGGAGTGACACCCTATTACAGCCATCGTATACGCCAGTGCTTAATGCATTACACTGCGTACCAATTCCACAGTAGTGACTGTGTTCGGACGGCTCCTTGTGCAGACCTGCCACTACAGACAGCCTTGAGATTAAAAGTCTCTGTTTACTGCCTGCGAAGTCATTTTCTGCCTTTTGTTTTTTGGACCCAACACTGTAACATTGAGTAAGAAAACGACATTATCCCGAGTGTTTCCATGAGAGATGAGTCAGACGCAGACTAAGCCAAGGAAAACACACATCTCTGTGGGAACTATGCGGGGGGAAAAAACAGCAGATCACCTTTCATTAAAAAGTCCCCAGACTGCTCCTAACAAAAACTGCGCAACACACGCACATGTTTTTCCGGAATTTTGTTCTCAGATACTCAAACAGAAACTGACGTGTCCAAGAGCGCTAAGAGTTTCTGGGATGAAGTGATGATGTCACACCCCAAACTCACCGTTTCTTTCCATGTTGGGATGTCCCTCCCGTGTTCTCGTCATCGCTGAAATCGGAGTCGTACCCTCCTCCCCCATGCACCTGAAAGAAATCGCCGTTACTAACATGCGGTCTCTGGTATAACAGCTGCTTTATGTGTCAGGGAAACAACCGTGTGAAAATATGCTCCATTGAAAGGTGTGAGAGACACAGAGGGGCATTTGTCAGGAGCGTTCTGCTTTAGACCTATATATGGTCAGCCAGTGGTAGAATTATTTCACATTTCATAATGGGAGCTATCCCTTCACTGTTTATGGGTTTTTAATTATAACAGGTAGTGTAGTGATAGACAACATTTAAATTCATCTTAGACGGGAATGTAATATTACTAAAGCAATTTGTGGCCAAAAGTTGTTAGATCAGATTAACCAAAATCACACAATATATCTGAGCAGTAACAATATTGCTCAGTAAGAATAAAGATCTGATGTATTAATCAAAGAACAGGAACGACACAAGGGCCAGCCTACATGCTATTATTTTATGTTTGACAGTACTGTAGAAATTTTAATGAATGAAAGAGGTGAATGTGGGCCTGTTCAGTCATCTGCAGAGGTGATTCACAGAGTAGTCAGCTATTTAGTCAGCACTCTGGCCAAGCAGTGGAAATGCAACACCATGGCCAGAGGGCCAGAGGGACACACGAGGACCTGAAGGTCTGAAGGTCAGAGCAGCACAGAGCTCTGGAATCCTGACACTGTATATGACCTTTCTGCAGCACTACAGCACAGACTGCAGATGCAGTTTCCAAAAGAAAAAATAATAATAAAAAATATATGCAACACTTTCATTCAAGCCTCTAGCTCAATGAAAACTTGAATATTTTTTTAAGGATGTATGCTTTCTTAGTGCTTTTTGCTATATTTTAGCTATTGATTTTAAAGTCTTGAGAATGACCATATGGTCCAATCATACTTCATGTATATGTAGCACTGTATAAGAACTGATATATTGATCCATACCAATCATTCTCATGAACGAGACTAAAATGATGAAGTTTGGATGTTGTGTCTTCTCTGTTACAGTCAATAACACAAACCAAATAGATGACTTCAATTGTGACTGAATGAAATTTCTGCAAAATTTCTCCAATTTACATTATACAAAATACAGGATTCATGTTATTATACACAAGCCCATCATTATGTGAAGTTTCAGACTCACAGTACAATAGAATATATGTAAACTTATTGTTACTGAAAGAGATGCTCCAGTATAACCATATATTAATGTACGTTAGCCATTAAATGTATGACATTGATATTATTCAACCCTCTGGAATTGTTCAATCTTAAAAGCTTCAATAAAAAATACCTACAATAGTGGCCTTAATTAAACAGCATAATAATATGACCTAATATACGCTAATGGTTTCTTGTGTAATGGCAGTAGAAATGGACACTACACAAAACGACAGATCTCCTGTTTCCATCGTGATTCTACTTGATTGCTTAAAATAGACTGCTGTAGGTGCAAAGTCAGGCAACTGCATCACTTCCGTTGCCTCAAATGTCTAACAGGGAGCAAGTTATATGACATACTCAACCCCGTCCTTTTTCAACCCCGTGCTATCATGGAAATTTACAGCCACAGAAGTTGTCACTGGACCAAATATATACAACTGACACCATACGAGAAAAGCTTTTATCACGTTCCAACAGATTAAATAATGCATACAGACATGACTAGACAAATGAAAATAGAATAGAATAGATATTTTATTCATCCCGTGGCGGTCTTTTCGCTTATCCCATCTTGCTCTCTGTGTCACAAACAGACAGATATACAGGTCTGAGCGAAGCTTGGGGTCACGGCGCAGGGTCGGCCAGCGTCCGGCGTCCGGCGCCACTTGCTCGGGGGCTCAATGATGGCATCACCGTTAGCACAGAATCCTACCCCGCTATGCCACACACCACCGTATAAGATTCACTATGTATTTATATTGTCGCCATACAGCTACAATGTATAGCCTTTCAAATGGTTTTATTCCAAGACGAATGACATTTTACGAAGAACTTAATATTTTTCAAAGAACAGAACTGCAACATATTTTGCTAATGTTATACAAAAAACAAGTCAACAACAACACCAGTGCTTAGCCGTGTTCAATAAGAAAACAATACCATTCTTACTAATTTATAAACAGAGTTGAACAAGGGAAGAAACTGTGTGGCTTGATGACTTGAACTAATCAGTTAGGTGCCTTCGTACTGCGTTTATGAGAATTTACTACGTATTTCCCAGTGCTCGGTGCTAATATTCGAAATTACTGAAATTTTGCTCCATATAATGAATCCAAAACCGCAAACAATGAGGGGAAACTACCTTGACAAGATTGAGATCACTCGCATCCATGATTTCTCGCATCGATGGGAATCCTTGTTTTCGTGAAAGATAGCGGCGCGTATTTATGACGTCATTATACCAAACGGACCAATACGACCACAACCTGACCCAGGATCAGTTATTGCTCTTTGCACAAAATCATCCAGCTCTGAACAACAGCTGAATAATCTGATTTATTATCAGTTGTATTCAGCAGACACTATTATTATCTTTTAATTAAGCGACCCTCAGAATTTGCTCATTTTATAACGCTGCCGAGCAGACAAATAGTGCGTTTGTATTTTATGAATATATGAATATAGCAGTAAATATTACAATATAATTATATAATGATGATCATATCGTTTCATTGTTAAAATAATCGACGCACTGGTCGAATAAATGTGTTTGCACTATTATTTTACATTGTTATTTAAATTACGTTTTTATTTACATAACGTTTTATTCGATTGATTGAACGCAGTACATTACATTCAATCCAGGTCTATAGTAGCAAATACCATATATTAAAATATATTTATTTAGGCTATATCAATATTCCAAGACTCCCAAGTCTAGTTTGACAACAATACTGTACGCTGTGTAACTCCGCCTTCCACAACGTACAGCCGCACTTGCTAGCAGTTTTAGATATGCACTACTGCTTTCCTTTTCATTTTTAAATGAATTGCATGTTAGATTAAGAGGTCACTATTATTCGGCCAAGACAAGTGAGCAATTATCCAACAAATATTTATCCCATAAACTGTGCCAGACAAGAAAAATATGCTGCATTGCATAGATTCCTTCTTTTTAGCCAAAGTCGAACAACAGGTTACTTATTCTGTTAAGTACTGTAACTGAACTGGCGTTCATTCAAAAGAAGAGAAGAATCATCTGGCAATCATTCAAAACTGAAAGAACTTCACTGTTTTTCAGATTTTGGTCACTAAAAGCTATCCGGTAAATACAAAACGCGCATCGTTAAACGGCATGTACATCTCCTTTATTTTTAAGGGGAAAATACCATGGACAGGTTGCATCCTGAAATAATAGATGACAATGTAACTTCACCTTCTAAAATCAGAATAAGTGACAATTTCAAAAGTCATATATAAAATATATGTCTATGTATATCTAAGTATACTACGAATGATTTAACTAATTAATATATATAATTTATAATACACACACACACACACACAGTGGCCTACTGGATGCGCAGGCCATGCAGCCCGCCATTTGCTGGTCCCTAGCCATCTGGGCTATCCAATCCAG
>JAODJW010000041.1:9434914-9460974 GCA_026777045.1 Hyperopisus bebe
TGCGTGTGTGTGTGTGTGTGTGTGTGTGTGTGTGTCAGCCTGAGGAGATAGGGGTGATGCGTCATTATTGTTTGACACCACGACTCATAGATATATAAGCAGTCTGCATCCGTTTCATTCGTAGTTATTCCCATATAAATGAAAAGCTCTGGGATAGCACAGTGATGCGAGATCCTCTCTAAGGAATATACACGAATCCATGTTTTTTGTCTAGCCAATAGCTGCGCGGATCATTATTTGAAAACGAGCAGGACTGTGAATATGTCACATTGGACGTAATTCGACATGAAATATTGTATTCTATTGATTAACTGATCGGTCCGATGCGAATCAAAGGAATCAAACGCGTGTGCACTTCCAATTTCGGCTGCTGACCTACCTACACAGATAAGCCTTTATTCTCTTCCAATGTGGTATTTGCTGTGGCCGCTGTTACAGGTTTTTTGAATACTGTTCTGTTTAGGTTTTGCGGATTGCCCGTCTCTGCGCCGCATTTGCAACACAACGACTCCCAGGACGAATTGCTTGGATTAACGCCTGCTAACCGAGGCTTTCAGCTCAGCTGAATTCATTATACGGCAGCGTCAGAAGCAAAGATACAAAAACAAAAAAGCAGGGTGCTGGTTTGGCATCAAAGAAATAAAATAACTGAAATAAATATTCGGAGCGGAGAAACCGGTTCATGTGCAGGATTATTCTACGAGCTGGTTACAACCATAGCGGTTCAAAAGGATGGGATATGCTAACAGAAGCTTCAAAAGATACACTTTTTGGCTTTGGATTGCCTCTGTACTGCTTATAGTAGAAACTAAGAGAGCGAAGCAACCCAGATGCCCATCGTCTTGTACATGCACCAAAGATAATGCCCTGTGTGAAAGCATTAAATCGGTTCCTCGCAGCTTTCCTTCCGATGTCGTTTCATTGTAAGTTGTCTAAAATGCGCATGTAGCAGCCGCCGCTTTGTATGCAATATTACAGGAACGCGTGCGAAAATAAGTATTCGTCATACATGTTTTTCTGTTTTCTTGCATACTCGTGTTGTATACGGTGCAATTGTTTATATCTGCTTTATTTTGTTCTATAACCCTTTGATATGTTATCTGAGTACCACTGATGTGAATAACGCAGTTGACTAAACAGTTTTGTTCATAAAATAATGTTGCCTCATGTGAATTGGTACTTTCTTTTTTATAAGATCTTTTGTGAAATCTGGATTCAGCGAAATCCCAGAAGGAAGCTTCGTACACACACCAGCTCTTCAGCTCCTGTGAGTCATTTTTTATTATTTAAAATGTTTAATTTAGTCTAATTTAGCACATGCTCTGCAGACAGCTAGTTCTCTGTTTTTAACTGATGATCGCCATATTTTAGCGGACAAAGCACGGACTCAGTAACTAGTCCTCCCGACCGTTTTAGACGGCTCTGTATTATCCTGGTTCTTAATGTTAACTCGGATTTGAAAGGGAGTATCTAAAGGTGTTAAAGGTATGCAATGCAGTCTGAAACTGTATATGCTACAAAAAAAAGCAAAAACACAGCTTATTTGAATTTCAGAGTACTTCGTTTTATAAGCGTTTCACACTGACCATAACATAATCATTTTATACAGCAACCTACTTAAACGGTCAAATAACAAAAATAATCTAAATAGTTCGATTTTTATCGGTTTACCACAATCACCAGGTAATCGATCTTTCCCCACATATAACCGAAACCGGTTACAGTATAGAAAATGGCAATAGAAATATGAAAACAGCAATCCAAGGACGCATCTAATTTAGGGACTTCAAAGTGAGCAGTAGATTATGGTGTTGTCAAACAAAGACTGTTACGTTGGAGTTAGGATTTTATTGTCTAATCGTGTTCTATCTGTGTCTCACAAAAATATAAATGTATTCACTTCTGGCATTACGTTTCTATTAGATCAAATCATTCTAGATATTTTTATATTAAAAATAAATCTATGCACTCGTACAAATAATGAATAACACTTAGAAACTTTGTGCGTGTCAGACAGAACCCTTTCATTCTTTTATATAGATTCTGCTACATGAATTTCAACTTTTCATGCACTGGTCCAACCTTATTTTTGTCTGCTCATAAAGAGGAACATATTACTGGAACCCTAACCAGTGTAGTTAAAATGATCGCTTTGGTACATGGATAAATAGATGGATGAAGTATCGTTTGTGGAATGACTAAAAGAATATCAAGAATGTTAGATTAAAGGGGGGAAAGTTGGTCAGCGGTTGGATACATAAAATGTTATTGTTACGAAGTAAAATATACTTACTAAAGGCTCAATTATTCACATTGCGCAATGTGGCTCTTTGAAGTAAAAAAATATATATATATTGACTGGAAAGAGGCCCACTTAATTATTCACACTTACCAGGACTGGGTAATATAATCTGATGTCTGTAACTAATGAATTGAATACAGGAACACAACGCAAAAAGCGGACTGGGGAGAGTTACTGACCACGCCCATCTTAACCGGTCGGCCTTCCCTCATAGGACTGTATTTATCATACCTAAGCGCAGGTGCATGCCTTGTGTTACGATGCATCCCAGTCCTTTAACGCTTGGGAGCCAGTGATTGCATGTTTTCAGTCTTTCCGACTACTCAAAAGCGAAACCATTCACTGGGTTAATGTAAATATTTAGCCTTCTTTATTAACCCGGGTCTTTAACCTCATTAGAAAGAGATGTAAAATCTCTCTGACAGGGATTTAGATACGCCGTCATATACTTGGATTTTATTGTGCTTGGTGTAGGATTGAAGTCCACTATGAACAACGCCCTCGGGCAGCGTATTCTTATTGATGCATTTTGCATGGTTTTTATTTGGTATTTCTTACACGCCCTGTATGAAGGAATATGGCAGTTTACCATGGACGTGATTGATTCAGCGTTACGCCGGGTTAGTGACTGCAGCAGTGTTACACGCCGCATATTCCGCTAGGTGGAGCCATCAGATGAGTAAGTCTTTGGCCATTTATGCGCAGAATCGCAATCTATTAATCGCTGATTTTTGGATGAGGCAGTCTGCGGGTCTTATCCTCTGCTTTAACGACTTCCAAAGAAGTATGATTCCAGGATATCTAAATAAATAAATTAGTTAAAAAAAATAATAATAACGTTAGCGTAAACATAAAAACACATTAGAAATGTACAGAAACATTATGAAATCCTACTAGGAAAACTGTTGGGGCAGTTAATCTAAATGGATTGTGTTGCATTTATGGCATATAACCTCATCCGGTTTTCAAACACCTTTTGTTTGAAAACTAAAAATCTGCTTGTGACCAGAATCATCGCCATTTCCTGACGTGTTCATTCAGAAACTTGTGCTTTATCGGCGGTCAACAGAGCGATCACGTATTTGTATTGAGATGATTCATTCGTTTTCATTCATTGTGGAATCAGTACAGTTTTTTTTCTTACACTATGCAACTTTTTTTTCTTCGTTGTGAGGACCATGAATATGACAACATGCAGATTTGCGTTTCTTGCACTTTTATTATTATAAAGAACATTTACATAAATTGGCCAAAAACCATAGGATAGAATTTGGTGCAGATGTGCAGGTAATCCGTGTGGAATAGAAGGCAAACCTGTAGAAAATATCAGTGTTATTCAATACTATTTTTCTTCTGTTATAGATTGTTCACAGCGAACTCCTTCGATTCTATAAACGAAGATGCTTTCCTTGGCCTGCCCCATCTGGAATACTTGTGAGTGAACTAGCACTTCAGATTAAAATGCAGTATGTTTTAAATGTGTTTCATCAACTTAACTGATGTTATTTTCCCCCAGGTTTATTGAAAACAACAAAATCAAATCCATATCACCTTTCGCTTTCAGGGGACTAAAGTCCCTAATACATTTGTAAGTATTTGATTTTCTGTCATTTTCAGTGTTAATATTTGCAACATTGCTATGGTGTAGATTGCCCCAGGACATATACTTTAAAGATCACAGCTGTTGTGAATATCCATTATGCATTTATAACCTTTTTTGGTTTCGTTGATGTCTTACTTTGCAGTTTAACCTTCCATATCAATACCCGTTTATTATTCTGAAATTTATATTTGCATATGTTAACAGCAGCCTCAAAACTGATTTGTAGAAAGGAGTGTCATTATTTATTATTAACAAATTGAGACATGGACCACAAAATGGAGAAATTCACCAGTGACGTGATAACAAAAAAACGTCAGATGAGTCACTGGAGTCTCATGGAAGGTCTTCCCCACTGCATATCTTCCAGCTGACCGGCAACTGACAACTATCTCCTTTGTGTCTGCAGATTGGGCAGCCCATTGAAATTTGCTTTTGCTCCAAGAATTTCACTCTGCCTTCCTCCTTCTTCTCTTCTCTATTCGTTACTGTCGCTCGCGCATGCCGAATGTCCCCACGAAAAGGCGTCGATGTGTCTGCCTTGCGTGTGTGTGTGTGTGGCAGAGCTGGGGGCACTAATGTTGACATGTGAGGCATTCTCAGCTGCTGCTGCTGAACGGGGGATGCGCGTTAGCTCTGTTACACAACACGAGCACAGCTTGCACCCTCTAGTCCCGACAGAAGGCCCCGTCAGAGCTGATATGGCTTAAATTAACACGCCGTTCTCTGAGGCCAATAAAAGCCTCACGGAGCAGACAGCCAATCAGAGATGGGGACCTCCCATCGAGACTAAGTGCTGTGTGCACCTCTCGGTAAATACAATGACGTCAGGGCGTTTTAAAGGTTGCCGTTTTCGAGCAAACGCTGAACGCCCACCGCGTTCGGTGTCTGCGGTGCCATTGTTCTGCTGGAGCGTGGAGGTGCCTCCCAACTGCATTTGCGTCGATGTCTGACGGTCTTCAGACACCGACTGCCATTTTTAGACATTTTGCATTTACAAGGGCATCGTGTCCTCTGCAGAAGCGTTGTTGTTGTTCCCGGCGTGCTACAAAAAGCGTCGGCCTATCGACTGCTGTGATTCGGATTCGTTTCTGCTTTTCTGGGATGACTGCATGTTTTTAAAAGCAAATCCCTGGAAGAGTGTTTCAACATAACAAGCGAATGACCTTCACATTGGCTAATATATCAAATATATAATAGGTGTTTATTTTAGGAGTTTGATATATGTTATTGTACTCAGTATTATTGCCCTTTATCCTTTGCATTCAGAAGCTGACCATTTCACTGATTAAATAGCTTTGTCAAGAAATGTTTTAGCTTCATACTTTCGATTCAAGGTCAGTCTAGTTACTCATTATCTATGCTCTGAAGTTTGGATGTTTCAGCTGTTTTATATCTGTAAGCCACTTTTCTCAAGAAGAGAAAGCAGTAGAATTTAAATAGTTCTTAGGGGAAAAAAACTTCTTTTGCAAACTTGGGGACATCTGGGTATCCCCTAGAAGGAGATAGAAATTTGTAGACTTGGAACAAGAGCTCTAGTCTGACCTTCTTGGTATGCTGCAGTCATAACCCTCAAAGTGGGTGGGTGGATGCATGGATGGATGGATGGAAATGATCCAGAGCTTGTGAAAATATATTTAAAAATGTGCCACGTGTATGCAAGTTCTCTCTGTTTTTGAGATTTCTTCCCTACGTTCAAAGTTCAGGGAAATAACGTCTTTAAAATGTCCTTTATTCGGTTGGAGCGCCTTGTGATGGACTGGAGTTCCATCCAGGGAGTGTGCTTTGCTTCCTGGGATAGACTCCAGACTCTGTGATCCCACATTTGATAGATGATTATGGAAAATGAACGGATTAAAAAAAAAAACATGCATTCGTAATCGTTCATTACAGACAATTTCCATTCGTCTGAATGGATGAATTACTTCTTTTGGCTTTGACTGTTTTTGGACAACGGTTGCATTATTTCATAATGGAGGAGCACCAGTTGATGAAATGATTTATGTGATCCATAAACATAGTAGGGAACACTGAAGCTGAAGAGGCGAAATATAAAAATACACACACTATAGCCGTGGTGTGTTACAGTGTACGAACGATAGTGCTGGCTCACGGCCACCAGGTGTCAGGCTAAAATGTTCACACTGAAATATGTTCTCCGGGGAGTGCTCCAGTAGTGTTAGTATTCATAGGATTTGGGGCATGTCTGTATGAACTCAGATTGTTTGTTTGCATTCTGTTACTAAGCAGTGATTTGTATTACTTTTTTGTACATATAAATCACTGTAGAATCAACCAGTCTTCGAAGCTAAGTTCCTGTTACAAAATATACAGTGTGATGTGGCAATATAATCGTGCCCAGGAAATGAATAGGACGTCTCATACCAACTATACACTAATAATGAATCTCCTGCTGTTATTAGGAGCTTGGCCTACAACAACCTACAGACTTTACCCAGAGATGTTTTCAAGGGAATGGAAGCTTTAACAAAAGTGTAGGTATTTGTAAATTCTTTATTGATCATATGAACTAGGCGTAAGGGTTTTTGCTCAACTTTCACCATGTTTCATGTCTCATTTTATCCTAACGTTCTGGTTCGTAACATTAATTTCTTTCCTAGTAACTGCACTTGTGAACATACTTATCAAAGCTGTGTTTATATATATATACATGTACATATATATATATATGCATATATTTTTCTGTGTTTTTGTGTGTATATATTTTTCTATATAATTTTTTCCCCACGCAGTGATCTTCGGGGCAATACCTTCAACTGTGACTGTAAACTCAAATGGCTGGTGGAATGGATTTACCACACAAACGCTACCGTGGACCAGATCTATTGTGCCAGTCCTCCACTCTACCAGGGCAAAAAAATAAACGATCTAGCGCCTCAGTCATTTGACTGCATAACAGCAGGTGAGTTGCATGATGACTTTTGCTCTGTGTCACCTATGGAAATGCCAGAACTATATTTCTTCATGTATTCAGGGCTGGAAAGTAAGCTTGACCTGAAGCGAGCGATTTTGATGAAGGGCGAGTGAAACAACACGGAGCCACTGGCTAGTAAAAAAATTGCTCGTCAAGCCTCAGTTGGCTAGTAACAAAAATTCTTAAGTTCCACCCCCATGTTTATTGTATAGGATTAAAAGTGTACTTAAATTTCTAATTTTAATACACGAAAATGTGAAAAATGTTGCCGATTACAATGAAAATGCAAAACTACCATTCTAAACCCGATTCTGTCTTTTCTTGTTTTTCAGAATTTGCTGCTTATCAGTCTCTTAAATTTGAGTCAATATCAGTGGAATCGTTTTCTCTTGGCAATGACCAGTATGTCGTATTTGCCCAGCCTTTTACTGGAAAATGTAGCTTTCTGGAGTGGGATCATGTTGAAATGGTGTTTCGAAATTACGATAACATCGAAAGTGAGTATGAGTTTATCAGTTTTGGTGGGAAAAATGGATTAAACTAGTTAACTATTTCTACCACTAGGTGGAACTGTTCCTGTAGAATTGTTTTTAACAGCAGGAAATACATGGCTAGTTAAATTGAACTGCTTTTGAACATAGCGTAAGTTATTTTGATTGTGATTTTGGTTGCCTTCATGTTTCCGTCAGCAGGTTACATTTTATACATTCTGATGTTCGTTGGTTTTGTAGGCACTTCCACCGTGGTTTGCAAGCCTCTGGTGATGAATAACCAGCTGTTTATTATAGTCGCCCAGCTGTTCGGAGGCTCTCACATTTACAAGCGGGACACTTCCGCTAACAAGTTCATCAAAATACAAGATATCGACATTCTGAAAATAAGGAAGCCCAACGACGTGGAGACGTTTCGCATCGACGGCGAGTCCTTCTTCGTCATCGCCGACAGCTCCAAAGCGGGCACGACGACCGTGTATAAGTGGAACGGCAACGGCTTCTATTCCCATCAGTCCCTTCACCCATGGTACCGCGACACTGACGTGGAGTCCCTGGAGATTGCGGGCAAACCCCACCTTATCCTGTCCAGCAGCTCGCAGAGGCCTGTGATTTACCAGTGGAGCAAAAGTCAGAAGCTATTTGACCGACGCACTGACATTCCAGAGATGGAGGACGTATATGCTGTCAAGCATTTCAAAGTGAAGACCGAGCTCTATATCTGTCTGACTAGATTCATCGGGGACTCCAAAGTCATGAGGTGGGATGGTGCTATGTTCACTGAGATTCAAACCATGCCCTCACGGGGCTCGATGGTGTTCCAGCCTTTTTCGGTCGACAGTTGGCATTACGCCATCCTTGGAAGCGATTATTCCCTTACCCAGGTTTATCGCTACGATCTAAAGAAAGGCCAGTTCGTCCATGTCCAAGAACTCAACATCCAGGGGCCGAGAGCATTCTCCCTCGTGTCCATTGACAACCGTGAGTTTCTGCTGGCTTCCAGTTTTAAAGGGAAAACTCAGATTTATGAGCATCTGATGATTGACTTGAGTAATTGAAAGTTGCAGGCAAAGTGCGGGTTGGAAACAGCGGTAGTTTTAAATTCTTTGGATGGAAATGGACTTCTGGTTGGACTAAGTGCATGATAAAATCCACTAATAATACTTCCAGATGAAACCCTTGCTAGAACTATCCATCTTTTTTGTTATCAACCATTGTAGAGTAGCTTTTGAATCCTTTTTTTTAAAAAAAAAAACAAAAGCCATTGTTAGCTTATCCTTTGCAACTGTAAGCCGTACGTACCTGTGCAATCACAGCAGTTACAAACGAAATGTACTTTTTAATCTATTTATTAACCTGTTTAGAAGAAAGAAAAACAACCTGCCAAATAAAATGTTTACATTTTTCTGTCTTTACAGTTGTAAGCAAAATAATTTATAAATTAAGCTTTTGTAGATAAAAGAGGGACCATGCCAGTGAGAAATATTTCATATGGAGTTTTAAAACCACGTTTGTAATTTTAAGAATTTAACACATTGGAATGCAAGCTTAGATTTTGTTGTTGTGTGTTGTTGTTCATGTTGTTCTGTATATGTGGGAGGGGATCTTACCAAGTTTTATTTTTTTGTTGCTTGTTTGTATTAACTGTATAGTACTAATAAAGAAAACTTAAGTGCAGTTTTACTTCCTCCTTTTTCTTTTTGAAGTGCATGTAATTGTAAGCACTTACCATAATGTCAGCTTTATGGTAGTTGTGTTCATAAATCAATGTACTATTAAAATATATATGTTACCGTAAGAGATATATATAATTAGCTGGAGTATATTTTAATAGTATGATTGATACAATGTGTATTTATTTATTTGTTTGCTTATTTATTTGTGTAGTTACGTTATTTTTCTCTGGACAAAGTACTTTTCCATCCCATGCACTTCTGTTAAACTCTGTATAATAGCATTTAGGGTGTGTTGATCATCGGGGGAAAAAACTAAGTGCTACGTCATAGTTGCCCTACCGGCGTCATACTCTCCCTCTAGCGGTAGACTTAGTTAACACCCATGATGACAAAGCTACATGGGTTACTTGTTAACGTTAACCCAGGTTCATTGCTCATCGGGGAACCTGCGAAGCAAGATACTTACAGGCCATGCTGACCTGTTGCATCTGAAAAATGGAAGTTGTCAGCAAAGGAACGGCCAGTGCTGATGACGGGGACGGGGTTTTCTCCATCAGTCCCAATGAAGAAGAAGATGTTAGGGTTCAGGTTTCGTACACAGCTGCCGGAGAGGAAGAACTCGCGGCTGAAATAATAATTCTCCCAGACCGCAAGTCCCATGTGTCAAGTGATGGGGATGCAGCACGGGCTTTCCAGGATCACCCAAAATCAGAAGTTAACTCCGCAAAACTATGCCATCGTTTCAAGTATTGCGGGAACGAAAGTGATCCCGAGGCGGCGGACACAAGAGGAAGTTTAGTCTCGGAAGGTACAGCTGTCACCCCACTTGTTAAGGACACGGCACGACACGAGTGAAACGCGGCTCGATGACAAGCCGCCATCGCCCTTTCACTTTAAATAGACTCACTGCCTATGCGCCCGGAAAACTCCGGGAGAGATCGCACCGACAAAAACGTTTTAAAAAGAAGGTGGCTGTAATGCAAGCCGGCGACCTTTCTGCTGAAGCGCACGTTATGTAACATTAGAAAGACGAATTATATATCTATGGCTAATTCATTGTATTCAAGGCGGTTGTTTTTAATGTAAGGAACTAGGTTTTCGGTCGGTATTTCTTATGAAACCCCAAAGTTCCTGTGTGCTCCAGAACTTTCCGCGCAAGCTTTAAATATTAATAATGATATAAACGTCATCTACGACTATACCTTGAGATGACTGTGCATTTTCTGGTTTCACTGGCAAGTGTCCATTTGTTATAAGGATTAATGGTATTATTTATACCAGTTAAACTGCCATGGAAGTCTGTCTCTTGAACATTGTATAAGTATAATGCATAGTTTTGAAAATGGTATTGGTCTTACGGTTAACAATAATTCAAAATTATATTTAAAAGTACTATTTATTGTTTTCTAAACAGGAACACTTTTTGCGAACATTACTCGTTGTTCTTCGTTGGTTGGTAGGCCTATAAATATTAATATTAATACCAAATATTAACGCTGGTATATTTGGCAGCGAAAATACAACCATAAGATACATGACTAAATAACGAAACTAATCGGCAGTTGTCTGTTCATATGGAATGGCTCGGGGACGTTAACTTCAGCGATTAAAATTCTTTACTGTAAGTATTACCGAGATTAACTCCTGTAATTTTCCCTTCATCTTTTAGCCTCCCGGTTGGTATGCGCTGGATATGCACACTGAACAATAAAAAAAAAACTGCCGAATAAGAGTTTCATAATCTCAAAACTGACGGAAGTGTGTTGTATTCCAGGCCCCATGTTGAATCAGCTCAGTCCGCTTCGAGGTGGAAAATTGGCACAAATTGACACTTTTCAATTTGTGCCAGTTTTGGCCTAAGTCATCATGGTCAGAGCCGGCATAGAGTGTGAAATGACCACTATCACCAGCAGGTACTAAATTTGCGCAGTGTGCAGATTTGAAAATATGGGATTAAAAATTGTACTAACGGACTGTTGTTTGACAAGAGCCTTGGACACAAAACGCTTGTATCTTGAACAGCCTTTATTCCCACTACCCACTGAAGTCTTGGATACGAAAAATAATGAAATTGGACAGATAGACAGACATAGATAGATAGATAGATAGATAGATAGATAGATAGATAGATAGATAGATAGATAGATAGATAGATAGGTTAAAAATACTCTTGGTATAATGTGTCCTTAGTTATGATTTCTAGACAACTTTACTTGCATTACAGGTACAGTGAATGAATGAAACTGTAGCTAGTTTGCCAAACAGCATAAATTGTAACAAAAGTTTAAACGTAAGTCAAGCTTTTGTCTGCTGCATCAGATGAGAAGTTTTAACTAATTGCTAACATTTAAACACTAGCCAAAACGGGTCAGCTGCCAGGTGCTGATGACTGTTCTGCCCTTTTTCCAGCCCCAGCAAAGAGGAGAGGCTGCCCAGGCCTCGGGCTGTTTTACGCTTTGCTGGCGTCGACTTTCTTCTCCATTGTAGCTCTCCTGGTGAAGAGTGTGGAGGGAGTTCATGCTGTGGAAATCAGCGCCATCCGCTGCTTTTTCCAAATGACATTTGTTCTGCCAGCACTGATTTATTATAAGTAAGTTCCAACACTCTCAATAGCTTTCTGTCATGTTAATTTGTCACGGAGTGGAGAAGATGCAACATTTTTGATTTTTGCTAGAACTAATCTTTTCTAAACTGTTGAAGAAACTATACAGGACTTTTTGGGTACGTTATAAAGAATTTCTTTCTTTTGTATACTCTATTAACATGCTTGTGCAGCGAAATTATGTCTGGCTTATGCTGTTTAATGTGGTATAGACTTCATGTGCTGGGTTTTAATCTCGCCCACACAGAACTGGCTTCCTAGGACCAAGAGGACAACGGATCTTCCTGATTCTGAGAGGGATCCTCGGCTCTAATGCCATGATCCTCTTATATTACGCCGTGCAGCAGATGCCACTAGCTGACGCGACTGTCATTGTCTTCAGCAACCCGGTCTTCACCACCGTGCTGGCCTGGATCTTCCTCAAGGAGAAGTGTACAATCTGGGATTTTTTTTTCACCATTTTTACACTGACGGGGGTCATACTAATCGCCAGACCTCCGTTCCTCTTTGGATCAGATGCTTCCGGAATCGAAGGAGACTACACAAGCCACATCAAGGGCACCATCGCAGCCTTCTTGTCTGCAGCCGGGGCGGCCTGTACTTTAGTGGTGCTCAGGAAGATGGGTAAAAATGTGCACTATTACCTATCTGTGTGGTATTATGCAGTCATTGGTCTCATCGAATGCCTCATCGCGTTATTCGTCATAGATGAGTGGACCGTACCATTCTGTGGGTGGGACAGGTGGATCCTGATGGCGATAGGAGTCCTCGGAATCGCCGGGCAGACTTTTCTCATCAAAGCGCTGCAAATCGAAAAAGCAGGACCCGTCGCCCTGATGAGGACCATAGACGTAGTGCTGGCCTTCTTCTTGCAGTTCGTCTTTCTTGGCCGCAGTCCGACATGGTTGAGCTTGGGCGGGGCGCTGTGTGTGATAAGCAGCACTACCGGTGTGGCAGTGAAGAAATGGTACAGCAGCACTAGAAAGCAGTGACCGAGCAGCCACTGTGCCCAGTGAGAGACACCTACACTGAAACACTGTACTCCTACAGCACTGGAAAAATTATTCGTAATATTCAGCTTTTATAACTTACACAATTTTCCAAATGTTGGTCAGAGACACAAGGGTGAGTCTGGTGTCTGGCTTAAGGCACAAAGCTGGGGCACTCCCTGGACGGGGTGCCAGTCCATCACTGGGGATATACTTAAAGCCACACTCCTATGCTACGGGCAATTCAGAGACACCAATTAGCCAGACGGTATGTCTTTGGACTGTGTACATGGAGGAAACGCACATCACATCCAGAGGGCATGCAAACTCCACGCACACGGAGCAGAAGCAACATGCTTCATTCCAAAATATATGTGATTTTATCAATCATCCCTTTACGAACACACACTTTCCCAATTCTTTATACTGTACTGTAGTTTTTCTATTTATTTACACAGGACATTTCCTGGCACTACCAAGTAGAATATTAGATACTGAATTTTATTTTAAAAGGCACTGAGTATATGTCAATGTAATACTGCCAAGAATCAAATGTTTTTCTAATTGCTGGACTACAAAGCTATAAACCAAGAATTACTTTTCACTTGAATGTAACAGATCTATTCTTCTGGTTCATTTTAATGCTATCCATCCATCCATCTTCTGTACCCGCTTATCCTATACAGGGTCAGATTGAACTTGCACATTAGGTCATGCAAGACCAAAGTAATGAAAGAAATAAAAGTTTTAAAGAACTCTGACGATCAGAGGAGGGTTTTCCAGAACCTTAACACTATTTCATTCGTAAGTTCTACGTTAAAAGATAGAACTTAAGAATGACGTATCGTTAAGGAGGCTTGGGGAAATTCACCCCAGCACAGTGGAATCTACTGCACTCTTAGTATTGTGGCAAAACAACACTGTGCCTCAAATCACACTTGTTACTGTAAATTATGCTTTCACCTTATGATAATTAATTTTACTGAGCATAATTGCACTAAATGTTGTCTTATGTGATTCAGTGTATGCTGTTGTTCGTGGTCTAGTTTCAAGTAATAAAGATGATTGAAAACCCATGACAGATCTGTCAAAGAGTTGCTTTAAGGGTTGTGGCTTGTGTATTACGTGTTTTGAATTATTTATATAAATGCGTGCTACAATTTATGATTATTTGTATTGTTATATAATTTATAATACATGGATAATTAGGTGAAGATTACAATGTACATTTCATATTTTTAGGTGCAGAGAGTGCTGCTATTCAAAACGATGGTAAATAGTTTGAAATAGGAGATTATCTATTTTTCATTCACACAGTTACCCTCTGATCATGGACAGATATTCCTGCTTAGTCTGTACTTTCACCTCCGGTTCCATTGATTAGTTCTGCAAATTCTACAGAGCAGAATATAATGATATCAATGTTCATGGGACTGAACACAAAAACTATTGTGGCATTCTGGAGGAGTTACTAAGGTAACTAAGATACGTAACCTTTGCATTTAGCACTTAACAATTCACTCTATTGTTGTTCCGGTGGATTGTGTGGATTGTAAATACGCTACATAAACATTTAAAATACAAAAGAAAAGAGTACATGTATTTTATTTCCCGGGTTTTGTATTTTTCTAGCTATGTTTTAGAATTTGAGACAAACCGATCAAGTATGTCCATGATTGTACTACATGTACAGAAATTACTTGAAATGTTTTAGTCTTTCAAATTAAAAATTCCCATCACTGTAACACTCATTCTTGTGCCTGTGATTACATATACTTTTTATATTATGTTTCTTAAAGGTGGCTTTAGAGGTAAACCAATATGCCTCCAAACCTTGGGGCAATGTACAATATGCTTACAGATAAAGTCTTCATAAGGAGCCCTATTATGGGGTAACTTTATTGGGAAAAACAAAGTTGCCCTTTCTTTGCACGATATGCCAAGCTTCCAGAGATGTGTGTAACCCTTTACTGGACTAAAAACTGCTCCTCGGTCATTGTCTCCATCCCTGTCCACTACCTGTAGACTGCGGTCCTGACATACATGTGTACTGACACACTGCAGCAGTGCAAACCACTTAGCGGCCAGCAACTTCTGTGTTCCTTCACGTCTCTGTTGATGCCAGCCTGTGCTGTACCTGTGCCAAAGAGGTCACAGCAGAGCGGGGGAGTGAAGCGTCTACTGTTCTCCCTCCTCTCCCATGTAATTAAACCAGGGTTTTTCTCAGACCTGGTAACTCTAAATACTAGCCTACAGTCCCCAGATGGAATAAAATGAGGCAGGGAGTTCTAAAATTTCTCTCCTTTTGTTAGTGGTTCGCCCTCCACAAATGTCCCTTTTTAAATGACCTGAATGACAGGTCTGATTGGATTGAGAGGCAAGCCAAAAGCTGTTAATTGGTCTCTCAAATTTCCATTTATTGTAGACAGACAAACTGTGATGAGGCAGTAGTAGACCTGTCTTAACATTCGGATATGTACAGTACACGACAAGTGATACACTGCATGAATCAGAAGGTGCGCAGATAGGTATGAAGATACAGTGCAATCACAATGTTGTATTACACGGCTCTGATGACTGAGATGCAAAATGAAAAACTTTTTTTCATTTTAAGAGAGTATTTTTTCTCCAGTTAACTAAATTATACATTTCTAAAAAAAAAAACAAAGTTTTTTTTTTAGAAATGTATAATTTAGTCAACAACAAAGTTTTTTTTTTGCATTTTCGTCAGAGATGTATGTATTCATATTTTTAACAAAACTGGGAAAAACAACTGAAATGTGTTAGATGCAGCAGTGAATTACTGAAACAAAATAGGCACCAGAAGAAACTAGAGATGACCAGGACTTTGTTACCCCGCAAAAACTGCTGAGTCAGGTTTTGCAATGAAACCGCAGCACTCCATTGCAGAGGGTACACTTATCTGATGACAGAGAATTGCCCATATAGGTAAAAGTAAGAGTTGCTTTAATGCAATTTTTGCAGGTTTTTGCACTGCATTTGTCCATAAAGAACCACTTTAACCATCCCTGATGTCTAAATGTGCATGAACCCATTACAAAGTTGTGTAGGCCTACAGTAAATATGTTATGCATTATTCCCACAAAAAGGTTTAAAATTTATATGGAGTTTCCACTAATTCCATATGATTTTGGCCTAAGCCTTTCTGTTCAATGCGCACAAACTTCCAAATTGTATGGCTGATAAAGTAATACAGAAAAACTGACAAGTAAATGTATATATAATTTCCCAATAGACATATTTTTAAGTACTTGTCTTGAAAACGGATCCAACGGTCTTTAATGCATTGACTGACAATTCCAGCAGATGGCAGTAATTACTTAATAATAACCCTACAGCGGTCGCTCATTGATTTTGCACATTTTCCACCCGATTTTGTGGTTTTTAAAGTCTATGGTTATTAAACATAATTTATGTGTATTCTAACAAAATTCAAATATCGAATTTAGATCATAAATAAAATGGGCATATTAGTGATAATGGAAAAATCCATCAAAACTTTTATACGGGAATTATTAAACGAGAACCTTCTCGCGTTTGTAGACAGTTATAGGCATTTTCATCATGGCCTTCCCAGAAGTAACTGACTGTGAATGTGTGTTAGATCTATATGTTATCTAGTCTTATAACGTTAAATATTAACAGGTAAAGCAGATAACATTTGATCACATATGTTATGTGATTATATAAATGTAAAGTTGATGGTAAACTCTTGGTTCGATGGTATTTACAGACCCACCCATGTTTCGATTTTGTTGTGAACTGGGGGCAGTGGGTTTTTCGGTAAACTCCCAAACTCAAGGTGAGAACGGGAGTTGAAGGGGTTTTCGTGGCTGGGGTGGAGCGCTTGTGCATTCCTTCAGGATGGCATAACAGTTCCCTCCTGAAGGGTAAAGGGAATTGGAAAATCATTACACATCTTCCAGAGCAGCATGTATCTGGCCATCGTTCAAGCGGTTCTTGCCAGCCCTCCCCGGCACCGTTACAGGGGCTTTTATAATACGCGAGGCTTAAAACATTACAGTAGAGATCGCATCAGACGAATTGCTAATATCGAGTATCCAGTGGTTTTGGCTGTGCAAAGGGGAGTCAAACCAGATATTAAATAATAAATGCCACGCTTTATAGACCGCCTGGCTGACCAAACATTTGGGACAGAAAAAGGTACCTTTTGGTGGATAATTTCGATGCTCCCTGTCCGAGACAGACGTCCCACACCGAGAGCAATTTAATCGATAAAGTTTTGCTGCTTTTTATGCCAGTGCTGCTCTCTTAAGTGCATGTTTTCTCTCAAGATTATTACAAGATTATATTGTAAGAACACAACCACGTCAGTTTAAGCATATCAAACATATGCGCTCTTTTTATTTACTGAGATAATGATCGTACTTAGAGGCAATATCCTTTAAATGAGCTATTTGCTTAAGAATGGAGTATAAGCAAAGCCATAAACAAAGAGTTTTAACCGGAGAACTTAAAAATTATGCATATTTTTTTCCAGCACCAAACAGCCATCAGGCTCACGTTTCAAACATCAGACCCCCCCCCAACTCTTTGTTGCATTTCTTGGCAGCGGCAAACAAACCCACATTGCTACGCCGGACTTCTGAAAGCAGGCGACTCAATAAAGCCATTGTCTGGCGGGAGAGCCGCAGTCTTTCCCGATGCAGGAACGTCGTGCGCGGCCACCGGCCGGCGATCCGCTCACTTGCCGTAGGCGCTGCGGCTCTGGATCGCCCAGTTAGTTTGCACGCCGGTCTGCGCACACATTCCGACGGCGTGACACAATACGCTTCACTATATTTACTTATTAGGGTCCACCAGCCATTGTCCTTCACAAGGGGAGCTGGATCCCTCGTTCTCGGCCATCGAGCTAGCTAGCTTAGCTAGTTAGCGGTGACGGTTATGATTGGTGTTATCCAGAAACGCCATAGCCTACACACGCTTAGACTGGGGATCGCGGCCAGATCTGATCCGTGAGCCGCACATGGCTTTGCATTGACATGCGGTAAGTGTCAGTTTAGGATATCGCCCGTGTCTTTCTAAAGCATGCATAGACACGCGTTATAACGCTGTAAAAACATCACTTCGATGCTTCCATCGCGTCTTATTAACTTTGTGTTCTCATTGCAAGACTCTTCAGCTAGTTCACGTTCCTTCGCGTTTTTGCGCATTCAGGTTCCAGCCATTCACAAAAAAGTGCTTCTCTGTCAGCAACCGCGCCAATACTGAAAACGATGTAATATATTTCTAAATGATCATTTGAAAGCCGAGCTCCTTCATACCCACAAACACGTGTGCATTTTATGTAATACCGAATAGGTACAATGATGCGTGTGTCAGACGTTGCCTTTAATAGATGTTGCATGTGTAGGAATTTAATCGGTTTTCATATTTTAACTTGTCTTAAATACAATGTATTCTATATAATGTAAACTTTGTATAGGCCTAAAAGCATGATCGGTAGCGTTTAAGTGTTTTAATTTGTTGGGGATTTTTGTTTATCAACTTTTAACCAGAACGTTAAGTTGCATGTTTAAAAAGTCCCCTTGATGTCTGTTTTGGCACTGCTCTATCTTAAAACGTATCCATCGTTCATACATCTTCATATATCGCCTATTGATAAATGTTGCCTCCATTTTCCTCTGTTTACACATCAATTTTTGACGTTTGCTCGCATACATGTATGTTCCGAGACATGCTTACGCCGTGATACTGGGCTGAACTCAATATGAATGAATCACTCATTATGTCATTTGGCTCCATGGTAATTTGAACCATATGCCTAGAATATATTGACCATGTAGTCTACATATATTATATGACTGCATTTTGCCTTACGGGGTAATAACTTACTGTTTTTTTCTAATTTTTGGCTGACCTACTTCAAATTTTTCTGGATAATTTCATTGCAGGTATGGTTTTAGGCCATTGTGTGGGACCCTTAATGACTGCAGGATTGGTCTTTTGGTGACATTGGGTGGTAATTATAATAATATTCAGTCAGGGTATATTGTAACATCTTTAAAAGCTGTAATATGACTTTAGAGAAGATTGCAGCAGTTGAACAGTTTAAATTAATTGCCGTGGCAGTGCACGCTTTGCCATTGCCCATCTAGTTCACTCCGCCCCTCCCCCCGTATTGTCTAATACGCCACAACAAACGGGAATTTCCCTGTCGGTTCCGTTCATGGTGCCAGTAGCTCTCAAAGCCGCCAGCTTTTCCATGCGGAGCCGCCCGCAAACTGCTGGACGCGGAGGGGCCCCGATCGGAACCCGCAGAGGCTGTCCTATATCCAACATAACCAAATGCTGGCAAACCGTAGCAATTGTGTGATTATGAAGAAGAGAATACGTTATATCTTACACACATATTCACGCTTTTTTCCCCGTTCCCTTACCCATTGCCTGTCTAGTATTCATAATGCACCCCCGCGTTCCCGGCTACCTCACGCACAGTCTGCGCGCGTATTATTTCGAGTGGAGCTCTCTCTCTCTCTCTGGCATCGTTCGCCCCGTCTGCTAACCAGTTCCATATGCTTATTAGGGCTTTTTTATACAACAGCTTGTGTGAGGTTCTACTTTTACATAGAATTAGATATATATTTCTTATTTAAGCACTGTGTGCCAGTTTACTGTAGATATTGCAGCTGCGTCAAAACTGATGGTTTACAAGACAAAAGAATCTGATGGTGTTTTCACTATTTTAATACCGATGCTAGCATTTCATGGTGGTGGTAGGATTAGTGCCGCTCCATCCACTTTAACGCATGTGTTGTGTTTTTATGGGGTGATTAAATGCAGGGAATTCAGGGCTACCCTGTTACCTGACCTACCTTTGCTTAACCGGTTAACTATGAGTTGGTCTGGCTTCCACACTGCTTAAGTCGACTCCTTTATATGAGTAATATTTTAGGAGTTTAACTGCAACCACGTCAGTATCTTCCTGTGATGCAATGCAGTCTTTAAGTGGACATCACTAGAGATGAATCTCTGTGCAATAAATCCATATAGTGGTGGAGGACGAGGGCCTGCCCACGTGACCGTCGATATATGGACCGTAAGTTAAGGACCACCGTTGCCGCAACTTTAGACACGGTGTTCACCTTCGTCTGACTTTTTTACGGTACATTCTGTAAATCTTTTAAGTGTTAACCCCTGACGCTGTTTGCTAATCAACGGCAGTGTGGTTTGAAATCGCATTTTTTGTAGTTCAGTTGTGTTGTGTCATGTTCTATGATGTGAGCTCAGCTTTTCTGTTAACATGAGAAAAGTGAGGATTTGTCAGCGTTCTGTGCATTGATACGTTCGAATAGGTATGTTTATGGGCGGAGGGTCACAGATGTTTTGCTCTATGTAATATGACAACACAGATTAACACGAGCACATATTGTCGAGGATATTCTAAGGACTATAAGATATGGAATTGCACACCTCATGTTGAACGCTGAAATCGGTTTAGATTGTTTCAAACGATTTTTGTTATGGTTTTGCAAACAAGCTTCTTTCTGTTTCCCAAATATTGTGTAATATGTGTAAGACACACCTTTCAAGGTGTCCAAACAGGAAAAACTTAAAATGGGGCCAGATATGAAAGATGGCACACCCAGGCTGTCTAGCTAGTTAATGTGATTTATGTTGAAAGTTAAAACAGCTTTCATGCTGTATGGTTGCGGCTCCTGTGAATGTGCAGCGAGTGGTAATTTTTTTTTGACGTTTATGGCTTTCATACGTATTTATTACATTAGAAACGAAACTTGGGTCTTTACAGGCAGATATGCCCTTTCCCAAAAAGCAGATCGCAGTTTAAATTCACGAGTGTCGTCTTTGTAATTCATTCACTTAATGCCTAGGTGCATGTAGGCGCATTTTGCAGTATGTGATTGTATGTCAGTGTTCCATTGTAGCCGCGGAAGTCTTGTTATGATTTCTTCAATACAACACGCAGCACTGGTCTCCCAGTATCTGAAAAAGGGAAGAAAAAGGGGGCAGTAAATTGTGCGCGTGCCACAGGCGCAGCGCTGCAGAGAATCCGCGGGCTTGGTGCGCTGGTATTTCTGCTATAAAATAAAAGTGACTCTTTCAGGGTTTGTCTCGCCAGACTTTCAGCGAGGGCCCAGCCCTCAGAGATCATTAATGTTCCGCTCTTTCCCGGCCAGTTTGTTCAGTCCCAAGCTACAGGAGGGGAAGGAAATCGCATGGAAAATAGTCTCATTCAGCTCTCTCACCTGCGGCTCTGCGGAGACCTCCTCGGCGTCGAGGTAAGGATATTTCCTCCCCGATCCAGCGGCGGTCGGTGGTTTGGGTGGTGGAATGCACACCCCTTTCCTCCGGTGACACGGGCAAGCGTTTCGTAACAAGATACGCTTGTGGACGAGAGGCCGATATGAAAGGGAGACCTTTGATCGGGGTGGATGAGTGCAAAGGAGAACGGAGACAGTGAGCGGAGGAAAGTTCGGTAAGGAAACGGGAGGCTTAATTAGCGATTATAAGCAGCAGAGGGACGCGATGTTGCTTTAGTCAGATGGTGTGGGTGATGTTGACCCTGGTGTAAATCAGAATGCTCAGCTGGACCACTAGGTCTCACGGGGGAGAGGGGGTGGCGGATCATGGGGGTGTATCGCGCAAGACTGTCGAGCAAGATTCTTGTGTGTAGCGTAGACTAAGTGACACCAGCTGTGTTTCAGGTCGGAGCTTCGGCTGTGTGTGGTCTGAAGATCGACCAGATGGATCTGAAGTATCTCTGTTTGCATGGGGCTTCGAGTTGCGCTACCGTAAGCCGATGCTGTCTAGGATGCCATCCTGGCTCGCGGCGTTAGGATAAATACTGTGTGTTCTTTACAGCCGGGTGTGTTAACTGCAGAGGTGAGTTCATCATGGTGTCATTGTTTTCTCGCTGCTGGGCGCGTCCGTGTCAATTTTGGACAAAACAAAACAGCTGAGCTGTGACTGCAAAAAAGTTATACTGATTATTAATAATATATAGAGAGAACTGTCCCAGAAACTTGTTGAGGTCATTAACTGAAAAAAAGTCTGACACATTTTTGTTGCTTGTGCGTCTGTTTCGACCTGGAGAAGGAGGCGATTTGCTGTTTTTAAAAAAGAAAAAAAACTCACATTTTTGCTTTTTATGCAGTAACAGACGATGTTTGCATGAGTGTAGTGATTGAAAAAGCATGAACTTGCCCACCCCCTAACCCAGCCGCCTCCGTTATTGACATGTTTTGCGTGGGTGTGGGAATTTCATTGCATGGCTCCCTGTCTCACTGAACCAGCCCAGAATCCATTTTCCCCCCCCCATAATCTTCACAGCCTTGCCTGCCTCCCGGTACCCGCCCCCCCCCCCCCCCCGGCCCCCTTAAAGAGGCCTAGCATTCCTGCTGCCCACACGTTTTCAGTCTTTTTTTCCTTTTTTTTTGACGCTTTTTGCGGCATTCGTGCTTCAGCAAATCCACGCACCGAAGATGCGTCGGCCACGGGGACACGGCTTGGAGCGTCGGCGGTGTGCAGGCCGCTAGCTAAACGCCCCCCTTCTCTTGTCCACACTCCCGTCGGCACACTGAGCCGGAGCCGCGGTGCCGCTGGGCCGGGATGAGGGCAAACACGGCTCTGTCAGACAGGCCCAGTCACCTCTGCCAGCAGGTCGCCCAGAGTGCGACAGGATATGGGGGCGGGATAATCCCCCAGGTCAGAATTCGGAGTCTGTACGGTGACTCAGTGCCTGGCTACGCAGGTTCGCACGTCCAACGCTGCGGTTTCCAAACCTGTCGCCCTTGCTGTGAAGCTTTTCTTCTGACTTACGGGTTTCTGCCTGCCATCTGAAGATGTAATATGTCTGTGTGGGTCATATTACATTGTGGGGACCAGATGTCCTCACGATGTGATAAAAACCTGTTGCTGGGACCACCTTTTCGGTCCCCACAAGGGGAAATTCATTTTTATAAAAATCTGACTGCAATCAAAAGAACTAAAAATGCCAAAAGTCTTGTATTTAGTTTGGTTGCTTATGGTTACGGTTAGGGCTGGGTAGGGGTTAAGGTTGTCATTGTTGGGATTAGGGTTTTTCCTATAGACATGAATGGAGTGTCCTCATAAAGATATGAATCCAAATGTGTATGTGTGTGTGTGTGTTTCCATGGGAAAATACTACTGAAAATACTGTGTTCCACATGTGCTGACGTTCCGTCACGGTACGAAGCGTTCTATGTGATTCCCACCTAGATGAGACCCTCTAGCTCTGAGCTGAGCCCTACTGCTAGCCGCCGTCAGGGATGCATCCGCGCTTCGCTAATTCGCGTCTCTCGTCTCCCCTGTGTTTCCGCAGTCTACTGGCCCCAGGGCCCCACCGGCTAAACACGTCCGCGGCCCCGAGGAGGACTGAGCCGGGGCTTCCAGCGTCGCGGTGACATGCGAGCGACACAACCAGGGAACCCGCTCAGGAAACACGCAGCTCCAGCCAGGACTGTTTTCCCACTGCTTGGTTATCTCAGCTGGAAGGACTTCTTAGCTTGTTGACGCCTTTTTCCCCACCTCTTGCCCCTTCCTCCCCCCCCCTTCCCACCACACACACACAGTTTTCTCTGGGGGATTCAAGAATTTCAGCCAGGCATCTGAGGTTCACAGGCATTCCCACCGTCGTCGGGCCCAGGTCTGTGGCGTGACGGTGTTCCACAGGGCCTGCATGGACCTCGCTGTCCTGTGCGTTGCCTCTGGCCCCGGTGGAGCGGGTCACACCCGAGGGACATCTGCACCATCAGTAGGGGGCAGAAGAGAGTTGTGCCCCCTTGGTGGCAGCCCAGAAGGAGAGCCGTCTGACTCGGGGTCCCCTAACTGCCAGAGGGCGTCTACCGTGGAAATAGACCTGGCCCACAGTGCCCACTGGAGGGAGGGGCCAGGGATGCTGGCGTGCAAACACCCAGTGGAAATGTGCGGGGTCTGCCAAGATGCCAACACTCTTGCCACAGAGCCCGCCGATGAGATTGGGCAGGATGGGGTCAACCGCCGCATTGATGTGCCCCCCCCTTCAGGGCTGATGCCAACAGCAAGTTGCTTGGGGTCTTCCCCAAGTCAGCCAGACCCCTGTTACAGAGTGGTACCTCATTGGAGGGATGTGTGGAGAGACCACTTGCCAGAAAGATCTCTGCGTGTCGCTGCAGGGGGGCCGTCCGGCGGCCGGACAGGGAATTCGGCGCCGTGCCCGAGAAGGAATGCGGGTCCTGCCAGGCACCGTCCCAAGGATTTCTACTACGGTTCGGAAAGGTCTAGCCAGAAGACGAAAAGTCCCACAGGGGCGCCGCCAAAGCCGAACGGCAGCTCCAAAAGCGGCGCCAGCGCCAGCCACGGCAGCGCCAGCCACGGCAGCGCCAGCCTGCAGGTGAGCAGCTTCCAGCGGCACAAGACGGAACGCTCCACCATCTTGATCCGCCGCTTCAACAAGCACGACGTGCCAGTGAGGAAGCTAATCTGCACAGGCACTCGCGCCATCGTGCAGAAGTTACCGTCGGGACACATGGGCGAGAGGCCGCAGAGGGTCGAGTCTGGCGGGAGGCCTCCAGGCACCTTGGCAGCCCACGGCACCTACCAATGGACCTTCGGGCTCCTCCTCCTGCATGTCGGGGCCGGACCCTCGGAGGTAAGGTCGCTTGACTTTCCCACGGATCCTGGGTTCCCCTGGAAATAGCCTCTGCACTGCAACTCTGCGTGCAGTTGTCCCCAGTGAGACATTGCAGGCTTCCCGAGGCGCTCTGATAGGGTCATGTTTACATCCCCTTGCAATTTTTTTTTCCTCCTTTTCCCCGAAAACATCTCCCACTCTGCTATTACGATAATCTTACTATAGTTGCTGATGCTCCTCCACTCCTAATGGGATTACATTCCAATGAACCCATCATATGTTGATCATTTCCCAAGTCGAATATGATAAACAAGTAAATAACTATTGTCACTAAGTAATTAATTACTGTAACTAAATATGAGTCTAGTAACTAATTGAAAAGTAAAAAAAGTAACCGAAAACATGAAAAGATTTTACACGGATCTGACAGAACAAATAAACATTTTAGGGCACCTCACTAGCCCAGGAACAGATAAAAATTCAAAGTTTGACTCCCTTATGTGCATCGCTATCACGTCGTAAAGTAAGCAACATCTGAATATGTTGTTTATTGTTATTTATCGTCAACTGCCGTGGTCTGCTTTATGGTCTTTGTGGCTCTTTACATTTTATTCATGTAGCAGATGTTTTTTTTTATTTTATTTGAGAGCAATTGGGACTCAGGGACTCGCTCAGTGGCCCACCAGTGAAATCCAGCCACAGGTATTGAACCTAAAACCTTCCGAAAACAGACACGGCATCCTTATCTATTGAGCCACCCCTCCGAATCTGCACATAAGTGAGAAACTCGGTGTGATTCATGCATAAAACCAACTTGAACTTGGCTGCTTTGCTGGGAGCTGCTCAGATTTGTATATCCGGCCAGCCGAGTTACAGTAGAACTTTGCTGACCTTCTCATTCGTGGAGCATGGAAAATATTTGGAGTTGTTTGTAAATGGTCTCTGAGGATCATGTGTTGTGTGCTTTGAGTAACAGATAAGAGTACTGCCCTTTCCTCATTACCAAAATAATCTAATTACAATTTTAAAATACGAGTGCTGTACTGTTATTGCCTGGGTAAATATCACCTTCAGCTAGGTTCTATATTAATAAACCGCATTGCTTTGTTTTTGAGGGCGTTCTTGTTTGTTCGGCTACTAACTTGGTTGCCTGTAGGGGTTGGGGAGTGTGAATCTTGTTCTCCCATTCGGGGATGTGTGGAGAGCAGGCGGTTACATTAGTGTGAGAGGCCGGCGTGGGAAACCTTGCTTTCACCCCTCTGCCGTTCGTCCAGGCGGAGAACCTGAATCTTTTCACAGGCACTTTTATTCTGACCCCGAACCTTGGTATCGCCACCCTTGGGATAGTATGTTGAATGTGACGTCCTGGTCCTGCAGCTGAGTTTGACATTGGGGGTGGAGGAGACAAAGAGCCATTTGTTTTGCAGAAGGAGCTGTATCACCGGTCATATGTTTAAATTATGGCAAATGTGGTAATTGGCCAATTTAACTATGTTGGAAACTTCAGTGAGGAACATTGTAAAGTGAATACCTTTTCATATTGTATCCTTTGAGGCTTATCCTAGATAACAATGGACGCTTTGTCTGTCAGTCACTGTACCAGTTAATCTAATAATTTTACTATTATTATTATTGACATTGTCACAGTTTCTAAAAGCAACCCATTTTACAAAGGAATGCATCATTTAAATCTAACCTTTAGTACATTGCTGCTAGTACTGACTTTAGTGCAGGGGTCTCCAACTCCGGTCCCGGAGAGCTACTATCCAGTAGGTTTTCTGTCTCACTTGGCTTCTGATGAGCCACACCTGTTCCTGGTATTTACCTGAG
>JAODJW010000041.1:9469734-9492136 GCA_026777045.1 Hyperopisus bebe
CCCCCCCCCCCCCCCCCCCCCGCATTTTCCATGTGAAGATTCTGCGAGGCTGTAACACCGGCTGCCTTCTAGCAGGGAGCAAAGAAAAAGGACAGACTGATTAAAGGGGAGCATTCAGATCAAGCGTTAAAAGCTTTCTGTTTCGTATTAGCGTGATCTTAAGACGTCTAGCCCCAACGACCCTGATCTGGATAAGTGTTTGAATGACGGCTGGATAGATGGACATCCATCCATCTTCCATGTAGCTTATCTGGTATCTGTTTGCGCTGCGCCTGTCCCAGAAAGGTATGGGACGCCAGATAAGATGCTAACATTATAGATGCTTTCACAGGTAAGGCTGTGGCCTGACATTGGAGCTGCAAAACACCGATTATATTAAAATGCCCCATGAACACCTTATCCCAGACTTGGGGCCCCAGAATGTGACTCGGGCCCCTCGTGAGTGTGCATTCCTCTACACCGGAAAGCACCAGCCATCAGCTTCATGAACCCTTCTAGCGTGGTGCTGTTCGGTGATAGAGACGGTTAAAAAAGCAGACAAAAACAGTCAAATCCAAATCGAGGTTAAAACTACAGCAGTAAAGCTCCACTTCAGCACAGCGTCCCTCAGAGCAAGATCCCAAGCTGCTTTCCAGTCTCTTAAAATGGCCTTTTTCCAAGGCGGGAGGTGAAATCATCCTGTTCAGTTGCCAGTCTCACAGGAATACCACTTGCATGATATTAAGTTAATTTTTCTGTGTTTTTTAGAGACGGTTCTCCTTCTGACATCACCGGGAGACATCTGTGTTCCTTATTGCATTGGAAAATGGTCTAGAAGCTATTTGTAAGGTTCTGATTGTTGATGTCATTACTCACGGAATTAATTCCTTACTGTCTTCTGTCAATTATCATGCTTTTGATCAACTTTTTAAAACTGTGTTCCTGCAGTGTGCACATGCTTGTGTACAGATGAGATGAAAGGCTCTTATAAAGCGCTTGGCCCTCTTTGCATGGCACTTGGGAACCCACTGTTTTGACTATATATATTTATGCTTTTCCTGTTTTTCCCTTTCCTTTTTGTGTATGTAAACTGTCTGCAAAGTCTTAATGAGTAACTCTCGCCACAGAAACCAATACGCTGTAATCTGCCTCGTTGGAATTCCAGCCTTTACTTCCATGACATGGTGACATCACCTCGAAATAAAATCCTTATTGGCCGCCTACCTGCAAAGATCTGTCTGCAGACTACAAGACAGGGGCAGAATGTGTAGGGCAAGCTAGCCAATCAGAGCAGATTCGGTTCATAGGGGTGGGGCTTAAAGCTCTAACAGACTGTTTCAGACAGAGCATGAATAGAGATGCACAGTATGAGAAAAATAATGTGGTTTTGGAAAATTGAAACATGTAAATTTATTCTTGTAGACTCCAAAAATAAAACCATGAACAGCAAAAATGAGAATAATAACTGTCTCTCTTAGTTTCAAAGAACGTCTGACGTGTGGGAACAGTTTCCCAAAAGATTGTTCCGTCAGACGAAAAAGCCTATAAAAAAAATCACGTCTCAGCATTCTAATTAATTCCAAAATAATTCTAGTAAAAGCGTACGCACCTTAGAAAGGTCTAACAAGAAATTGAAACTGAAAAAAAAAATCGGTTAAAATAATATGAACAGGAAGATATTTTTATATTTTGTTTAGTCGCTGTGTACTTTGAAAGTTTATTAGTAAAACAGCAAAGACAAGATACGGTTATTTGTGCAGAACGTTTCACACGGATGCGATTGAAAGTATTTTACGGAGATCAAATAATACAGAATAGAATTAGCAATATCTTAAATATCTCTGGTGTGCGCAATAAGTGAGACTATGCAAGTCTGTCTTGTATGACCCTTGATTAATTAAACCTGAACTGCATCAGTGGAATGGCATGAGGCTAAGATGGCACTAGTTTCAGTCTGACTTTTTCGGGAAAGTCCGGCTTTCTTTAGCTACTTTCATGGAATACCCCCCAGAACTGCACCCAAAGACAAAACAAACATGAAGAGCAGAGAAGCTTCAAGAACCTCTTCAGCACTGGTGTCTCGTCAGCTGGCTATGTAGTACCCAAAGTGAAGACATATATCTTCAATTCGCATGTCAGGGAACTGCAAAAAAACTTGGGCTGCACTGTGGATTTGAGGGCCTTGCCGATGGTGCCTCTTTCCCATGAATCCTTCATGCTAAAGAGCTGCCCAGATGAGAGCAAAATACTCCCTTGGATTTGGAGTATTTTGTCAAAAGACAAAAATATATAAGTAATTTATCCTGTGTCTTCCAACTGCAATGGATATAAGGATCAGTCTTTTATAGAATATATGAAGATGTAGTACAGTAGCAATAATTAGGTGAATCACTAAAGCACAGGACAAAGACAACTTATAACTGGGAGGAAAGCATTCATTAAAATGCTCCAGACACTGCTGGGCAAAAGCTTCGGCCTAGAAGAGATTTTGCTGTTAGCCAAGGTCTTCCGCTGGTGTATTTTTTCCTGTCTGGAGTGTCAAGTTCTTGGAAGGATGTTCACTTTATCTGCTAAAACAATTATAACTGAGCCCAAAGTTAAGAAGGACAAAGTAATAATAAAGAGAAGGACCAAGAATAATGTTTTGTCTATCATCAAGGGTTTTCAGACTCTAGGCAGCTGTGCTTGATATCTACAGGCAGAGCAATTTGATCAAAGCCTTTACTATTTTCACGAGAAGGAAAAACTTCGGAGAAAAAAACAGCCCTTGAAAAGATAGATAATTTGCTTAATCGTCCGGTCCATTTGTGTTGCTGCCTTTTGAAATTGTACAAGTATCACGAGAGTCAGGAAAAGCACTCAAAGTATAGGGCTATCGCCTGGGAATCACTGATGTCGTCATCGTGGCTACGTGCTTAACAACAAATTCTGCATTTTAGGAACATCTTTGTTCACTCGCTTCTTCGAAGGGGTTTCCCATATTTGTGCAATTTGAATTCTTTGAGTGTTAGATGTCAAAACACACATCTGAAACACATGGGACTAACAGCACGAGATGTAATTGTGAACTTTCTCACAAAGTAACTTTGGCAGCATCTATGGCACTGAAACAACGCTGTTTAACTTGATCGCTGACTTTATCACAACATTTTTAACGTGCTTGATATCTCTAACGTCACGGCAGGGTGACGAAGTACTGCTTTCTTGGAAGGACATTCTCTTTGTGCGTCTGAGACACTTTTACCTGTGGCTGACAGACAGACCTAGTTCAAAATGTTATGTTGTGTTCTGCATGGTGCTCTTGACAGCTTTTTGACATATTTCCAGACAATGCGGGTCAGCAAAGCCATTGAGACAAATTTGACAGATTTACAGGGTTGCGGGCCATGAAAATGAGCCATTGTAATAAAATTCATAAAATGTAATTATATTACTTTGATGACATAATCAAAATTACATTACATATTTTATTTTTGACAGGGTAACTAGTAACTTGTAACCTATTACATTTCAGAAGTAATCTTCCCGTTGGGATGGAAAGCCGGATTATGTGACGTATTTCTGAAGGCCATCGAGACTTAGGGCGGATATCATCATTGATACTTTAATAAATATTCTCGCAACTTGTGCCATCAAGAGGGACTGCATGAGTCCTGACACTTTCCTACAGCTGTGCAGCGCAGCAGATAATGCGAGCCTTGCATCCAGATGTTCTCGCAGTGTTCGGGGAAAAAAACAACATGCATAAACGGGGATTTTATGCAAGGAAGGTGGAACGCCTGCTTCCCGGAGAATGTGGCGAGCTCACTTAATTACTGGTGATGATCTGGCAAGCCCAAAGTGTGGCCTTCGCAGACCTGCCCGGAGCCCGTGTGGTCTGCGTATGTCGCGCCCTCCGTCGGCTTTGGGGCGACCCTACTATATATAAGACTTACCCATTGTGTCCATGTCGTCATAATTAAAGTCTGAGTTTTACAAACACAATACCTAAATGCTCAGTAGAGACCGCATTTGTTTTCTATCAGTCTACACATGTAATTAGGTATCTTTTGTTCTTTTTCTTCTTTTTTTTTTTTGGTACAGATGTCTCTAAAAAGCTTAAAACACAAGAGAAATGGCAAATCTCGAGCTGCTCTCCTGTTGGCTGCCACCCGTTTGACAATGACCACAATTGGCTCAGGACGCGGCGCTGAGAAGTGTAGCCCCGCCCATCTTTCCACAGAAGTGTTGGAGAGAGGAGCCATCCCCACGCCGCGGCCCAAAATAAGACCCGTTCTGCTTCTCCATGCTCCCCGGAGTGAGCGCTTCCTCTCGGAGGCTATGACACCGCGTTACAAAAACAAAGGCTGAGCCAGGGGTTACTGCTGCCGAAAGTCACGTTGCATTCTGGTTCCCCCGCGCTTTACATGAGTCCCACCATATGTTGGATGTGCGTTACGTTAAAGGATGCCAAGCACTTGGTAGGTCTGATGGATGCGTGTCTTGGATGGTGCAGTCTTTGCATAATCTGATCTAGACAGTTCATAGTTGCAGCCTTTCTGCTAATGCTGTTGACACTAAATGCGGTAATTTACCTACATTAAAAGTTAAGTCTTTGAAGTTTAGTAGCAATACAGGCTTTTGCTAAGAGGTTTATAGAGGAGTGGCAACCTCGGTTGTGGCCTATGACTGCCCCCTAGTGAAATTGTTGGGTACTGCTTTCTCAATTCAAACAATGAAATTCCACACTCTGGTGCTTAATTTGTACGGCCCAAGGTGCCTCTGGACCTCTCTACTTCAGCATTTATTTGGATAGTCATTTTTTTTTTAAATTCACCAACCATTTGGGCACTATTAAACTGTTAACTATTAACTGTGTTTGTGAAACCTGCGGGATTGTACTTTTTGAGGGGCATTTGTCAGTCTCTTTAACTGATTCTTTTTTATTTATTGTAAAGCATTTTTTTACTTAAGATGTATGTATAAAATTCCATCTGGAACTTTCTCTGTTATCCAATTTTATTTTAATTCGCCTTTATGAATGATTAAATTTAGCTTTTTTTTGCGCCATAGTGAGTTTTAATTTTAGTACAACAAGGATTATGTTTTACTGACTCAGACTGAGTTTTACATGACCAGAACATAATATTTAGCTCTCTTTTTAACTTTGGCTTGAATTTCTGAGTCTCAGTCAGTCGACAGCTCATGCAGGTTCATTTATTTAGTGTGTCAGCTGAGAAGCCGAGATCTTGGTATGAGTCTGTCATGTCTTACAGGACTACAGAGCGCTGTATCACATGTACAGCATTTCAGATTTCTTTTGACAATACAGTGACCTGCCACCAGGAGGCAGTCATAAGCAGTGCTGGCGATGTCATGACAGTTGAATCATATGAATGTTTTTAATTGAGACAGAAACTTCTGATTGTGCTCTGATAATATGTTTTGGGTGTTTTGATTCTGAATCATGATAAAACATTTAACCTTTCTTTTCACCTTTTGTCCCAAACCCATGTATTTTGTTTCCTCTGCTATTTTGTAAACGACTGTAGCAAGCGATTATAACAGTTGATATATTAGTAACTGGTGGAGTAAATCAGTTGGAAAATGCTGTGTATCTGTCCAGCTCAAACGACTTTCCCGCTTGATGGAAGGCTGTAGTGAGCATACAGTACAAGAAAGCATCCTTGAGTGATGTATTTTCAAAGCGATGGGGCATGTTTGTATTGTAAGCATTGATCTCAGGAGAAAGACAAACAAGAGGTGGACCCTGAGAGGTTTGCCAGAGGTTCTCATGGCAACGGTATCCAGAGCCTCATAATATGAGGGATCGACAGCTCATTCTGGAGCGACACTTCCCCCCCCCCGGTCATTACAGAGGCACAGCAAGCCAAGTGACCCTCCACTTAATTTAGTATTCATAATTCAGCAAGAGGTGGATCGCTCGGAATATATTTTTCTGTGCTGCAGCGCGTAATTAGATTAGCTAATTAGCCGTTGGGTTACCTAACACACGTAGACGCTCAGAATTGTAAACATGCTATCAGCCATAAAATGTTTTTCTGCATTTGCATTTCAAAATCCTTCATTTACATTATTCTGTCAAATAAATGTATTCATGTATCACAACTGGATGATTAACGTTTGATTAACGTTTTCTTTGTCTTTATAATCCAAATATAAGCGGGAAGTATCTCTTGTTGGATCCTCACTGAGAGAGTTAACTGCTTTTTAAAATTGTTTATTAGACAGCAGCGCGTCTGTCTGTTTGTTGAACTGTCCCTAGGGACCTACCAGATACAGCGGAGAAATCTGGAGGATAAACATACAAAGACAGACCTAAATAATCACAAAAAATGGCAGCAGTTTCAGGCAATAGTTCAACAGTTTCGGTACAACTTTAAAAACCATCCCGCAGAAGGGGGTAGTCAAATCAGGAGGAAAGGAAGACATTTCACTGCCACTGGATGATCAGAGGGTGCAGGACCTTCGTGAGGTTCAGGGACACTAAACCCAAAGAGGTTCTGTAGGCTGGATGGTGTCGGAGGTCATGAACTAGCTGTCATGTCCGCTGGGCCAAATGAATTAACCCCCCCCCCTCCCCACGTGTTGTTAGCATGTCGCCTTCAGGGGAAGGGTGTCCCATTTGGGTGGGGCTGTCCGGGTGGCCGACTTTGACGTTGGGCTTCTCTAAGGTCCACTGGGCCGGACTGGGGAGTGGGGAATGAGCGGTGGCCCCCCCAGCGTCCCTCCTCGCTGCCCACCCTGAAAGAGTCACAGTGGTAAAATAGCTTTCCAGTGAAGCCAGTCCCACAGAGACTGGGGAGATTGGAGGGACTTTGTAAGAGGACCGTTTCCAAGCTTCACTGTGGCGATACCCTCCGCGAGCCCCCCCATCTAGGTTTTATTGAACTCTCCCTCCATCCGATAAGATCTCCAGCATTGCCTCGCACTACTACGAGCAAGTTCCCGTCGAGCCAAATAAGGGCTCCCATCGGGTCCCTGACTCATCCCTGCCCTTCTCAAGCTGGGATTCTCTCTTCCTGAGTGACAAGGATTTAACAGAAGCCACTTGCCTGTTTTTCAAAAGGCTCCCTGGCCAGATGCCTCCTTGATCTTTTGCCACAGTGAGTAGGACCTGCTTTCTCGTTTTTTTTAGAGAGTCCAGGTTTGAGAATCACATCATTTTTGAGTCTATAGGTAATTTTGATTAGTCTGTTTTCGCAGTTATTTTCTCTCATATAAAATCACTAAGAATGTCTGCTACCTTACTTCAGTGCTAGCTGAAACCTATTTCTCAATAAGGTAAGATCAAATGTCTGTATGTATGATTTTGTGCGTTGAATCAGTTCAGGTCTAAGGTTGTTGATCTAAAGGTTGGTACTGCTAGTTTAGGGTCTACTGAATTTTAGGCTGTGTTCAAACACAATATAAATAATGTTAATGTAAAATGCTAATAACGTTACTTTACGTAATAATTCAGCTGTTAATGTCAGTCACAGTAGCTGCATAGATGTTGGCTTTTGTTCTGTAACCTTTCTTCAATCGGAAAATCGAGTGCTTTGGCATATGCACTAATCTTTTGAGTTGTTTTGTTTGAACACGTTGGGGTGGTGTAGAGTTAAAAGATGACGGTGCAGGGTTTATATTTTTGAGGAACCTAAGCAACATTGTTCTTGTGCAGGACCACAGTTCGCACAGGCTGTAGGTTTACACGAGCCTTGCTGTAATCTGTCTTGCACGCTGTAACCCTCGAGACTCTGAGAGATCACAGACAGCGGGTTAAAAGTGCTCATTATAAATATCAAATATTTACGATAAATTTAAGGAGTAAACAGGAAGTGGTGAAATTTTTCTTTAATTTGTAGGGCTGGACCCGTGTGTCTCTGTTAGTGTCGTTTTAGAAAATTCGTTTCAATAGAGACCTCTCCATTTTGCTGGTGTATAAGTTACATGCAGAGTCAAAAAGACTCGAATGACCGTGTTTTTCGTAGTAAACCTCTATTCCTGTGCCTGATAAGAAGGCCTATATAAAGTCGCAAGCTGAAAGCCCCACTGCACATTAACCACAGGCTCGTAAATCTGTAAGCTGGTTATTAAAGAAAACACAGCAGTACCCCAGCTGTGGGTTGGTCCGGTCGGCCCCCTGATGACATAAACTCCGGAGCTCTTGTTGGTCACCGTGGAAGTGGGCTCCAGGTTGTCTGCGGGGCGGTCCGTGCCTGGCAGTTCATGCTTGGGTCGGCCGGTCCCTGAGCAGTCTGACCCGGCCCGGAGGGGCTTTTTTGTAAGTATTCCAGTGATGTTGGAATTGGGACATGTGCTGGATTGCGGTAGAGGGTCGCTGCTTGAGCGAGTGTCCAGCAAGCCTCCCTTGTAAACAGTAAATAAGAGCCAGCAGCGGTGTGTGGGACAGCGATGGCTCACTCTGGGGGGAGGGAAATGGCCCTGTGTGAAATTCAACAGGGGATGATAGGTTGGTGCTTAGGGCCCCCCCCGGTTCCCGGGAAGCTGCCAGGGCAGTCAGAGGGCCGCCGGCCACCTGGGGGGAAAGCCCGCCAGTCAGAGGCCGCCGCTGCGGAGGTGAGTACGCAGTGCAGTTGGGGGTACAGCTACGTGTTGTTTGTGGGCTCGGACCCCATGCACCCCATGTTGGAGTGAGGGTCCAAAAGGGTGGGCTTCGAACTTAGCTTCATTTTTACCTTTCAGAAGTCTTAAGGGGCTTTCGGTGATTGAGTAGAAGGTATAATTATGGCGCTTTTCCACCGGACCAAGTTCCATACTTTTGGTATGGTATTCTTGGTACTTTCGCTTTTCCATTGACATATGGTACCAGTACCAAAAGACCTGGTCCGGTGGAAAAACACCCTTATTTAGTTTTTTTTTATAGCCGATAAAACAGGTTGTGAGCCAGTTGTGTTAATTGTCACATTCAGCACTAACGTGTTTTGGTCTGGGAGGGGACTTTAAGCAGACTCATCTTGACACCCCAGGAAAAATAGGGGAAAAAAAGTAGGATAAGAAAAGAATTTGCCTGGTGGCTGGGAAAGGACAAACAGGGCAGCGCTGGGAGAGTGCACGGTAAAACACAAACACGTACGCACACACTGGGAATCCGTGGAAACTGGTCTTTCTGTGTCAGATCCAGTGGGTCTCTTCCTTTCATATATTACTGGACGGCTGTTTGCCATTTAATTTTTTAAATTTAGTCTTCAAAGTGTTTCACTTACATGGATTGTTTAGCCCAGTTAGTGAAACTGAAAATTATATCTCTAGTCTTTGCAGGACAGTGACTGTTCAACCCATTATTCCTTTCTTGCCCAAAGCTAATTTCTAAAGAGGCTATTGTAAGAATATGTGCAGCTACTGGAATACATGCAAACACGCGTAACACACTGAAGTTCTTGCTCAGTATTTGAGAGGTCTATCATCACTGCTGAAATAAGTGGAAGCCTAGGATAACTACTTTATCGATTCACATCCCTGTAGAATCCCATATCGGCACAGTTAGGGTGGCTTAATGACCCCAAACACAGCTTGTCCCTGGTTTACACTGAAAGGTAGCTGTATTCTGGACTTCCTGTGCACATTTGGTGTGTATCCTTCTCGTGGTGTCATTTTAAAATTGTGACCACAATAAACTAAAGGTGCTTTTGCTAAAAAGGAGGCCCCCCGTCAGCCCTGAAAGAGACTCAAACTACAGCCCATGAAATGTAGAGTAAAATAACTACATACCATGTCTAGATTATGGAAGTTTCAAGAGTATTACTAATTTAATGATTGGCATAAAGAGAATATGTAAGAAGCCCTGTGCAGAATGTGAGTACTGTACTGAGTATTGTACTGTGTACTGTCAGCTGTACTGGGAATAACAGATGAAGAATTTATTGAAATTGTACCCTTCTGAAATGTGATATGCTGGTAAGAGATAATAGCGTTGAAGAGCTTTTGTTTTTTAATAGGCCGTAGTGAATGTCTACTGGGGAGGTAGAGGTATAGCAAAGCGGAGTGCTGAAAACGACAAGGATTTTGACGGCGAAGAGGTATGAGAATGTGAAGCTGCGAGCTTGGGGCAATATTACGCTATAACCGCATTCAGAGGTTTGCCCCACGTGTCCTGCTGAGGTTGATGTCGCCATGTGTGTTTCATGTTTTCGTAACTGCAGACGGGACCTTGGTGTGCATATGGTTCGGCTGCAGGGGCGAGGGCTCTCTCTCCCATAGCCCACGGGGGAAGCGTTGATTCGCGCGAGCCCGCGGGTTTGTTTACATTAGGGGGCCGCTAGCAGAGGGAGACGGCCAGCTATCTTGCAGTCTAAACAGCGTTAATTGATATTTGATTAACCCGAGCCAATACTGTCCGGATGGAGGGGGGCTGGTTTGGGGTGAAAAAATATTTAGTCAGGGGTGAAAAATTCCAGACATGGAGGCATTCCGAGAGCGTGGAGCTGCTGGATGGGATTGGTCGGGCGCTCCAGGAAGGAACCTGGGGATTCGCAGTGTATCCGTAACGTAACGTATTGGGCCGCCCCATATTTTTGTCTGAAGGCCATTCCTGGCTGCCGAACATCGCTCATCTCTGATTGTTGGTTTCTTTTGGTGGTGGCTTGTGGTCAGGCTGTCTTGATGAAACCCTGACAGCGTATAACCGCACCCCAGGTTTCCGAGCCCACACAGACCCAACCTGACCGTCGAGGGAGACCCAGACACGGTGTGTGGAGCCCAGTTTCAGCGGCTTGCGGATTAGGGTCAGAGATGAGTTTCTGATACAGCTTTGTGTAATTTCTCTGGTATGTTTTGCCTCATTGTTTTCTTTCCACAACTAGAAATTGTAGCAGTTTTTACCGGTCCGAAACAGAGATACCCCACAAGCCACTGTAGACATGATCGCTATCCCAGTTTATCGCAGTTAAGACAGCAGCAAATGCTCAGTGGAGGAATCCCAGTGCCATGAATTGCTGCTGTGGGATCAGTCAGGTTAATTCTCCTGATGTGCCCTGGCATGCGTTGCCGGTGAAAGATGATTAAAATGCTTTCAGTCAATATTATGACGTCTCTTTCAATACGGAAAGAGGTTATGGGTAGATTTTTTTTTTCTTGGTGATGTTCATTTGTTGAGGGGCGGGATTTTGTTGTTTTGATAGCCGTTCTGTCCCCGGCCGACCTGTGAATATGCACAATGGGAAGATGTAGTGTCCAACACAGAGGACCCCTGTTCAGGACACCATTAGTGTCCAGCAGAAAAAAGGGGAACGCGATCTCAGCTGACCAGGTGAAGACTGCCCTACTTGTTTGAATTAAATCAGAGAGGATGGGGAGCCGTGACAGGTACAGAGAGGGGGTGGTTATCATGTATGTATTTATGATCACAGTCTTAAAGGTGCAGTATGTTCTTTTTCTGTATGATGTGTTACCACTTTGTAGCAACACAAAATTAAAAATGTGATGAAAAAGTGATCTTTACTTGATCCTTTTGCATGGTTAAATAATACATGGATTCTTTTAAACATGTAAATGAAGTTTAAGGGAGCATCGGAGTGGCTTATCGCTACAAGTAATATTCCTACTTATTCATTCATAATGTCTCTGTGAAAATGCATTAAAATATCGAGTTATTCAAGGATTACACGTCTGACCTCCCGCAGGGTCTAGTAAGGGAAGTTTTGGCAGCAGTACAGTAAGTGAAATAAGTCAAAATACCAAACGCAGAACAGAAAACAAAACGTCATGTAGGAATCTCATCGGTCGAGAAATGAATGTCTGGTTAGAGCTACCAAAAAAATTAACATCAAAGCTGATGAAAGCATGATTTTTTTTTTGTGCACAGAGACATGCCTTGACATTTGAAAATATTCCACCTATCTAAAAACATTTATCCCTAAGTGTTACATGTGCTTTAATTCTGCACAAACTCAGCACCAATAATCTGAGACCACTTAGAATGTTATTATTCTGATTTTTGTTAAAATCAACTTTAAACATATACTTCTCAAAAACCTATTTTCAGACCTGCTGAGAAACTGTAACAAATCATGTTATAAACATTTCTAGCCAAGACGTTTGAGCTCTGAAGCTTATAGACACAGGGGTTGGCTACACATAGGTGAAAGAGTCATTCTGAAATTTTATGTGGTTTGATTACTAAAGTGTTAGAACTTTGGAATGGCACTCTTATTTTCAGTCAGCGGCCTGCACAATGAATATTGATGCGATAGTATGCAAACTACTAAAGGTGTTCACTTTGAATCTTTTATTAAATTTAAGGTATTAAGAAAAAAGGTTCATGTTGAAGTTGGCGGAGCTGAACTCTGGCAAGGTGCAGTTTGGACATAAGGGGGCGGAGCTGAACTCCACTGAGCTTTCTGTCTATATTTAGACCCTGTATTTGAGTAAATATGAATAATTTCTCTTTAGTTTGAAAGCCTGCCTTTTTCTTTGGAGGGTCTTTGATCTGTATATTGGCCAATACCTTGCCAGGTATCTTCATTATTAGTTAAACTGAGTTTAAAATTAAGGAATTTAGATGACTGTTAAGTTTCAAATTTAGCAGTACAATCAAAAGTTACGTTCAAGAATCTGCCTTTTCTCTGTCTGTATCTGTGAATACCGTTTGGTTGGGTAACTGTGGACAGTCTGTTCTCTGTCTGTGTCAACGGGAGCTGGGGGGGGGGGGGGCAGAAGATGCACAATAGCATCGGGCCCATGGGGGACGTGCGTATTTGTGTTCCTGTCTTAGCAGCGTGTCACATGTGGATCAGTTCGCTCGCGCTTTCTCGTGGGCCGAATGTACCGCGGTGTACGTGCCTGACAGTCTGTGAGAGCTGGTCTTGGTCACTTACTGTCCCCTGTCCCTGTGACCACCGCCAAGGGTCATGGCACCGGGCATTTCCAGAGCCGGTGCTGTGGTTGATCTTCCGGAAATGTGCTGAAAGGCTCTTGGCGTTGGGCCCTCTGCGGTCCTCTTTATGGTGTTTTATTACGGTTTTATAGAGCAGACGAAGGCCCCATTTACAGGGAATAGCTCTCCACTCTCTGTAAAGAATAAACATGCCTGAGATCGACTTAAACGATGGTGGGAGGCGTCTCCGGGGAGGGAACGCTGCTCGTGTTGTGATCTGATGTCCCATGTGACAGCCAGTTGGCCTGGCTGATGTGATGTATGGTACTGTGTCACTGGTTCTGAGATCATGGCCTCATTTATTGTGGAAGGCCATAGAGACGCCGCTATTGGCATCCTCCTGGGATGGACACCAGGGTCTAAGCGACCGGGTTAAGCGGTTATGGAAGGCGGATGGATGGATGAAAATAATGAGGCAGAGTCCCGGCTCAATTAAAGGCACAGAGACGCTTTAATTTGACAAATATGTACGGAGGATGCGCTCGCCTCTAATCTCAGCCATCAGTCAGCGGGGAAATGAAGGTGCGCGGATGTGGTCTTTGTTTAGACAGGGCTGAAGGTAGAGAAGCAGTGAAGTGCCCCAGAGATTTTAATCGCACGATTTCACAAGCGGCCTCCCGTGCTGTAGAAGGCGATCGTCATGAGGTCGAGACCCACCGGAGCAGAATCAGTCTGAAGCTCAGTGTGGGATGGGTAGGAGATTTCTTAAAACAGTACTGTTGGCGTGTGGCACAGTGGGTTGGGATTAGAAGGTGATTAGATCAAATCCCAGTGCCAGCCTTGAGCAAGGCCCTTAATCCCCGATTGCTCCTGGGTCTGGCTGACTCTGCCTTCTCAAAAATAAATGTTGCTTCGGATAAAAGTGTTTGCTAAAATAAAACTGTGAAAATGTAAAATCTGCAGAGTCCCGGTCTGGGAGAATGTGCTTTGATCGTGGGAGAGGAGCACTCCATCGGCGACCCCCCCCCCCCCACCACCACAAACGAACATGTCTCCCATACTCTGATTGTGACAGCTGCTTGCTGCTTTGTGGGGGAGGGGGGTTCACATTTCTTGCAGTGCTTGAAGGGTATAGAAGTCCCCGCATTGCCAAAATACCTCTTGCAGCGTCAGCGTGTGGAATCTGCCTGCACTAATTAGTGCCAGAAAAGGATGGATGAAATTCCTATTGTGCACCCTAAACACACACACACACACACACACAAAACAACTTCAGCGTTTGGTGCCTGTGTGCCAGTCCATTCAGGCAGGAAAGAAAAGATAAACCGGTCAGTTCTGCAGCACAGACTGGCCTAATGTTGTGCAATGTTGACCCAATTTGATCCCCCACCCCCCCCCCCCCATGAATCCAGACCTACACGGTCAGCGTAACATAGCATCGCTGTTGTAGGAGTATTTTCTTGTGCTTGTTCTTTTAGGCGCTCATTGTCAGCATGTCAAAAATGATTCACGCCCTTTGTATCTCTGTTTTCTATTGAGGCTTTTCATTAAGATGTTTATTATGAAGACAGCCTTGTTCATTTATACCCAGTGATGTGAAGAAGTCATTACTGGCTGTGGGTGTTTCTGTCATTTAATACGGAACATGACTTTTTTTATTGTGACATTTACTAGAAATAACAAATCACACTGATGCACTCTAACCCAAACAGAATAAAAGAGTTTTAGGGAAATTTGGTCCTTTCTCTGTCTGCCTCATACGCGCTTGCTTATATAAAGTGTTTGGTTGGCTGATGATGATCATTTTTCTGATCCCACATCTTGAGTGTTTGAGGTGAAAAGGACACTTGATGCCTCTCAGATCTGCATCCAGGGAAGCTTTTTACAGTACACAGTTTAACACAAAAATAGTCTGACGGTAAAAGCTTTTTCATTGTTGTTTTCAGTTTGCGTTTTATTTAAGCAGACACTTTTGTCCAAAGAGACACACTTTTTTTGTGAAAGCAGGATCCCTGCAGCATTTGGGGGCTCAGGGTCTTGCTCAGGCGCAGTATCCCACCCCACTGAACCACACGCCGCCTCCAAAATCACTTGTTATATTTACTTTGGTAAATGATCTCACACGCAGAAGTGGCCAGCCAAACCTCTGTGTTCCTCATGGGTCACTAGTGTAAATTTCTTTTTTTTTCCTTTTTTCTTCTTTTTTTTCCTCTGTGTTTCTTGCAATCGCTCTCTACCTCTCTAACTTCTTCCACTTTGGAGGCTGTTTGGAGCAGGCATCTATCCTGAGGACATACATCAAATAGGCAGGTGCCACGATCAGATGACTGTGGTCACAAACCATGACTGTCAGTTTTTAAAGTCCCTTAGGATCGATGGAGCCCCCCCCCCCAAAAGGGGCCAAATGCAGCTGCCCCCGTTTGTCAAATGTGGGGCAGAGCTTCTGGCAGGATCAAATCAGGCAGGAGTTGATGTCAGCTCTGGTTACAGGCCAGTGAGGACCTGACGGGCGTCTGCTCAGTGCCCGATTCTCCAGACGCCAGAAGGCCTGGATTAGCACCATGCACCTGCTCCGTCTTGATCCTGCTCCTGCTGATGGTGGCCTTGTCCTGCAGGCCCTAATCAGCGTACCTACATATCACCTCGCTCATTCCTTTTCTGTGAAGTTCCTCTGTACCCCCCTCGTAAAATCATTGGCATAGACCCCTTAGATTAGCCGGGGGCCTCGTCCACATAATGCCGAACGATATCGGCTCTGTTTAGCCAAAAAGTGCTGCTCAGTTTTTATCCAATCGCTCAGTGTCGGCAGTGTGTTGTAGCGACGTAGCGACGTAGCGCCCTGCCTTTTAAAGGCAAAACGGGCTGCTTAACTGGACAGGGGGATGGATTTGGGGGTTAATACCCCCCCAACCCGGCTTATCACTGTTTGTCCTGTGCGTGGGCTCTGTTTATGGCTGCTGTTCACCTGCAGCCTGCACACACATTTATTACCCATGGTGCACTGGGGCAGGTGAAGTCAAGCCAAGAGACCAGGTCATCGCTACATGGGTCCCATAAATCAGAATCCCTATTCGGCTCCCTGCTTTACCACATAGTCTGGTTGCAGTGTCCCGGCTGAGGGGGAGGGGAGGGTATTAGGGTAGGCCAACCACTTGTCATTTTTATCCAAGAGCTGCCCCCATCACTGTTGTCCCAGTGGTACAATCTAAAATCTGACAACGGTTAGCACAGTTCGGTCTATAGCAGGAAGCCCCTCCCATGAGAAGCGGCAGTGAACACGCTCCGCTGGTCGAGGGTGTGGGTTGGGGGGGGGGGGGTCCACATGGCCTCCCCCTGCTGACATAAACAGGAAATAAGCAAAGCTTTGCCACAAAAGAAGGTAGACATTGGCTAAGATGAATGGCATGTGAAATGGTTTCACCTTGATAAACGATAAAAGTTTGTTCTTTCATACATCTATTAAGGATTTAATACATGCATAAAAAATGTTCACATTCAGAATAATTTAGCTTATTCTTTTGTAAGCTGTACCTTATTCCTTCTGTCGATGTTTAAAATGACAGCAGTGAAAATACCTAGTTTTATAAATCTGAGGCTTTTATATGCTTAAATGCACAATTGTTTGATAAAATCTTAAGCTTCTACACCTGGGATATTTCTGTAAGTGTGACCGTTAGATTTTGCCTTTGCACTGACTGATTCTTTTCATTTTTTCTTGTGTACCTTTTCCCATGTGTACATTTTTTCACAGCTTATGCAACGTTGTGAGGTATTGTGAGGTGTGACATTAACTATCCCCATTGGCCTTGAATGGAAAAATGCCTTTTTTATCAGTCTTGTGGATTTTTTCAGCTCAGTGTTGTGAATTACCAGCATAATTTCCATGGAAACATCTTTTTTTTTTCCTCCACTCAAAAATGTTATTTGCACCGAGTAAACTTGTGTAGATGAAATCCGAAGGGAGGTCTGAGAAATTGACTTGCAAAGCATTACTGATAATCCTGGTTGCTGTGGCAATAATCTACTTAATTCAGAAATGCAGACTTGAGCATGCATTAGTGTTAAAGGATTCCTCCCCTATACTGCTGGTCAGAAGCACCTCTGTCCCGATTTGTTAGTTTGTTGTTTTTTTGAATATATCAACCTAAAATTAAATACAGTTCATTGTTCTCTTTTTCCCACTTTTGGTTTCTTCCTCAAAGATCTTGTAACAAGAAGAGGAAAAATCAAACAAATGAAAGCAGGAAACACAAGTGCTTGCTTAATTACAAGTGAAAGTCCATTTTGTAGGCAGGAAGTCGTTGGGCCGATGAATTTTGCAAAATGCTGTCAGAATTGCCTGCCTTGTTTGTTCCTTTGTGACATTCACCCGGTGTGACCTCAGATATAGGTCCTCAGTGGCGGATTTGCTTTTGGTTCTCATTGTGGAATTGCATTTGCGGATTTTAATGCTGGCTAGAGGATTCATGTTTCTTGGTTTTAGATGAGTCACTGTGAGAGCATCATTCCACTAAGACTGGGCTGTACTTCTGATCAGTGGTTCCAGTATAACATTATAATATCATGTAAGTGGTTTTCTAGACTGTGCGTGAAATTGTAATAAATAGCTTCTCTCTGTTGTGCTACGACACTTCTGGAATATGCCCTCTTACCTCACGGTAAATCAAACATCTAAAGCATGTTCTGTCCTGGCTGATTGGTGAAGACAAAACTTTAAAAAAATAGACACAAAACATGTTTTGCAGAACCTACATCTGTGTACTGCATTTGGAAGATAAATGCAAGCAGTTGGAAGATAAATGGATTTTTATCACTTACCCTACGTGATCCCATTAAGCTATCTACTGATGATTTTTTTTTCTTATTACTTGCTTGTGTTTATACTTTTCTGTTTCCTGTGGAACTCACACAGTAAATTGCATTTGCCCTTAATGGGGAAAATAAAGAACAATCGACTTTGCTTTAGGACATAATCGTTTGTCGCCTGGTCTTCCGCCACAGAGCGGTACGGCGCAATGGGATTACTTGGGCAGGAGAAGCCGGGGGCGCTGGCCTACCAGGAAATTAATCACTATCCCACCGAATTGCAGCGATGGCCCCTGATGTTAGCAAAATGGCCGCTCCTTACTGGACATTAACACAATAAATATAGATGTTCTGAAATAAATAACTGCAGGGGCACCCTGGGCACTGGGTGGGATGGGATTACAAATATTATAAACCCCATTTCCTATAAGCATTTCATTGTTTCCCACCAGTTTTGAACTTTACAGTATACAGTGTAGTTTTTACAGGTTTAGGATATCAGTCAGCCGGGATCAGTCACCCGGTATCAGTCTCCCAGGATCAGTCACCCTGAATCTCTCACATCGGTTTCTTTCTTGCTGTGGCCTTCTTTGTCTGATCCAGCTTATTTAATGTTATCATATGTTTACATATGTTTATCCCTTGGTCGCATATACTGCCTGGCCAAAACACAAGTCACCGTTTTGAATTTAAATCAGCAAGTACATAAGAGTCAATAATTGTATCATTATTACAGCTCAGCAATGTAATGCAGCAATAAAGTGAAGACAGCTGAGTACCTGAATCTACTGAATTGCCAGGTTATGTCATCAATGGATTTTTTCATTCCTAATGGCGTGGGCATAATGCCAAGACTCATTTGGCTGGAATTGTTCAAAGAGTGATTCAGCATGAGGAATCATTTTGACATGTGGATTGGCCACCACAGAATCTTGACCTTAACCCAATTGAATGTCTTTAGGATGTGCTGAAGAAGACTTTATGGAGTTCAACTCGCCTGTCACCAATACAAGATCTTGATGAGAAATGAATGCAAATTTGGATGAAATAAAAAATGTTGAGACTTTGGATAAGCACTTGGAAACAATGCAGTGACGAATGTACACCTTAATCAAAACTAAGGGCGGTCCATTTCAAACGGCATTTCATACGCTGATGATATTCATGATGGAAAAACAAGATCTGAAGACTGACAGAGAGCATTAAAGGACAGCGTGAGATGATGGGAATATGGCTAAACGTGAAGCAAACAAAGGATGTGACAACAGGATATGATGTCAAAGACATACAGGATATAGACAATTTTTGCCTCCTTAAATAAGCATCAATAACAAACGATGCAGCAGTCAAGAAATATATTGCAGGCTGATACTTGGCCGAGCTGCAGTGAAGGACAAAGGAAAAACAATTCAGAACTATTGACATTTCTCAGACCAAAGATCGCAATTATTCAGATTCTCTGTCACTTTTTATGGATGGGAAAGCTGGACTGTGCACACATGGCTGGTGAATGATCAGCGATTGAAGCAGTTTTATTTCGGCACAAGAAGAGCTCAAGGGGATGATGTGCAGAAACACTGTAGATCAGCATTTCCCAGTCCGGTCCTTGGGGACCCACAGTCAGTCCATGTTTTTGTTCCCTCCGAGCTCCCTGCCAGAGCAAAAACATGGACTGTCTGTGTGTCCCCTAGGACCGGACTGGGAAACACTGCCATAGACGGGCTCAGTCATCAAAATGAAGATGCTGTTGGGAAGCCTGAAGACCCAGGCAGAAGGTTCTGCAGGATTTATGTCTATATGCTCATCAGCAGTCAACACTGCGCGCAGTGCAGGTGCCAGTTACCTCAATGTAAGGGGTCACAACATAACCAACGACAGAATTAGCTGCTTTTCTGGGTAGAGAGAAAACCGAATTAGTCCTTAAGTCTCCCCAGCTGTGTCACCCAGTAACTTTCCAGTAATTGTAATTGATGACCGGTTTGACCATGAAAGATGTCTCTGTTGCGTCACTGTCCTTCGGATCTGTGGGGACCGTCAATGTTCTGCGTTTGAGGGCACAAGCTCGTTTTGCCACTGCTGTCGGGACGCTCTAAATCTGCTCTGGCCCCCCCCCCCACCCCCTTACATTCTGCACCCTTTCCGATAACTGCTGCCGAATGATCCAACAATTCAAACTGAGGAATGTCCGACTGCCGGTTAGCGTTAAGGGCTCATGGCCCCCAGCGCCGCCTCTAACTGGCCCCAGCAGGAAGTCCTCTGGCAATGCATTCCTTATTAGATGTCAACAGAACTTATACTGCTGTCTAAATCTGAAATTCCAAATGGTTTTGGTGGAAAATGCACACAAGTAATTCTGTCACCCAGTGACATGCCCTCTGGTATTAAGTAGCAGTGTTGGGATGACTCAGAGCTGTCAGGCATATTTACAGACGACCATCATGGGTCCCACGCAAACACAACAAACATAAACATTCAGATGGCCGTGCTGTTGTGGTATGAAGCCATCTACCCCGGTTATGTCCCTGGTTTATCAAGTTGATGACGAACTGTAATGAAATTAAAGCAGCTTCTGTTTTCCATCGTCGTAACTTTCTAGGAGAATGAGACTGACAGCCTTGCCGTGTTGTTTTTCTGCACCATGTGACTAACGTGCTCAAGTCCACTTTAACAAATCGAAACTGAAGTCCCCACTTCCGTTGTGTGATTGAACACCCCACATCTTGATTTAATAATGGCTGATTGTCCAGTAGCCTGCCCCCCCCCCATTTAGGCTGTAGTATATGACTTCTCATGCCCTCTTTTTTGCATTTATCGTCAAGTCCCCCCCCCCCCCACCACCCTTGAGACCCTCTGTTTAAATACCTTTAGCTAAATCCAGTCCCCACATTTCCCACAGTGTAACTGTAACTGAAATCTGAGTCTGTCTGACATCCTTGTGTCATCTTTAACTTCTTCTAGATGACTTAAGACTAAAGATTCAGTTATTTATTGTCATTGTACTGGACAGCGCAACAAGACCGAGCCAGTGATGTAAACAAAAACACAAGTCAAGATATGTAAACAATAGGTATAATACAGTTAATAAATATATGCATTGTACAAATGGATAGGTAGTATATGGTAGTGCACAGGGGGTCGAGAATTAGTGTGAGTCCCTTAGTGAGAATCTTTTAGTGTCTGGTTAGCATATTGGGGTTAGTCTGGTGGTGTGATCTTCTGCCTGATGGTAGCAGTTTAAACAATAGTCCAGGTGATGCGTCCTTGTGGATGTTTGTTAAGATATGTTCTTGTCAGAAGAGAACCTCCACTGGAGTGCAGATGGTATCCTTGAGCTGACATTGATTTCATCTGGTTCCTCTATCCACAGCTTCACTATGGTTTGAGGCTCCAGGTCCACCTGCTCCATCCTTCCAGGAAGCTCCTGGCCTCTGCGGGAAGGGGAGCCTGCTGCCAGGACCCATGGCCGTGCACCTGTAAGGGGCCGTCGAGCTTCCGCGTCTCCACTCACCAGACTACGGTCTCCGCTTACATCTCCGGGGCTCTCCTGGAAGCCACAGCTTCCATCGGGGCCCGCACTGCCATCCCCTGCCTGGCCAGCTCCTCCGGAAAGACCATGCTGAAAGGTAGGCGAGACGCCGTAAATCCGGGGGTGACCACAAACCAGGAAGCCAGGGGGGGCTCTGTGTTATTACCCTCAACCCACAGAGCCGGCACTAACGAATCGTTATGCCTGTGTGCAGGTTTTGGCCAAATCCAGTTAACCACATGGCCACAGGTACTTACATATGCGGTCGCTGACTCACTGGCACTGCAAAACCGCCAAAGCTTGCCAGCCTGGCGCTATAGACTCAGCAGCAGTGTGCAGCCTAGTAGGTTAGGGATCTGTGGCCAGAAGGCTGTGGGTTTAAATCCCTCGGCAAGTGGAGTATTCATATCACTGTTAGGCCCTATAACAAGGCTCATAATCTCAGTCATTCCTGTGACACTGACTGTACTCTGCTCTCTGATCCTCACTTGTACATTGCTTTGGATAGTAGCGTTTACATTTAATAAATCTATTTAATGCTTTTATCCAAAGTAAACAGAAGGCTTATAAGTTTTTTTAATGTGTGCTCCCTGGAAATCGAACCCACAACCTTTAAATGGTTAGCGCATAAAAAAAGCGTCTGCTGAATGAATGTCAATGTAAACTTTTTTTATTTAACTACCTCTCAGCTTTTCAAAGTGCCAACAAGGACAGATGAATACAACAAATAAGTGAAATTGTATAATGTAGGGACCTCAAAGTGTAGTCACAGGTATTACCTTATATGTCATTCCCGACAAAGCAGTGGACGGGAACGTATTCCAGCACTATCTCACAGGGTTCATAGAGAAAGTGAGTTTCCACGGCGACAGCTGACAGTAACCATTCCACACAGTACAAATTCTCAGTGCGAGAATGTGGAAAAGGAGGGGGATTTGGTCCCGTTATGGGCTGTCGTTGCTGAACACGCTGTGCAGTGTAAATAGTGGCTGTGGTTTTGGACTGGGGCCGGGGAGGGGCAGCTGACTGGTGACGGATGACCTGAGACTGGCGGTGCACCCAGAACACGCTTGCGCCAAACGCATTCTGGGGGGGGGGCGAGATTTCACAGTCTGACCCCGCTGTCCCCCTTCCGTGGCATGGGCCAAGGCGGTACGCTTGTGTAAGATGAGCTCCGTCTCTCTCTCCCTCTGTCAAAAAGGGAATTTAAGAAAAAAAGTGACCAAAGCCAGGAGGCCTGTCTTTGAAGAGTCCCCCCCCCCCCCCCCCCCCCC
>JAODJW010000041.1:9492236-9506563 GCA_026777045.1 Hyperopisus bebe
GTCCCCCCTCCCCCCCCCGCCCCAAGCCAGATCATTCCTCCATCCAGGCATTACGAAGGATGCCCCCTCCTGGTCCTCGTGGTGTCCTTGGCTCTCTTCCTGCTCATAACATGTGTGAGGTGCAGTGGGAGGGGGACTAGCTGGCTGTTCCATAGCCCCTTGAACTTCCGCTCGGTGTCTCAGTTGGCGTCCGGGTGACGCACTCTGAATGTGTTGTTCTCAGGTGTGGTCTGACGTGTTAATTTCGCTTATTTTGTCTGCTATACACCCTTTAAGCTCTCTGGGTGTCTATGGCAGTGCCTGACAGAATAACCGTCCTGTGGCCCAAGACGTTAGTCCGATTACAGCTTCATTCTTAGTTGAGTGCTGGATTTAATATGCATTTTCCTCAAGGCATATCCCCAGGACCCTGCTCGGAATAAAAAGTCAGAAGATGGACGGATGAATGAATAGTTCTATAAATACTCAGTATGTACTCAGTAAGTTTTGATGCTGCAGTTAAAATATAAGAACTGTACATATGTTTGAAATCCAGTTTAAGGAACTATACCAAATTTTCCATTGCTGAGATAAATTCCTGCCTTTGATAGCACGGGGATTATAGAACTCATATATTGACTCTTCTGAATTGAGGTTACCGAATAATTGCAAGAGACTTCAAAATGCGTCAGTCCCCTGCATCAGTTCAGGAGAATCGGCTTCCAGTCTCGAGCTGGTTTTTGCAGGATCCACTATGCTAATTCAGTCGCAGCTGTTTGGTTGCAGGGTGGGGAATTAGGCACTAAGGGAATATTCGTAACAGGTTAATTAGTGAATAAGAGGTGTTTTTGCAAGAGGGGTGGGGTAATGTCAATGTAATCTTAGGATCAGGCTTTGTAAGCGGCCATCCAAATTAAGGCTGGTGTAGATGTGCTCCTCAGGTATAAGAGAGATGCTGCAAAGCAGGTTTAGTGAACTTCACAAGGCTCCGGGTTAATTTGCACTTTACACGCAACAAAGCAATTATTTGTTTGGCCTTTTATTCTTTTATGGACGGCTATCGTTTTCACCCTCCCGACGTTCTGCGCGCATCTGCAGACTGTGCTCCTGAAACGCTGTCTGGCCGTTCGCCGTGAGGAAAACCAGACGCCCTCTCGTTTAAATCGTACTTTAGTCGTGCCGCGGAGGCCCTGGACCTCTATTTGTTTGAAGTTGAATAGAATATATTGTTCTCCGCTCTGCCTGCTAGCTTGCGCGTACCTGCAAAGAGCCTGGAGTGAGAGAGTCCTTCTGGGACTCGGGATCCACCTGAATCCCCACTCAGGTTCTGCAGGACTTCTTTCTTTATTCCTTCCTTGTTTTTAAGTCCCCTATTTACTGCCTGTTCATTCCTGCCCAGGTGTGCTCACTTATTGAGCGAGTTCAGTGAGTCACGACCTGGCACCGCGGCACCGTGACTCTCCGTCGGCATTGTTTCGGCGCCCCGTGAGTCACCTGACGACTTCTCTATTTTTCTGTTGGCTTTGAGGAACTCGCTGGCTTTTAGTAAACGCCGTGCTGCATGTATGAGTTACGGCGCAGAATGGTCCAGCTGTTGCACCCCTCTGCCCTTCTGACACCAGGCTGGGTAAAGACTCCGCGAGTCTCCTGTCCCTCCCCGCGAGGTCCGTGGTGAGCACTTGTCAATTTTATCGTTGTTTATTAAATGGCTAGGGGTTGGGAGGGGGGCGGGGTCGTTCAGGTGGTTGTCCCCCCCCCCCCAGGAGCGTTGCGGGCGGCCCCTTTCATGTGCCGGTAACTGGAAGCCTGCTGAAGTCGCGGCTCGTGTGCTCGGGATCAGCTAGCTGCAAGGAGACGCGGGGAGCGACGCTCGCGGGAACACAGCTGCCGCCGCAATCGCTCGCCGCGGACCCCACCCGGCACCGGCCAGAGCCCGGACACGCGATCCCGCCCCCCCTCCTTGCCCCCGCCCGTGCCGATGAAGCCCTCGCAGAGGACTGACTGCCGGCTGATCAGTGAGTGCACGTCTCAGCTCCCTGGGAGCCTCTTGTTCTGCGTGGGTTCATTTATTATTGAACGGGAGCTTCGTTGATCCGCTTGACAGCTCCTCATATTCAGGTTTTTTTTATTTGTCCGGACACAGCTGCACGCGGAGGGTGTATAATGTGCCTGAAATGGAGCTGGCTGCTGAGTCTTAAACCCATTTGCCAGGATACTGGCGCTTTCCATAGCCCGAGCGGCAGTCATTTAACTGCGTTTTTCGCTTCGTTATTATTGCCTGTTGGTTCGTCGTAATGCAGTGGCGGCTTGACAGGTGATCCGGAATGTCGTCTCATGTCATGTGCGTGTAGATACCAGGGAACTCTCTCCAGAGGCGTGTGCGTATGTGCCGGCACGCGATCCTTCAACAGTTTTAGTCAGTGTTTGTTGGTCTTTGCACTTTTTCGATGATCTCGATCTAGATAAAAATTGTTGTTGTACGTAGAGGGTACTGGTTTGTTGTTTTTTTTTAATATCTGCAGGAAAGGTATGAATATACTGTAGATGTGGGCACCAACTTACCATCTTAAGTGAATATTAAAACTCAGTTCATTACTTGGAGTAGCAAAGTAGCTGAATCTTCCAGCGAGTGTTTTGTCAACGCCTCATGTGTACACAGGGTTATTGTTGTCATTTGTTTAGTGGTTCATAGGCATATGCACACACACACACACACACCGTGTCCTAATACAGCACCATTTATCTTGTTCAAGGTTCCCTGCAGAGGTCCGTAATTGCAAACGGTACATGTCGAACACTCCGTTCTTTTCCAGACACTCTGTTTTCAATGAGCGGTGGCACGCAGACGCCACTGCATGATGCTGCGTTTGCTACCTGCTTGGATTTCAGCACCTGTAGGTCCATAATGCGGAGGAATCGGGGACTGCGCTCCGGATGGCCCTGAGTGGAGTCATAATCTCGGTGTTGCCACGGTGATGCAAGGCAAACTCGAAGTAGCCAGAATGTCACGGAAGCTGATCTTGCCCTTTGCGCGCAGTAATGGGGAATGAGAAGAGTCACCGTTCGGGGGGGGGGGGCGGTATGGGGGGGGGGGTCTGAGCATGGCTGACTTAGCACCATAAGTTGCGGGAGGGGGGGTGCAGTGGCTGATGTTAGCAGGTGCAGCCAATAGCTTTTTTATGCTCTTTTGTCATGTGTCTTGTTTAAAATAAGCACAGATAGGGGCTAGTATTATAAGCATAATAGTACGTATATTTAACAAGTGATCAAAAACCGCCATTATAGCAGAGTTTCAACAAAGCAGAATAGATCGGTTTTGTCATGGAAATGCAAAGTATCTCAGGTCAGTTTATTTACTGTGATGTAATATGTAATACTAGTGACATAATCTTCCTGTTTCCTTACAGAGGGAGATGTGTGACAGTAAGTATAGAAATGCATGTAACAGCACATTTTTTCATTTTCTTTTTTATTAGGGTTAGGGTTAGGGTTAGGTTAGGGTTAGGGTTAGGGTTAGGTATGATCAGTTGTTCCTAGAAGCACTTTAGCATTAGACCAGAAAATGTTGTCCCTTTAATTTATTATTGTTGATTATCTTTGATTTTGAACATCACCATTATTCTGGTCTGTTCTGATAATTATTTTTTTTGGGTGCTTCCTCGCGCTGCTGGTTTTGTACTGGGGGGGGCAAAATAATCAGGCTCACTTAAGCCCCGCCACCCAGGCTGCGTTCCTTATTCTGTTTCCAACCCCATCAGTGATGCATTTTTATGATGCTGTATGTGCTCTGTTCCTAAATATGCTTTTTCGTCTTATGTTGTTATTCTCCGTGTAAGTCGCTGCCTTGTAATTGAACCTCCCTTCCACTGGAGGTGCCAGTGCTGTTTCCTTACAGCTGTCCATTATTCTGTAAAAATTCACATTCAAATTGTAATTGACCGCATAATTAATATTGCTATATTGTTTGACATTCCATTACCATGCAGCTTACAGAATTTCCTGTCTATTGTAGCTGCTGTTTCAGTGTCATGTATGCCATTTGATTTGACAGTATCTGTGTCTTGTTAAATACAGCATTAAAGCATAATTGAATAAATTTGAATGGGATTACATAAGGAGGGAGGCAAATTGAAACTGAAAATAAATTGATACTGTTGAGAGAGAGAGAGAGAGAGAGAGAGAGAGACTAGATTAGTCTTTCCAGTGTACTTGAATTTTAAGAGATTCCCTTTCACATTGGTTTCCATTCATTGTTCTTCTTTAACTAATTCCTGCCTGTTGTTTTTTTTTAAATATATTAATTAGAAAAGCACAGTAGTTCTGTCTTGTATTCCGAATCTCTGTGGTGCTGTGCGGAACAACCTGGAACATCGCAGATTAATTAAAACTTCCACTGCTTCCGAACTCCAAGTAGCTATTAATGAATAATGCTTTTGATTGGAGGATTTGGACATAATCCAGAGCTTATTACACCCACACTTGGGGTTTCCCAGATTTACAGATCTGCCTTGTTGTTTTGATGCTAAGATAGATTATTTGTATAGTAAGTTTACGTAATTGCTAATTAGTTTTACAAATCACTGTACAGTTCATATTCTTAAATGTCTTTGCATATCTAGTTATACAGTATGATAAGTGTTTTGTTAGTAAATGCATCTTGTAAATTACTCAGTATTTTGAGTATATCTCACAAACAACTAGACATTTCTTTGGATTTTGAGTGTCTACCAGAGCTGGGTACTAAATAATTAGTGAAATACTGGTAAAATGTCATGATTTCTCTATGTGGCATGTACATGTACAGTATGTCTGTCTGTATTGTAATTAAGTAAAATTAATTGTAACTACTGTATATCCTCACAAAAATTAGTTTCCTCTTGATTGCATATGGAGAGCCAGTGATTGTTCTTCTAATTTCTTTAATGTACTTAGAGAAGTTCAGCGAAAGGTGAATTAAAAATAAAATTATTACATTTGTTACGGGGTCCTTTTGTGATGTTGCCTGGGCAACATGCCAAGTTGCTACAGAAACAAGTCGCATTAGTCCTTGTTTGCTGGGGTTTTGTGGGGATTGAATGCGCAATATTTTTACTAACAGGGAACAAGCCTATCACATTACATATAATGGTTTAGGGGCGGAGCTGACAACCAACAATAAGAAACATAGGAGCTTCCAGCATCTGAAACTGGCGTTTGTTGATATCTGTTAGGAAGGTTTGCAGGGGGCGAAGGATATTACTCACATTCAGGGGGCAAACGGGTTTTCATCAGTAGTGACGGAAGTCCATCTGAGTGTGTTTAAGGAACCGCGGCAGTGACTTTTCTGGGGCTGGAGCTCGCTGCTGTTAGCATCCGCGCTACCGGGCGTGCCGGATGCCCCTTCACGCTTATTATTTTTAGTTTCCTGAACTGACGGCCATCAACTGTGCAACAGTTTTTTATACCTGGGAAAAGTACGAATCCATTCATAGAATTAGTTAATAATGCGCTAAGTAGTTTATTTTAAGCTACCGGTCATGCTGGTGGTTCAGATAGTCGGGAAGCACCAAGCAAACAGTATGAATCTTTGTTATTCTTGTTGCACATCTCTTCCCATTTTGCAGGGCCTCTTGGGACCTTCAGTATAAGGGGTAGGTCGTCCAGGACATCAGGTCTTTCCCTGGGCAGATGGGCAGCGGATCCACTGCGTTTATAGGAATCAGGTGCAGTGTGTTGGGCGCCATAACGGAGTTGCTGTCCCTGCCACCAGGGTCCCTCTGCATCCTGGGTCCGGCTTTGTGTACATGTGGGCATCCTGGGGCTCCCGGACTTCTCACCTTGCTAAAGAGAACGGCTCTTTCTTGACCACAGAGTTTGGGTCGCGGGACCATTTTCAGTTGGTTGTGGAATGTGTGGTGTGAACAAAAATGATGCCCCCCCCCCAATTAAATACTTGTACTGCCGCCACCCATGTCGACAAGTTTCATTGTGAATTTGGGTCGTGATATACCGACCCAAAGGAATAATGTGGGTTGAGAACCGATGCTCTAGCAGAAGGTGCTCCTCTAAGCCGTACGATTCAGGTTTCCACAAAATGAGGATAGATGTTTTTAGATTTGGTTTGAAACCTTTGAGGGAGCTTTTCTCCTGTTTGGTCGATCTTTAATGATTGCTGTGTACCTTCAGGGGTCTTCCTTTCTAAACGTCGTAGGGTGAATGGATCATGATGTTTTGATCTGTACATCGACAGAAGCCGATGCTTTACTCTTGGCACTCTCTGACTTCTTTGTAAGATTTAAGATGGCTCTCTCTGTCGCTGTTTCACCCTACAGAGCGCCCACTGTGCACCACGATGGCGGGGAGTGGCTCGCTGCCATCCACCATGACGGGCATCAGCAAGGAGCTGGCGGACCTGCGGCACCTCATCCAGTTCCCCGAGGAGATCGCCGCCATCCTGATGGAGCAGGAACAGCGCCTATACCGCCGCATCTTCCCCCTCGACTACCTCTGCTTCCTCACCCGCGACCTGGGTTCCCCCGATTGCCCCAGACGCCACCCAAACCTCAAGTTCTCGTTGTCCGCCCCAACCGTGTCCGGCCGCACCAGCAGGGCAAACACCGTGGAAGACCTGGTCACGCGGTTCAATGAGGTGAGAAGTGGCGTCGCTGCGGAAAATCGCCCGAGGACACTCGAGATAGCGGCCGATGGAGAGGCAAATGGTTAATTTATCAGTATTGGTAGAGTCCCCAGAAAGCTTTTCTTGTGTGGGACGTTGGGAGTCTTCATGGCAGGTTGGCACTGGGACTGGTCACACCACACCAACGAAGCTGATGGTGAGATTCCGCCCCCTGGTCCGTATGTTCTCCACATAGTGTCTGAATGTGTGTGTGCCCTGTGGTGGACTGGCATCCCGTCCTGGGTGTCTTCAGCCTTATGCCTTGCACTGCTTGTAAACCTCTGGATGGATGGATGGACAGATGGATGGATGGATGATTTGACTAAATGTCCTCTCCAGGAGTTTTGCTACTTATTTTGCCAAATGTGCTAGCATACGTCTGATGTCACCTTCCGATTTCTTTGACATTATTTTCTGCTTATTACCTGGTGCTTGTTTGAGAAGGCAGAGATTTCTCTGGCCTCACATAGCTAACTTGACTCAAGTTACTCCTTTTGGCAGGCAGGACTATAGCCCTGTAGCCAGAGCACTTTATTTGAAATGTCATTAATATATTATTCTTGTATTATTGATGCACGGAGGTTAATATCTCTCCAAAGGGCGATACAGCAGCCTTTGCTGTTATAGAGCCATATATCCTGTTAGGGTCCCGTAAGTAAGCGGCAGGGATAAGATGGATGACTGAGAGGCGCCCAGGATCGTCTTGCTGTCCCATTGTGTTCCACTTTTACCTTGTATAGTATGTGAAGTATATTGTCTGGTCAGTATGTAAATGCATGTGGTAATATGTTGTTTAGTAAATGTATAAGTGTAGCACCATGGGCTCAGGGAGACGATATTTCATCCCAAATGTATTATGTGCCGCATAACGATGTTTCAGTCAACAACGGACGGCATGTACAATGGTGGTCCCATAAGATTTTAATGGAGCTGAAAAATTCCTATCGCCTAGCAACATCTTAGATGTCGTAACATTGTAGCACAATGCTGGTGATGCTGGTGTAAACAAACTACTGCTTTGCCAGTCGGTAAAAAGTAGAGCACAAATAATTGCTATACAATACTTGATATATAATAAATGATAAACAACTATGTTACTGATTGATGTATTTACTATACTGTAGATTTTGTCATTATTTAGGCGGACCCTATTCCTAGGTTTGTGTAAGTACTCATAAGACAATGACATCACCTAACAACACATTTCTCAGAAATGTATCTCCGTCGTCAAGCGACGCATTACTGTACGTGTACATTGATGGGCTGACAGTAAAGGTCTCTTGAATCTTGACAAAAACCTTCATCATTCAGAAGCCCAGACCCTGAGGTTCGAGGGGCGTGAACTGATTCTGAAGTCACGCTTAGCTTTCCGGCGCTGTCCAATAAGACGGCCCAGCTGTCTGGTATATAAATATATGTTGTTATTTTCATGAGCAGCCCTGGCGGTTGTTGAGACAGGAAGCCAGTTAGTCATCGGATTCATCTCATGCTCGTGTCGAGAGGACAGCCAGGGACATTGATGGATGTGATGGTTCAGCTTCTGTTTTATTTCTGACTTCTGAACAGGTTTGTCTGATGACAAGAGCTACCGGTCTTGGGAGAAAAGGCCCTGTTCAGCGATGAGGAACTGACCTGAGAATGTGCCGTTCAGTCAGGGTTTTTTTTTTGTTTGTTTGTTTTTTTTTAGAGTTTCCCACACATTGTCCTGCAACGCAACACTCAAAGGTTTGCTCTGTACAGGGGTCAGTCTATGCAGAGAGCTGCTCCTTTGTACATTTGCTAAGTGGTTGGGGGCTGTATTCCCACAGCCCAAAGCACCCCACCAGCATCCCATATGGGCGATATTAGGGTTTCAGATTTCCCACCAGTCTCTCGGTCAGCATCCCACGTCACTTCCTGTTTCTGAGCTTAGAACGCTTGTCATCCTATATATTCCAGAACCGGTTTGACCCATGTTTGAGTTGTCGGATTTAAGTTGCCAGCTTACTGGCACGGGCCTGTTTCCCTGGACTGTAAATGATGTAGATTGATGTTAGAGCAGAATGGCTATTAATAGGCCACAATAATAAACTAGTAGGATGTGGAGCTTACAATCACGTCCCGGGTTCTTTCCCTTTTGTAGAATATGTGTTTGCTGCTCTGGATGCCTGCTTTGATGCCTTTGCTGTCCTGGGACTGAGGACAGAAGCCTCAGGTCCTGCTAGAGGATTTTCTCACCAAATTGGATTACAGCAGACTCACTGATGTAATGCCAACAAAGCTAAGGTCCACGTTGCTTAATCACGGTGTCATGTTGCAGTTGCAGGTCCAGCTTCATGTATCTCCAGCTCCTATTTTTACCGTGGGCTCTCAAGGGGGTCAAAATGCTCCCCCAGGCCGTGATTTCACAGCACCCATTGTTAGCTGAACAAGAAGCTTGGGGTTCCTGAGAGTATTACTTTAAATCATTATTCTTTAAAAATTAGTATTTCGTATTCTTGAAATGCTGGTCCGTAATCTGATTTCACACAGGGGTGGACAAACGCATTCCTGACATTTGAGATTTAAGTAAAGCCTTGTTTGAGTAATTTGTATTTTAATTTTTTTCTGCTTTCATGGAGACCATCATGAAAATGCATTTCTTGGTTGTTGTTTTTTTTTTGTATCTCTCTGGTTTCTCTGGGGATTTTTGATTGTTCTTCACAGAAGTGTAATATGATATCTGGGAAATGTTTCTTTTTTGTTTTTTCTTTTTTTCCCTGGCCTGACATTTCCAGAAAAGGCCAGATAGATGTTCACTCATCATCCAGGACCTACGGTCAGAACCTTGTCAGTGTTTATGTAATAGAATTGTTTCTGAGTAGCGTTTGAGACTGTACACAACAGCAGAAAACCAAGTGTTTCCACTCTGTCCTGCCATCTTCCTGGATAAAATGCTTGAAAAAAATGATTTTGTGTACAGTACTTTCATATTAATCCATGACTATTGAATATTGATTTGGATTGCTTTGAAAAATAGACAATATTTAGTTCTCTTCGCTGTTAGATTTGGAGAATAGAAATGTGTACAGTCCTCTGCACATACTGTACAGTACCAGACGAAAGTCTGGACGGATCTTCGGAAAAAGATTTGTTTTCCAACTAAATAACGACCCTAAGCGAACCTTGAGGTTATATAGCAAGTATTCTCTTGTCACCAAGGAATGAGATGGAATTCTGTGATAAATGACCTGGTCCCCACAATCCCCGACCTAAACCCTATAGAGTTGGCTTGGGATGAGTTGGATTGAAGAGTAAGAGCAGGTAGCCAACTTGTGCCCAGAACTTGTGGAAGTTCCTTCAGGCCTATTCCAGGTGGCTACATCTGGAAACTGGTTGATAGAATGCCAAGAGTCTGCAACGCTGTCATCGATGCATAAGACAGCTAGATTCTAAAGTTTGATCAGATCTTGAGATGTTGAACATTTCTCTTGGTCATGGCAGTATTTGATATGCATTGCTTCATTGTTACGAGGTCTTTTACTACAAGGCGAATAACATAGCTAAGATAGATACAAATGCATTAAAAGCAAACGAGTCTCGATTTTTGATTGTACCTGCATACTGTTTTCAGCCTGTAAGTCGGACTGGCCAGTTAATATGAGGAAATTAAAAGGTCACATGGGTCAGGTTGCTGTGTCCGAATTTAACAAAAAATGAAAGAGAGAAACATGCTATCAGCAGGGAAGATGCCCACTGATTGCAGCAGCTACACAGTTAGTTAAGGCTACGATTAGAGATCTTAATAAAGGGATAAAAACGAACCTCTGAATATCTTGCAAAACCCCTGTTACTGCCAATAGCTGCAGTGTTATAAGTGTGGATAATCGGCATCCAGTGAGGCTCGTGCCTAACAGAGTTGTAGAAATGAGGTTGGATATATTGGCAGAGAACCCAATAGAGAGCCCCCCCCACACTGGTGTCTTGAAGTTTATATTCTATCCCAGAATCCTTATTTGTGTTCACCCACATGTTTGTTACATATAAGTTGATGCAGGGGTGGGGCCACAGGGCCACTGGCCCCAGCTGAAAGTTGATTGGCCCCAGAGAGCCTACTCCCATGTCACTCAACTATTCTAAACAAATCATTAGCTAATAATAAGGTTGCCCCTTCTGTAGGAATTATAGCCACTGTTATGCCCCCCACTTTAAAATTCTGGAATTGCCCTGTTTCTATGGAAAGGCTCCTCTTTGCTCAGTTTCAGTTTCATTTTCTTAACTTTCCTCAAAATATTCTTGCCGTATATATTTTTCAGGATTTAACGTCTGTAAGTCTGCTAATGACTGACGATAGCAGGACTTTACCTTGAGAGAGACACCAGCAACAAGAATCACTCTCTGTCTCTGACTTCATGGTATATATACCCAGTGACGTTTTTAGCGTAGCTTCCATCACTGGTAACTGGGTTTCTTCAGCTCCAACTCAGTCCCATAACCATAGCTGGTTTGGAGGCCTAAATTGTCACATGAGAAATCAGAGAACGCTGAACTTCCAACCTCCATTTCCCAAAAGGAGCTGAAACAATTGGGCTATTTTGGTTTGGTCTTAATTCAGTTGAAAAAAGTGTTTACTTCACATAATTGTGAAATGCACCCTATGGCAGTGACCACACAACACGTTATGAGTTTTCCACCGGCTTTCTCATAGAATCGCAGAATTCAGGCTGTTCCTTTTTTTTTTAATCGCTTAAAAAATCCCAACCATGAACCTGAGGTCCGTTCTCATTTAGTTTTTGTTTGGATGGTCAAACTCAGTAGGAACTGTATTTCTCATAAACAAATGAAAGAAAAGAATACTTAATGTTTTGGACCTGGTGTGATCTTTCGCTTAAATGAGAGAAGTTATTTAAATGTGCAGTGCTTTACCCTTTAAGAAATGCAACGTTCATCTACTGTCCCCGGATCTCGGTGTCTCAGGTTAGCTCGTGGGTGACCTGGCTCATCCTGACTGCCGGCTCCATGGAAGAGAAGAGGGAGGTCTTCTCCTACCTGGTGCACGTGGCCAAGTGCTGCTGGAACATCGGCAACTACAACGCGGTGATGGAATTTTTGGCAGGGCTCAGGTGAGGTATGGGTCAACTGATGGGTTGTCACAAGGTGTTTGGGGAAGGGCTTGTGTTACAGAGGCACTCTTTTTAGGGGTCTTAGTAGGGCTGGTAACAGAAACATCTTGAGAGCATTCTTGGCTGGTCTCAGTTGAACTACAGTCGTTTTGGGGGGAGTCCTGGAAATTCTATTTCATAGAAGGTTGATAGTGAACCTCCAACTGAGTTGAAGAAACTCGCGGTTCGGCCTTCCGCTGACACTCCTAACTTTTTGTCGTGGCCACAGGTCTCGTAAGGTTTTAAAGATGTGGCAGTTCATGGACCAGTCGGACATCGAAACCATGCGCAGCCTGAAAGACGCCATGGCGCAACACGAGTCCTCGTCCGAGTACAAGAAGGTGGTAAACCGGGCCCTAAATATCCCCGGCTGCAAGGTGGTGCCCTTCTGCGGGGTCTTCCTGAAGGAGCTCAGTGATGCCCTCAACGGGACGGCGAGCCTCATCAGCCTGCGGCCTCACTTCGACTCCCAGGACGACTCCATCGAGGTAGGGCGTAGCACCCTACCCCTGATCGCTATGGCAACTTAAGTGTGGGCCCCTCCTGATCAGAGATTCCCGGAATCCCTTCAGTTCGTCACGGGATACGGCGGCCAGGATCGCTTCCTGCGTCGTGTCGGGAAGGACGGCCTGCACAGCCACGACAAGGAGTCGACCGTCAGCAACATCCTGCAGACCATCCGTAGCTGTAACCGGAGCCTGGAGTCGGAGGAACCGGAGGAGAACATGCGCGATCGACACCCCAGCCTGAGGCACTCCCTCCGAGAGAGGGGCAGGAACCAGTAAGTGCCCAACACACATAACCCTGCCCCAAGTCATTCACCCCCCTTCAGGAAAATTGTTCATATTCACACATGTAGACCAACAGAGTCACCATATTATCATTACATGCTAGACGACAGCCGTTTTTCATAATTAATATAATCTAATACATAAACTTGTAGTTCATAAGGCAACCTCAAAAAACCTTTATATACTCGAAAAGTACAGTTTGGATCTATTATAAGGTTAAGCTGTTTAATAACCAAAAGCATCTTGGCGCAAGTTCAGTGGAGTTTAAAGGTAGGGAGAATCAAATGAAGACAGGTTTTACCGTTAAACAGGTTGGTAAACCACGCCTTCTTGTGTCTGTAATGTAAGCCAGGTGTTCTCATATCTGAGAGGTTTAAGGAGTTTAAGGAGTGTGGTGCAGGTAATAGCTTCGACCTGGAATAGGAGGCATTGTCATCAAGCTGGTAGATATTCCACACATGAGTCTGAGAAAGAAACAGTAGTTTACCAAGGAGAAATCAGCGTGGCACACGACGGTGATGACTGGACTGGATACTGGGATGGTGCGTGACTTTGCAGGCTAAACCTCTGTGCCTGTGATCAGAAGGTCGCTGGTTCGAGCCTGGCCTCGGTAGGACAGTCACATGTCTGCGGGCCCTTGACTGAGGCCCTTGATCCCCAGCTCCCTGGGTGCCGCATGGTGGCTGACCCTTAGCTGTGACTCCCAAGCCTGCTCTCGCCTGTCTGTGTGTCTTTTGGAGCGTAAGATGGCATAAAACAAAAGAGAATTTCCCCATGGGGATTAATAAAGTATCACTATAATTTACATATGCATAGCTAATGGCTGGAGTTTTATAGGCTTTGGCCACAATTAGATTGTAATTTTGCGTAATACGATGGAAATTATTATAAGAGCCTTCCAATTTGGTCTAGGAGTAATTCCTGGGGGGCAATTAGCTTGAATTTGGTCTGTAATGATATTATTTAATGGTGTCCAAATGTATAGACATTAATTCTGTATTTTCCTTTGCCAATTTCTTAGCCCGTATAACATTTTTGTTTCGCCACCACTTGACAAAGCTCAAAAACGCATTGTGAAATTGTTTTAGAAAAATTGTGTCTTCGGTGCTGAGTAAGCAAAGAATTTGGAGCACACACATCACTGAAGCCTTTTGATCATGACTTTGAGCTGCTGCTCTTTTGTTTGCTTTGTTTTTTTTTCTTAATGTGATTAGTGTAATTCGTTTAACTCCACTTCGGAACGAGATGTCGCAGGTGCACTAGTTTTCTGCTGTTTCCTGGCGCCCGCCTCTTAGTATCCTAGCAACGGCTTGCATTCGCCAAAGTGATTTTTTTTTCCCCTTTCTGTTGGAAATTCACTCTTAAAACATTACCTAATTTGGCTTATTACAGAAAATTGACTTATGAAAAGGAAAACGGGATGAAGGGCATATTAGATTTCATGAATCGGCAAACACATTTCATGATCAGTACTGTGCAGCTGTGCATTTCTTCTAAATTACTTTTTGTGCGACAGTGATGTTTTCACTCAGTAAAGTGAGGCTGACAGTGGAGGGGGGCATTCTGGGAGCCAATCGGCTTTCAGCTGGGGTCAGTGCCCCTGTATAGCCCCCCACCCCCCAGCTGTGCTCTGTCAAGCCTCCCTCTCTTCTTAAAGTTATGCCTTGAGTTTGTTCGCTTCTGGCGAAGTCAGCGCAGTGGACGAATCATCCCCAAAGTGCGCTGCCTTTCCGCCAGCCTGCCAAGCCCCCCCCCCCCCCCCCCCCCCCCCCCCCCCCCCCC
>JAODJW010000041.1:9506663-9532344 GCA_026777045.1 Hyperopisus bebe
CCTTTCCCCCCGCCTGCCAAGCCCCCCCCCCCCCCACCGCCGCTGCCTACCTCTGACCTCTGACCTCTCCTCTCTCCCGCTTCTCCATCCTAGTTCACTGCCTGTCAGGGACACGTCTGAGTCAAACCGTGTTTTGTAAGTTGACCTTCCCGCTTCTTGCTTTTTCCCGCTTCACTTCTGTTCGTGACGTTTGCATGCTGCTTTTTTATGCCTGTTTGAAATTTTGCGGGAGTTCAATGCGACGGAGTTCAGCCCCTAGTAGATTACCTACAGTTTTGGGGTAGTTTCTGATTGTTGGGGTAGTTTACCCGCGGACCAAAGACGTCCCTCTGGGCAGCCAGGGAGAACGCTGGTGCCAGTACAGTTTGTTAGTCACGGGAAAGACCCTGGGAGATGTAGGCCTGATCCGTGATCTTCTTGACCAGCAGGTTTATTGTGGGAGACCTCTCCGACTCTGAGGGTGATTTGTCGGAGCAGGGGAAGGAGGGGGACTTCCAGGGTGTCGAGGAGACGCCCAAAGCTTTCGCCCACGGTACGGAGCTCATCCCCTGGTACGTGCTCTCCATCCAGGCCGACGTCCACCAGTTCCTCCTGCAGGGGGCCACGGTCATCCACTATGACCAGGAGTCCCATCTGACCGCCCGCTGTTTCCTGAGGCTCCAGCCGGACAATTGCTCCCTGACCTGGACCAAGTTACAGGGTAGCTGTCCTTCCAATGGAAAAGCAAAGAATGTGACAGTAGGGGGCAGTGTTGAGCCCGGCCACAGCAAAGCCCAGTACAGTGGACATGTGGTGCTGAATGGGCTGGCAGATGGACTTCTGGACCTTTCTGTCGTGAAGGCGGTGTTCATGGGCCACGCGGGGGTGGACATCCACGCCGTGTGCATGCAGAACAAGCTGTGCAACATGAACCTGGCCGAGAATGCGGTCACCCTGCTCTACGGGCTCCACACCACCGACAACAAGCTGCTGCACTTCGTCGCCCCCGGTTACACAGTGCGCATGCTGTACGAGGGGCTGCGCGAGCTGGCCAGCGCCGCGCGCAAGATCCGGAGATTTCCTGACCAGAGGCTGCAGTGGCTGAGGAGGCAGTACATCAACCTGTACCAGGTACACTGTCAGTGTCATTATTCACTATGAACAGCAGGGGGCATTCGTCCTGTTGGGACTATTTCAAAATTTATGGATAGCATCCCGGGCTAGCTAATCATGGGGCTGTTATCGCCCTGAGAGATGATGGATAGATGGATGGATGGACAAATGGTTGGACAGATGGATTATAAGACAGATAGACAGAAAGCTAGTTAGCTTGCTGTAAAGTGGCCTGTTATGACAGCTGTATCATTGTTGTAAAATGTCTGACCCCCCTCTGCTTTAGTGTGTATCTAAATTAGCTGTAATGGGCTCCTTCTGATTGGTCCTCCAGGAGGACGGCAGGTACGACGGCCCCACTTTGGCCCAGGCTATACAGCTGTTCGGAGGCCGGCGCTGGCCCGTGGACCTGACTACCGGCACCATCCCCGGCAAGGGCAGCCCCATGTCTACCGGCGGCACCAAGAAGAAGAAGAAGGTCCTCATAAGGGTGAGGATCTGCGGCTCCTCAAGTCGAACCACACCTTCGTCTCGCGTCTCACGTGCGCGTGGCCTCGTCTGACGCCTGCACTTTCTCGCACCGGCACCTCCCAGGGTGACAGCGGGGAAGCCACGGATGATGAGACCATCTCACGCAAGACGAGGGTCAAGGAGACACTGGGCCGGACCGGGTCTGACCCGTCGGACTTTGTGGATCAGGACGACCCAGGTGGGTCTCCCTGCCATTCCTGCACTCCTCTGTATCACCGAGGCACCATGGCCGCCGGTTTTACACCATCGGCTTTCCCCCGCAGACGATGGCTCTGCCTTTGGCTTCCCGGGCCCCTTCTCCCTGGCGCCTGGTAAAGCCCCTCCCCTCAGTGGCTCCTCCACTCTCCCTGCCCGGCCTCACACCTCCCCCGTCCTGTCCTCCAATGCCAAGGCCCAGGTGGGGTAAGTCGCCGATCCGGAGATTCCTGCCTATGCTTGATCATAGGCGTGGATTGTGGGTGGTTCAAGATGGCAGGTAGCTGCACGTCCCAGATGGCTGAATTTTACCTAACGTCTTAAAAATCCTCCCCTGCCCATCTTGAACTGGGTTCAGCGTTAGTGACCTAGAAACCAAAAACATAATGAATCTTTAAATGTGTCACTGGACGTCACGTTTGGTCGATTCCAAAGCTCACGCTGGAAACTCCCTCGTTTTTCTCTCTCGCTGACCTGACTGGTGACCCGTGGACCATGTTCCACGCCACGTCGTTGCAGAAGCAGGACCAGCAAGAGCTGGCACGGCCGGGGACGGGCGCCCCTGAAGGGCTTTCAGAGCCTCACGCTCTCCGACAGCGTGATGACCTTCACCGAGTTTGTGGAGCTCTTCAAGTCCTTCAGGTAATAACGTTCATGCGTGTGCCAGAAGGTTCCGGATTGAGGTCGCCTGTGTGTAGGGGGAGACTCATCATCACTCTTTCTGCAGCATTAGAAGCAGGAAGGATCTGAAGGATCTGTTCGACACCTACGCCGTGCCCTGCAGTCGCACCACACCGGACCAGACCCCACTTTACACCAACCTGAGGATAGACGATAAAATCACTGGCATGCAACCTGACCTCGGTGCGTCGTCCTCGTTTTTTTTTCAACCGTTGTCAATAATATTTAGATGGACCTCATTGAGGATGACCGATACCTACTGTACTCATTTGTGCAATACCAGAAAGTTCTTCACATGACATTATTTCTTGGAGACAATGTTGGGGTTCTTGAGGTTGGGGGTTGTAGAAAGTGATGTTTTAGAGTGCTTCCCCTTTAAGGAGATCTTCATTGGTGGATTGTGTTTTTGTTGACGCACCTCCTACTGTGTCCCTATTAGACCACTGCTCTTTTGACGTATTTTTCTTCACAGACCTTGTGATGTTTTGTTCGCTTTTTTGAAAGCAGACCTCCTGACACGCAACGGCTCCGACCTGGGCCTCTTCATCCACACCCGGCAGCAAATGTCAGACAACCAGAAGCAGATCTCTGATGCCATTGCGGCAGCCAGCATCGTCAACAATGGCACCGGGGTGGAAAGCGCCTCATTGGGTGTGCTGGGACTGACCATCCTGCAGCTCAACGACTTCCTGGTCAACTGCCAGAGGGAGCACCTGACCTACGACGAGATCCTGAGCATCATCCAGGTGGAGAGGAGCACACGGCACCCTCAGGAGGCCAAGAAAAAAAAGAGACAAACTTTGTCGCCTGAGTTGTCAGAAACACACATCCATGCTCTGATCTTCATTTACAGTGTGAATTGGAGAACAAATTTGAACACAAAAAAATTCAGATTCTATCTTTTTCTCAATCACCAAATGTTGCTTGAAAACCTTGGTCAGATGAATGCCGTGTCACATTTTAATGTCTTTTTCTTTTCATTTTTAGAAGTTTGAGCCCTCTGTAAGCATGCGCCAGATGGGCTGGATGTCTTTTGAGGGTTTTGCCAGGTAAGTTTATGTTGGTTCATGCCTTTTATCGTGAATGTTTCGGTTTAACGTTCGGATAAAGGAAACCTTTTCTTAATTGTGTGCAATCACTGCGCTTTAAATTTAGTCACTATGTATTGATTCTGGGCTTTAGGTTTCTGATGGACAAGGACAACTTTGCCTCTACGATTGAGGAGTCCCAGGTAAACCTGGAGGATCTTCAGTACCCACTGTCTTACTATTACATCGAATCGTCACACAACACGTACCTCACCGGCCACCAGCTCAAAGGAGAATCCTCGGTGGAGCTCTATAGTCAGGTGAGATAGACTCTTCAGTCCCGACTCTGCTATCTGTCATGTTCTGTGGTCTGGCAGCTTTGGGGAAGACCTTTCGGTCCCTGGAATCCTTCGCTTCTCAAACACAGTAACTTTCAAAAGATCACTTTGCCTGGCTCGCATTTCTAGGGATTTCGGAGGTCCACTTGCATCCGCATCAGGAAAGCACTGATGCGGATCTCTGCATTTATTCGTCGGAAGATGTTGATGAACCTCCTTGCCCCACCTGCAAACCCCATCCCCCCACCCCAGGTGCTGCTGCAGGGCTGCCGGAGCGTGGAGCTGGACTGCTGGGATGGCGATGATGGGAAGCCTGTCATATACCATGGCCACACGCTCACCACCAAGATCCCCTTCAAGGTTGGGGCCCAAGACCCATGACCCTGTTCTCTCTCATGTCATAAGTGAAACAAGGCTATAATACAAGATTAAGGAGTGCTGCCTTTTATTTTTGGTGTTTTTTGTATTTAGTATTTATTTTTAGATTTCACTGCAACTTCAGTTCCTTTTTTATGCTTCCAGGATGTGGTGGAGGCAGTGAATCGTACAGCTTTCATTAAATCAGACATGCCTGTCATCATCTCCATTGAGAACCACTGCTCCTTACCCCAGCAACGCAAAATGGCAGAGATCTTCAAGGTACCTCCATCCAGTCAAAGTCCTTGGTGTCTTCCAGGGGTTTTCTAGAGGAACATGGTGAACTCCTTGTCCTTTCCTGGGATTTTAATCTCTGGAGATGTTGTCTCTCCCTGTGTACTCGCGTAGACTTCCGGGATGGTTTTCCGACGTGTCATCTTCTGGATTTTTGTTTTCATTGTTCCCCACAGAACGTGTTTGGGGACAAGCTGGTGATGAAGTTCCTCTTCGACAGCGACTTCTCCGATGACCCCCTGCTCCCTTCGCCCGTTCAGCTCAGGGGCAAGATCCTGCTGAAGAACAAGAAGCTGAAAGCCCACCAGGCCCCTGTGGACATCCTCAAGCAGAAGGTGAGCCCCCCCCCCCCTCGCTGGGGACGATGGCACCAGGGGTGAGGCCATTCCGGTTTTGGACTCGGTGCTTTCGGGAGTGACCTGCTGTTGTAACCGTAGGCAAAATACAGAAAATCCACCTCTGTTAATACCTGCAATTTAATATTATAAGCAGGAAATTTTCATAAAATGGGAATAATAATAGATGGAGGAATGTAGGCTGGCCACTTCTGACTGTTACCACCCCCCCCACACACACCCCCTCTCAGGCCCACCAGCTGGCCCACATGCAGGCCCAGGCCAGTAACGGTACGCCAGCCCCCAGCCCCCCCGCCACCAACGAGGAAGAGGAGGAGGAGGAAGACGAGTACGACTATGACTACGAGTCTCTGTCCGATGGTAGGAATAGCAGCGTTTCTGCATACAGGGTAGTTTCTGTGGCACACACCTATAGCATACACACCGACTCAGGGCAGGAACCCAGCCTGAAGACCAATGCAGCACACGCTATCCACATTGCGAAAGCACACAGTCCTACAGATTGTCATTCTGGTGTCGCACAGCAGTGTCTCAGATGCCAGTGCTATTACGCCCTTTCAGCCTCACCGTTTGCCCTCGTCCTCTGAGTACTCATTAGACATTTCCTCCCTGAAATCTGAAGACTCGTCTCTGTATGTCCCTCTCTCTTTCTCCCTCTTGCTGCCTAACTGCCACTCTCTAGCCGACGTCCTAACTGCTTCCACCACTTCTTACAGCCTAGAAGGTAAAGTCCCCCCCCCCCCCAACACCGAGGTCTCTTGGCATGTGGTTTGAACGCCAATACCGTGTGACCGGCCTGTTTCTGTTGCTCCAGTGTGTGTGTGTGTGTGTGTGTGTGTGTGTGTGTGTGTGTGTGTGTGTGTGTGTGTGTGTGTGTGTGTGCGTGCTGCATGGCCGTGGTCCCGTGCCCCTCAGGCAGGTATAAGAAAGACCTGCGCTCATTTGTTTTTAGACACGCCGTGTGATTAGGGGAGACCGGCTACTGTAAACAAACAGAGAGTGTGTTTACAGTGCGTTCTGCAGGCGGCAAGATCCCCGAAATCACTGCGGCGTTCCGTTTTAATGTCTGCCTCAGAGAGCCCCTCTATAAATATACACTGTAAACACACACACGCCCCTCAGCACTATGACGTCGCCCCTCATGACAGAGGCCCCATCTGCTTTCTCAGGCCCCCGGGTTCCCTTTCAGAGACTGGGAGTAAATCGCCCCCCCCTCGCTCCCCAGGGACCCGGTGTGGCCTGTTTAGCTGTAGTCCCGTTGGACATCAAAAACGTGAACCATGCAGACACCACAACACAGCTGAAAAATATCCCTGCCGATCGCGCCGTGTTTTTGAGTGGTGGGACTGCTTTGCACGCTCTCTGCACGTTCTTGTATGCTCTATGCACCCTTAGCTTACGTTTCCTCTGTTGCTGTTGTGTGCTGGTGTGCAGGAAGGTCGTGACCATACGTGCCCAGATGTTTTAGTTTTGCTTATGCGAAATTACCTGAAATTACCCCTAAAACTCCAGATGTTTCGATGACCAAACCTGCCGATGAAACGAGCTGTAACGCAGCCAGTGAGAGTGCTCCTCATTTCATGGTGATACTGACATGGACTGAAACTGGTGGAGGAATGAGATCAGAGATTCAAGAGAAGAGTTGGCGGTCTTACAGAAACCCTGACTGCATGTCTGCGCTAACCACAGACAACATCCTGGATGACCGACCGGAGGGAAGGTCACCCGTGGAGAAGTTTCATTATGAATCCAACGACGAGATGCCCAAGAGGACAGCCCGGAAATTGGACAGCCCAGCTGCAAGCAGAGGGAAGGTGAGACAGATTGTTCCCACGAGCCGGCCTCCTGCTTCGAGGTCCATGTCAAGACAGTGTGTTCTCCCGGGATGCAGAATGAAGCTGCCCATATCTGCTCATATTTCCCACGTAGGTGTTCGACCTGGAGCTCGAAGAGGAGTTCAACCTGCCTCAGAACAAGAAGGAGAGCCGGCAGATTGCACAGGAGCTCTCCGACCTGGTCATCTACTGCCAGGCCATCAAGTTCCCAGGTCAGCATCCCCCGTCCGCTTCAATAGCCCCGCCTTGCCGCTTGTTTTTTTTTTAACGTTTCGGGCTTTTGTACGATCGTGCGCCAGATATAGAGCAATGCTTGTGTGTGGTAGCCCGTGCGTGACTTTGAACTGTAAAAAGAAACAAAAGTCCAACAGTGGAATTTCCAGGGGGGGGGGGGGGGGAAGCATCACGTTCAAATGTCAGATGCCCAACTGAATTCCCAAGGAATATGGGACAGAGTGGAAAATACGGCCGCGGGCCGGGTCCCCGCGCTCACGTCCCTTGTCTGTGTGTGGGTGCGTGTTTGTGTGTCTCTGTCTGTGTGTGGGAAACAGGCCTTTCCACCCTCACCCCGTCGGGCTCTGGCAGAGGAAAAGACAGAAAGAGCAGGAAGTCGATCTTCGGCAACAACCCTGGCAAGACCAACCCGGGGGACCCCATGACCCCGCCCCGCGCCCAGGGGAAAGGTACAGTTCCCCGCCCGGGGCCCCGCCGAGCCATGCATGCATGTGGGGGCCACAGAACACCCACAGAGGGCGCATGGGAAAAAGCCCCCAGTGGCCCTGACCTCTTCTCTGGGTTACAGTCAAGCTTTTGTGAACGGAGACTTCGTTTGATGGGTTACCCGTTTGTGCGGTTAAATACCAAACAATGCACTTTGGGCGTCGCTCCCTGTGATCCTCCGCTCGCGGTTCCATAGCAAGTATGCCACCTACTGTCTGTTTATAACAATTACATCTACACAAGGCTTTTATACAAAGCATCGTACATTGTGTTTTTGGAGAAAGCTAGGTCAGACGGTCCATGGCGCAATTGAGGATTGCCTCGCTCAGGGGCCCAACGGTAAAATCACTTTGTGACACTGGGATTTGAACTGGCACCCTTCTGATCACAGGCTCAGTGTCCTACCCCTCTGAGCTGCACACCACCCCCCGTCTAGCAAATCCAGGCTTGATTGTCTCACCCTGACAATGGTAACGGTGTCTAAGTGAAATTTCCTCCCAGGCACTTCGTTTAGTCAGTTAAAAAGGAGCAGCTGGGAAGTTGATTTCAGGAGGGGCCGGTTTTCCAAAAAGTCCCTGACTTTCCGCTGCCGGCTTTCTCGTTTTCGTCTCTGCGTGTCCCGGCCCGCTCGCACATGTGTCCCCCGACCCCCTCTCCGCGTTGCTGATGGTGGCCGGCACTCCCTCTCCAGCAGGCCCCCTGGAGGGCATCCGCGCAAATGCCGACGAGCAGGCCGCCCCGGCGCCGAGCGCCAGCCCGTCACTGAGCGCCATCATCCGCACGCCCAAGTGCTACCACATCTCGTCGGTGAACGAGAACGCAGCCAAGCGCTTGTGCCGGCGGTACTCGCGGAAGCTGATGGAGCACACCAGCTGCCAACTGCTGCGCACCTACCCCGCCGCCACCCGCATCGACTCGGCCAACCCCAACCCCCTTGTCTTCTGGCTACACGGCATCCAGCTGGTGGCGCTCAACTACCAGACGGACGGTAAGGATGGGGCCCAACGAGGATGAGATCCGGTGAAGGATATTAGGGAACCGCCCCTTTGCACCTGCAGAAGCTGGAGAGTGGGTGTGGTGTGAAGAGTGTTGCCTAGCAACATGGGGGAGGTGGAGCCAACATGAGGGCGTACGAGTGGGCGTGGCTGACAAGGATTCTACTGTAACTCCTATTAACAACAATTGCATGAGAGGATCTGAGTATCAAGATAAACCTCTAAGTACTGATATATGATATTTTCTGGTTAGGCTTACAGGGAAATAACCATTCAGCTATTGTTCCTAGCAATGATAACCAGTGATGCTTCTGGACCTGAAATGTCCAACACTGGTAATAATAGCAGTAGTACTGTGAAGTACACACTGACAAGTAGAAATATAGATGTGAAACTTGCAAGATCCTGAATATGAATTTCTCCGATAAACTATCCAGCCTATCCGAGATCAGCGATTAACGATCATCAAAAATGTAAAAGTTACTTATAGTGAAAGGATTCACAGCTTCAGGGCACATGTCATCAGTTGTCAGGATTCACCGGAAGCTGCCTTAACATCGAGCTTCAATTTCCATTGGTCGCTCCTCAGGAACAGTGGACAAAGGAGATACTGTTCAATGTACCGTGACTTGTTTGCAGTATTTATTCTGTAGCATTTTTCAGATCGAGAATGTGTTTCTCAACTTTTAACGTTGTTCCTTGTAAAACAGGTAAATCACTGTAAATGTTCTTGGTCTCTGATGTGCCTCCCCCGGTTTGCCCCGCAGACTTGCCCATGCAGCTGAACGCCGCCATGTTTGAGGCCAACGGAGGCTGCGGCTACGTCCTGAAGCCCCCTGTGCTGTGGGACCGGAGCTGCCCCCTGTACCAGCGCTTCAGCCCCCTGGAGAGGGACATGGAGAGCATGAGTCCCACCCTCTTCTCCCTCACTGTGAGCAAGTCCCCGCACACTCTACACCCAACACTTTACATTCCACACCCCAGCCCTCATCCCCTACATTCCCCATTCTACACTCTAAATTTTACACTGTAAATCTACACTCAACAATCTACACTCCCAAATTTACACTCCACGCTGTACGACATGTATACATTTGTGCCGGGTGTTAATAAGGATAGACCTCATCAGCCTGTAATATCAGCCAGGGTAGGAAGGGGGGATTTGCGCGGAGGAGGGGAGCCGTATATTCAGTGTTCACATGGAGCCGTGTTGTAAACATAATGACCCAGTGGCAGAAGCTCTGTGGGTGAGTCGCGCACTCGGAGTGTGGCCAATGTGGTAAACACAGACTGCTTTGACGCCATGCAGGCTTTTGGCTTTCATCCATCCAGCGCTTCCTGTCTTTACCTGGCAGGTCATTTCGGGTCAGAATGTGTGTCCAGGCAACACGGCGGGCAGTCCCTGCGTGGAGGTAGATGTGCTGGGGATGACAGTGGACAGCAGCCACTTCCGTACCAAGCCCATCCACCGTAACACCCACAACCCCATGTGGAGTGAGCAGTTCCTCTTCCAGGTGTACTTTGAGGACATGGCCTTCCTGCGCATTGCTGTGGTGGAGAATAACACCTCCCAGGTCACCGGCCAGAGGATCCTCCCCCTCCGGGCCCTCAAAGCAGGTGGGAATCAGGTGTTTAGGTGTTTTTTCACTCCCCACAAGGGGAAATTCAGTTTTATAAAAATCTGTGACTGCTATCAAAAACTAAAAATGCCAGAAGTCTTATATTTTGTTTGGTTACGTTATGGTTAAGGTTAGGGCTGGATAGGGGTTAATGTTGTCATTGTTGGGATTAGGGTTTGCCCATAGAAATGAATGGACAGTCCCCACAAAGATATGAGTACAGGTCTGTATGTGTGTGTGTGTGGGTTCACTGTGTCTGCAAATCCAGGACTGACCAACCATAAATAATGGGTCCTGCTTCCATAAAATTTCTTTGACAGCTTGTTATGGGAGACGTGTTGTCTTTCCAACATTCCCAGAGTTTACAAAATAAAATGGTGAACCCAAGACTTGGAATGATGTAAGATCAGGAAGCCCTTTCAGTTATCTGTATTTTGATTGATTGTTGATTAAGGTGTTTAATGAAACGCTGTCTGTTGGCTATACAGCACGCGAGTCACTCTGGGATTCTTTGGGTCGTTTGTAAAAAAAGGGAGCCCATTTAATTACCTGTTATGGCTATTAATACGAGGTCCACGGGGCCTTGCAAAGCCTTAGTTAACCTTCGGTCACAATCTGTCTTTTCTCTCTTGGTTCCTTGAATAAGAAAAGCCTCATCTACAGTGTGCTGGCCGTGTTTGTGGCTTGAGGAACCTGAGTAGAAGCTGCGTGTGCGTGAGTCAGGTGTACATTACATTGTGGGGACCAAATGTCACCACAATGTGATAAAAACCCATGATTTTGTTAAAAAATCTATTAAAAGTAAAAATTTAAAAAATCTTAGGGTTAGGGTTATGCCCATAGAAATGAATGGACAGTCCCCACAAAGATATGACTACGGTTTCCTGGTCCCCATAAGGGAAAACTCTATTTTATAAAAATCGGTGACTGCTATGAAAAAACTAAAAATGCAAAAACTCTTGTATTTTGTTTGGTTACTTATGGTTATGGTTAGGGCTGGGTAGAGGTTAAGGTTGTCATAGTTAGCGTTAGCGTTTTTCCCATTGAAATGAATGAGCGGTCCCCATAAGGATATGTTTACCCTACACGTGTTTGTGTGTGTGCGTGTGTGTGTGTGTGTATTAACACAGCGCTGCCGTCCTCTCAGGGTACAGACACGTGCAGCTGAGGAACCAGCACAACGGGCCCTTGGAAGTGTCCAGTTTGTTCATATTCAGTCGGAGGGTGGAGGAGACCCCCCCAGGGGGCCAGTCTGCGTCTGTGGTAAGTGTGGGAGACGGAGGCATGAACGGCGAGCCGTGTGAGGTTCGCAGTGGGGGCGACACTTGCACGCTAACTGCACCATCACCGACTCCTCAGAGCCAGCTGGAGAAATGCTCTCCCACCATCCATCAAGCACCTTGTGGAACATTTGCTTTCCGGTGTTTAGTTTAACTTTGGCTTCCAGTTTATTTTAGCTGAAATTCAGCCGCCAACCCTCAGAGCCGCGCAAGAGATTCTCGTGTCGAAACGCGCCGTTTCCCACCCTGAGCGTTTCCCGTTTCGCCCGCAGCTGTTCAGCACGGATGAGCGGCGCGCCGCAATCCAGCACAAGGTGACGGTGCACGGGGCCCCGGGGCCAGAACCCTTTGCCGTGATCAACGTCAACGAGAGGACCAGCGTCAGACAGCTGCTCGACACTGTGAGTCTCATCTTGGTCACGTCATCACGCACATTCACACACAAACACCTACATAAAAACTCAAAGACAAACACATACACACACACAGTCGTGTAATCATATCCTTTTGGAGACCGCTCATTCATTTCTATGGGAAAAATGCTAATGCTAACTATGACAACCCCTATCCAGCCCTAACCATAACCATAATGTAACCAAACAAAATACAAGCCTTTTTGCATTTTTAGTTTATTCGCTGCAGTCACGGATTTTTATAAAATGCAGTTTTCTCATATGGGGACCAGTAAACTGGTAAAGAAAAAAATGGGTATTCATCACGTTGTGGGGACATTTGGTCCCCACAAGGTAAGGTATACCTGGACCACACAGACATCACACACACACAGGTCCTCAAAAGACAACAAGGTCTCTACTAAACAATTTTTCAAATTTGATATCTACACTCACTGGGGAGTGCAGTAGATACACCTGCTTCTGAACTCAATCAGCTTGTTCCTACCCGAAGCGTTATGTGGCTGTAATGCGGCACGCAGGCAGCATCTGCAGGTTCCACTCCTGTGCAGCCGAGCATCAGCGCGGTTCTGATTTGGAATATGGCGCGGCTGCTGTTGCTGTGATGGATGTTGGCGTTAGAATCTCAGAAGCAGCCGTCCTCCTGGGATCTCCATCCCCTAGAGCAGAGTTTACAGAGAATGGTGTGATGAACAAAGAACATCCAGTGGAATGGCATTTCTCTGGCTGAAGACGCCTTATTAACGAAGGAGCTGGGAGGAGAATGGCCAGACCCGTTAGCGCTAATAGGAGGACCACACATGCCTAAGCAACAGCTCAGTATAAACATTGAGCTCAAAGGCTTCTCTGATTCCATATCTTGTCTACTCTTTTGTTTTTCTGCAAACAACAAAACATTGGTTTGGGCAGATAATAACAGCACTAAGCAGTACTATCAACAGCAACATCCGATGGCTGCCATCACTGCAGTGGAGCAGCAGGGTTTGCCACAGATGTGTTCCTGTAACACAGACGATATTTGATCATCCTTTCTAGTTGTCGTCTTCACTCCTTGAAATTTTGCACTTGATCTATCATGACCTGCGATATGCTGGCATCTTGACTGCTTTATAAGCGATTCTGCCCAGTCCTGGCTGGATGTACCCAATCGAGTGGTCATGTCTACCTGAAGATCTGTATTGCTTATTGTGGACCTTCTGCAGGTGTCTTATCTTATGAAAACGGACCTGCCTCTTATAAATGCTCATTAATGGAGCTATTTGAGTGTCTGGTGGGCTTTTAAGCAGTAATATACGTATGAGGTGAAATTAGATTGACACCACATGGCCTGGGATGATTATGAGGGACGGTTCGCTAATAGGTGCTGCCCTGCTCCCCCCCCCCCCACCCCGTCAGATATTATCACCGTCAGAGGCTGCGGACTATTTTCTGTGTGAGGAAAAGATACCTCTGTCAAAGGAACGCAGCGATGCCAAGAAGCAGCCTCAACAGCGCCCCCTAGCGCCCGAAGAGGAGATCCTCAGAGTTCTAAGCAGCTGGGTCCCAGAGGAGGGCTGCGTGGGTCGTATCTGCCTGAAAACCAAAGAAGAGGTACATTCTCAGCCCTCTGTCTAACAGTGTTAGTTTATCTTCAACAAGTGGCTTTTGAATTTCAAGCACCAAGAAACCACATATGTATAGTTTGAGGTTTTTTTAAGTTTGTTTTGATCCTTATTGGCTACTTACCCAGTTGACAGTATACTTAAAGGCACTGCTTACTTTTTACAGCTTCATTTGACATTTAAAGAGTACCACCTAGTGGCCCGGCTGTGTAACAGCCACTGTTGGGTAAATTAGCCACTCTCTGTTAAAGAGTCTTGTTTCCTGACGTTCCGGCGTTGCTCGGTTTTTGCCGGGAGTCCAGTACAGCCGTTAATGACAGCTTTTACCTCCACAGCACCTGAACAACAGGAACTCTGCGCCTGAACGCCCGGAGGAGGCAAGTGTCCCGCCAGAGGAGGACACCTTCCTGGTTCAGGTGCATGACGTGTCCCCTGAACAGCCTCACACTGTCATAAAGGCCCCACGCCACAGCACTGCCCAGGACGTCATTCAGCAGGTGACCAGAACATCTTTGCTACCCTCTCTGTTGTCTGTCCATTTCTGTGGCCTATATTTAATGTGGTCAAATTCAGCATTCTCTGTGGGACTCCCTTCTGTTATACAATGACTTCTAAGGGACGCTTTTTGATTATATATAGCGCCCTCTATGGGAGGCCCTTCGGGTATACACAGCGCCCTCTATGGGAGGCCCTTCGGTTATACACAGCGACCTCTATGGGAGGCCCTTCGGTTATACACAGCGACCTCTATGGGAGGCCCTTCGGGTATACACAGCGCCCTCTATGGGAGGCCCTTCGGTTATACACAGCGCCCTCTATGGGAGGCCCTTCGGTTATACACAGCGCCCTCTATGGGAGGCCCTTCAGTTATACACAGTGATGTCTCCCATGTCCTCCTCAGGCACTGAGTAAGGCCAAGTACTCCTGTAGCATCCTGAACAACCCCAACCCCTGCGACTACGTGCTGATGGAGGAGGTGTCCAAGGACCCCGCTAGCAAGAAGGGGTCAGCCGGCAAACCCATCCAGCGACTCCTCCTCGACCAGGAGAGCGTCTACCAGGCGCAGAGCAGGTGGAAGGGAGCCGGGAGGTTCGTGCTGAAGCTGAAGGAGCAGGTGCAGGTGAGGTGGGGTTTGCCAGCCACCCCCCCCCCCTCAATCCCTGAAGCACATTCCAGCTCCACAGGAAGGATCCACAGGGGGGGTCAGTTTTATGAAAACTTGACTCATACAGTACCTACAGCCCTGTGCCAAAATCTTAGGCAGCCAAAAGAAATGATTTAAGCTATTTATCTGGGTAGTAAGTGCACATTTGCTCAGAACAAAAAAAAAAAAATTAACGTTAAATTGTTCTGTTCTCCAAAAAGCTACTGATATCTGCATGATGAAGCTCCCCTCAGGGGCAGCTCAGCTATTCCATGTTTTTATTAAATTTCAACACCAGCTCACTTAATTAACTTCATTAGTTAAAAAAGGTCAGTGATATTTTGGTCAGCTGGACGGGCCTAGTGGTCAACTCAGAAAAATTCCTGGGTGTATTGGATGGTGGCTGAAGACTGGGATGATTTTAGCAGCGGGTTTGAAATGGCTAAGCTAACATAGCCAATACACTTCGACAGACAGAAACTCATAGTTTCCCACAAACATAAACATTTATATATCATTTTCTTTGGCTGCCTAAGGCCTTTGCACAGTACTGTACATAAAATATGATTTGGTATATAGAAAACACGGTATAAAATTGCAAAATCAATCCATTGAATTTCCAAAGATCAGATTGGGGAAAAATGAGTGACTTGGTATGTAGAAGAGGATCCATTGTGCTTGTACTGTATTTATTATTATTATTATTATTATTATTATTATTATTATTATTATTATTATTATAGCAAATATATCCATTTAAATAATTTAGTAAGAAAAAATGACAGGAAAGAAAAACATAGCAACAAATTGGGCATCATGGAAATCTGCTTGATCATATAGGTGTCTGATCACATGTCCACTGTCTCACCACCGTGGGGTCTAAACCCACAACCTTCCAGTCCCTCTAATCATTCGGTCCCTGTTCGCAGGCATGCCGCGAGGACAGGAAGAAGGGCATCTCCCTGACCAGTGAGCTGAAGAAACTGACCGGTCGCAGCCGTACCGTGGCAGGGGGCTTGAGCGCCGCCCCTGAGGGCGCCCACAGTAAGGACGAGAAGGTGGCATGTGGAGTTCACCCGGGCGACACGTCTGAGTAGTCGGCCCTGGCATGTGCATGGAGGCCGTGTGAGGTACGGTCTGCGCTCTCTAACGCCCCCTAACTCCCGACCCTGTGGTAACCTATTGTCTGTTGAGGTTTAACAGCGGCCAGCATTGCGGGTTGAGTTGGCTTTGTCTGGCCAACAGCTCGCTCAGAGTACACCGATGACCCTGGTAATATTCGAGAAGCGTGTGCCTTTCCGAAGTTCATAATGCTCATTTTCCAGAGTGGTTCAAATCCCACTGGCCTGCTGCTGTAGTCTGATTAATAGCACCCAGAAAACAGTCTTTCTAATACCGCTGGGCTCCTATTGACTGTCATTAATGCTGTGTTTGTGCCTGGTTTTGCTAACTGTTCTAGTTTCCGTGTTACATAATTCATTAACTCTGTCTCTGGGGGGTCCCTCAGGCTGTACATTTGGATATGGATGGTAGGGATGTTTCGGGTCTGATTTGGTCCCTGATTTGGTTGATTTGGTTCTTATTCATTTTCATTAAAATCAGACACCCTAGTAAAGGCTGACCCCACCCCCTTTCATAAATCACTAGCGATTCCCGTGTCCTGCCCAAGTGTGTGACTTGTTTCCGTGTGTACGGAGACTTGCTCTGTACAGCCCTCAGGGTGACACTGATGTCTCGTTTGGCACATTTGGTTTAGTCAGTGTTAATTCACCGTATTTACCCTAAAGGATGTGCATCCGCTTGTAGAATAAAAAAGGTAGGCAAAACTAATACTGTATTTCAAGGGAGGCTGAAGTGCATGATTATGAGGGTGCACATAGGCAACAGGTGTGTGAAGTGTGTTGAGTCCTCGCTGAATGAACTCATTTGCTTCCTGTCTGCAGGAAGATTCTCTGAAGGGCTGAAGGCCTGTGTGGCGGGGAGCAGGTCAGGGGTAGAGAGACTTCTGGGAAGCCAGCCCAGCCAATGCCTGCTCTCCCCAGCAGGCCACGCCCCCTCCACCTGGCCCTTCCCACTGCTGTGGAACTGGAAACTGCCCATATGAGCGCTGCTCCTGGGGAAATGCAAAAGTCAGAGCGAGACCCATCAAAGGTGTCGGGCGACTCCAGCCTGCACCCAATTTCTGCCCTGGGGCGTCTTTATTGGGGTTCAACCAACACCCCTGTCCGCAGACAGCCATGTTGTTGGGGCAGATAAACCCGGTCGTCAGCGCCAGATCATATGGGGAAGGAGGTGGGGTACCTGGCAACCCTTCAAACCCAGAATAGCGCCTACGTTAGGCAGAGAGTGTAACCCGGGGTAGCCACAACTCCCACCTCCTCATCCGACTGGGGATGACCAGAAGGTGGCTGGTTTGAATCCCGTTCTGTGCCTGCGACCACAGTACTGTAGCAGATCTGTGCTTTCGGCTTTCCTTTCTTGTATTGACGCTACTTTGCACTTGTTCATTTGGATTCCTTAAAATTGGCTATTCCTATACCAAAGGAACATTTATTAATTTGCTAATTACACATTTATGGTATATTGTTTTCCATTGTGGTAAAAGTATACAGCTGAAATGGTTGTAAACAATGTATTACAGAGGTTTCTCTTCTGTGACCTCATGGTACTGTAAACATTTAACTTTAAATGCAGCTATTTAATTCTTAGCTATTGCTACTAATTCTTCAAAGATTTTTTTTTAAAAACTGTACACGTTCCCCACGGACACTGGGAGAACTCTGTAAGGGTCATGGTAGTATCTTTGGTTTTAAAAAGCATTTTGTTGCCTGAAATTCTTTTTACATGAAATCATGTAAATGTAACATTCTCTATTCATTTTCTAGAGCACATTTGGGTTGTTTTAGTGGATTGGTCTTTTTTGAAAAGGAAGCGAGTGAATTAATTTTAAAGTGAATCTCCCACCGTTCATGGGATGGTTCGACATTTCATGTCATTTTGTTGTTTTTTTAGCTGTGCAATGTGGAGAATCGACGTTTCCTATCATTCTTCTTTGTATGCCTGATTTCACCGAGCCTTTGAGATTTTGTGACATTCACTGTCTACAGTTGTACTTCTCAGTGTAATATTCCTGTCTGTTATTGTGGATCATAGTCCAGAAATAGGCAAATGTGTACGATTGACTCTTCTAGTCCAGCAGATGCCGCTGTCCTGCACTTTCATTTTCCCTTTTTGTTTATTTTTTATTTTTTTAAAGTGATAACCTTCAGTAGGCACAAGTTGTTCTGATGTCAATCTTGGCACATGTTTGTTTTGATGTTTCTGATGGTGCTTTTCTTGGATTAGGGGACATTTGGAACCACTGTAACGTTAATTAGGTGGATGTTGTATCAAGATGACGTTTGTGGCAGTTACATACAAGTATCAAGGTCAACATGGCCTTTTCCTTTTTTTTCCCCCTGTAATATACGTCCATTGTGACTTTCAGTACCGTTTGTGAACATTTGCTGTTTTTGTCTCTGCGGTACAGATTTCTGGCGGAGTACATTTTTTTCCAGCTTTATTTTGTAAATAGTTTGTGATTTAATGATCCAAAAACATCTTGACCTCAGATGTTTAGCTGTTTTTAATTAGCTTTAAGCTGAAACTCATAGAATACCCCCCCCCCCCCAATGTTGTACATTTTAATTTATTTTACAGTTTAGCCCTGGGGGGTGTACTTTTATATAAAATGTATACATGACGCTTTGTGAAGGTGTATCTTAAGAGCTATTTTAAAATGTGTATTTATTTTGAAGAGGAAGCCTCTTAAATTGTTAATTACATTTATATACATTTACTAGTTCTGTTTTTGTCAGAGATGATCTTGGACCATGGTGATACTTTTGGTAAATGTTCCACGTCACCATTTTATGTTTTTTTCCCAGTTCTCTACTTCCTTTGCTTATTTGGTAAGCCGTCATTATTAACGGTTTGGTTTTGCTGCCTTTCTATAAAGGACATGCCACGCATTTCAGATACATAATAATGTATATTCAATATTTATTTAGCTGTGTACAGTATTAAAATACTTTATAAGTAGTCCAGTAGCATACCCCCCAGTGAGCTGCTGCCTTTACAATGACAGATTAACATTATGTGATGTACAGTTCATGTAACTAATATGAGACTACTTTCGGTTGACTTGAAACAGTTTGAACACCTTGTATGTTGTTATGGAAATAAATTATTGTTGTCACTTACTATTAATGATTGCATTAAATACCTAGAATGCCCAGCAAGTCACATGACCAGTCTTGGAAGTGGACCGTGTAATTATGGTCACAAAGTGGCTGCAGTTTTCCAACCCAGAGTTGAGATAAATACTTTATATTAGACCCAATGCTTCTAGAAGCGCTAAAATCAGCACCTTGATCCCAGTGTGCAGTGCCGATATCACAGTCGTAGAATACACTCAGCGCTAACAGTGATCCAGCTTTACCAATATTCGACTATACTGCAGAAAACACACAGACCACAAATCCAGGATAGTCTGCTCATGAATGAAGAGGAGATATGTGGCTCCGTGGGTTAGCATTCTGTGATCGGGAAGGTCGGCGGGTCAAATCCCAGAATCAGCAGAGTGATTACGCCAATGGGCCCTTCAGCAAGCGCCTTAATCCCCAATACTCCATAGACCGGTGCCTTGTTCCCATCATCACGGAGCCAGTGCCAGTGCTGGACTGGTTCTCACTGGTGCCTTGTGAGAATCTGGCTGCATTTCCACCAGTTTAAAAAAATAACAAATGGAAATGTTACATAGGTGGAAGTAGGAGTAAAGTAAATGTTCATATGTTTTTAGTTTTTTGATTTATTCTGGTTTGTTTCGGAGTGTTTTTCTAAGCTGCTGAACCGAAAAAAAGTTTTCAGAGTATGACTCGTGCTCTGTCTCTATTGCCTGTATCCGCTTTTGTCTCCTTAAATGCCGTTTCTCCCCAATCTGTCTGTAACTTTATTCTCTCACTCACTGTTTTTTGCACAATAAAAGAGTCTGAACTGAACCTTGCTGTCCGCTTCTTGATCCCATGGCCACTCAACCGCCACAAAATTTTATTTATTCAACCTGCGACGTTTATAATTTATTAAATCTGATGAGCAACTCTATTTAGTTTTTCACAGAATGAAATAAAAGTGATGTAACGTTATTCTGCTAATAAGCTGGCAAACCGCTTCACTGCCAGCACTGATGATATCAGACAAAACTATATTGGTTATGGATTGAATTTTCTGGGTATGCGGAAGGGTAGAACGCGAAAGCCCGTCTCGCTTTTGTTGACGTTACGGTGCCAAATTCTGAGACCAGCTTTTCTGTGTTGCCATGCTGGAGCAGTTTTTTTTCTGGCCCAGGGCCAACATCTTGCAGTGGGAACGCACGGATCCAGTTCCAGATTGAGAAGTCGTCCGTCACCACTTTGGTGTGAAACAAGGCATGTCTGTCTCTGTCCCTGCTTCTCGACTGCATGTCAATTTGGATAAAAGAGTTCGCTAAATAGATTTAAAATTTTACTGAAGTACTCAAGTTCCTAGAACTATAGCAGAACCAGGAGGCTCCCTCTGATTAATCTAGTTCTCAGTACAGTTCTCAGTCCTGTTCCAATCCTACCTTAAATCAGGCTTATATGGTCCCTAATAGGCTAATAACATCTGACAGGTTTAAAGCAGTCCGGGTTGGAATGAGAACATTCTGGCAGGGGGGTCCTCCAGGAACAGGACTGAGAACCACTGACTCCAATCATACACCCCGATGAGGTTTTAGGAAAAAGCGTGTGTGGACGTGATAACTGTCACTCGAGGATGGGTTCAGAAGCCACTTGGACTGTTTTTGGAAATGATCATTTACATTTTAAAAAATGGCACTTAAAACTTATTTAGAATAAAAATGTTCATCTTCAGAAACACGTAATATATACATACAGTTGACCCTGTCCGGTTGGTACCAGCTGGCACAGCCTTAAAGTCCATGCTGTACAGATGCTCTGAAAAACATCCTCCTAGCATGAAGCATTCCCAAAGTGTGTGGCGAAATCCAAGCCCGACGAAGCCGTCGTATCCGCTAGCGCCTCGTCCACCTGTCTCTTTAACTCGGCGTCCACAAACACGTCTACGGCGTCAAAGTGCTCCTGAAACAGCAGAGCATGATGGGAAATCATTTCAACAGGAAACGAGAGCGACACACAGGGTATCCTTCACAGAACTCCGAAGAGGGCGATACCTTCTTCTTAGAGGAACTTGTGGGCACTGGAGGGTTAAAGGTCATGTCCTTGGGGCTGTACTCCTCAAACAGATCTACTGCCGACCTGCGGAATTTCAAACATCCATTTAAAAGCGTTTAATAAAAAAAAAAAAATCAAACACACATTTGTAGAGTGAGAATTAAACAGAGCTTGCATGTGCGTCCCAGAGCCGAACACACTGCACATGTTGAAGGCTCACTGCAGCCCGTCACTGGACTGTACCGTCACTGGACAGTACCGTCACATCGAAAGCTCTCACCTCCTGCTCAGCTCGGAGCTCAGCGCCCGGGAGCCTTCGCTGGGCGCACCCACCACGAGGTGAGTGGCAAATTTCCTCACCATGGGGTGGTAGTGCCTCTGCAACACAAAGGCCTCACATGACATCACATGACATGACATGACATCACATCACATGACATCACATGCTTTCTGTCCAGGGTTAGACACACGAGGCCGATCCAGACATGGGAAGGAAGAGGGGAGAGTCTCGTTCACGGCGGATATATACGTTCGTCTCACAGTGTATCAGTGTTGACAACACCCCCTCAGTGTCCCCGCGTGTCCCGTACGCGTCTGCTGACTGCGCCATATTGCGGCGTCCTCAGGAGGGCGCCCCGCTCACCGTCAGCACGTGCAGCTCCCACAGCGCCGTGTTGTGAGGGTTACAGAACTCGGGCTCCTCCAGCTCGGGCAAGTAGACGCCGCTGCCCTGGGACTCATTGTCTAGCAGGAGGTCACACTTGGGAAAGGTCTGGGGGGAGAAGGACAGGCACACACACGCACACACATTAGAGCTGCTTGTGGGACAGACCCCCCCTCCCCCGCTACACTAAGGTATTAGTAACCTAGCAGCAGGCAAACAAAGGTTACAGGAGGTTAGCAAATGCCCACATAGTACCGCAGCAGGGCCTCAAATACAGCACCTCCTGCTGGTGGGAGGTCAATGATTTAGGAACCAATGGTTCCACTAGATAGACAGACAGACAGACAGTAGTGGTACGTGATGCTGTAAAATTTGGTATCGATACGATACCACGTAAATACCACGTAAATACAAGGCCAGTATGGCTGATACCAATAACAATACCTTTTTACTTTTAAAAGTAGCTTATGTACTTTCACGTAGCAGAGAACAGTGTGTCATGGTTTTTAGGTGAACGCATCTTCAATCTATAAAGTATACCCGACGTCATACAGGCAGGGCTATAGCCAGCTATGAGGTCTGGACCTCGAATTTTTCAAGAGCTAAAAATAAAATTTTAAATTTTAAGCTAAATCGTCAACTGAATAAAAAATTAGGCTACCAAATGTTTCACATAAGTGAGAACTGATTAAAAAAAACAGCTTATGAAGGGAATAGTATCAGAAATGTGATTGATGAGACCCACCCATCCCCCACCCCCAGACCTCACTACTTCTCAAACCGCGGTTACAGCCCTGCCTACAGGGATTAAAATATTGAAATGTTTTTGTCAAGGATGCAAGCGATGAAGGTTGTGGAAGTATTGGCAAGAATTTAAAACTACTTCCAACCCTCAACATGACTAAAATATTACTTTCACCACTATATAAGCTACCTGGATATTCGCCTCTCTGAAAGGACTTAGCCAGTGTCCTCCGTCTCTGTGGGGGGGGTCTAGGTCTGCCTAAGGGGTTCCCTTCTCTCTTCGCTTTTATATAAATTGGTGGTGTTGCCACAGCAGCCAACAGCCCGCCTACACACATCACAGTGTGCAGCATTTTCATTTACAGCCGTAAAATATCTCGACCTGACGCTTCTCCTTGCATCATGCCATCATGTCGTCTCTCACCGCAGCCTTCACACGTTTGCTCAGAACTGCCAAATCATGCAGGAAGGGGACCAGCAAAGTGCTAGATGTGAAAGTGGTGTTTGCACGGAAATATCTACTATTGATTAAACAGGAGCAACATACTGAACGTAGAGAAGAGAAACTGAAACTATCGATCCCATCATGCTAGTATCAATCTGCTACCAACGCTGGTATTGATAGTATCAATATTTAGATTGATTCACCCACCCCTGATTGACAGATAGATACATAGATAGATACATAGACTTTATTAATCTTGAAGAAAATGTTACTAATATATACTATACTAGAATAGCAATATTTACTAATCTGAAAGTTGGCATATCAGTTACTATTACTCTACATCGCCATCTGCTGGCCACGTCCACAACTCACATGCATCAGAGTCCTGCCGGACGCCAAGAGGCCCACGGTAGAATTTGGCAGCACATGCAGGCTGAGCGTGCTCAGCCTCTTCAGGAAGGCCAGCGCCCTCTGGAGGGTGACCTGCTTCCTGCGCTTGGCCAGCATGGATTCTAGGCAGTGCAGCACAATGCAAACGTCGTCGTTCGTCGCCCCTGTGGAACATGGCACCAGGGTTGCCATAGCAATAAGATCACATCGATTAGTAAATCGTGAAGAAGTCATAAATGTGGGACCCCCTACCACAAACATGTAGTAAAATGAAGCCTAAGTTCCTCTACAGAACTGCAATGGGGGAGGGGGGGAGGGAACTTACCTGCATGGAGATGGAGCAAGATTTTGTACAGGTGTGTGTAGAACTTCAAAGGATCGATGTTGAGGACGTCACCTGTTCACGAGAAACCAGGTTAACCTGCATATACACACCAGGGGCCAGGAGGACGTCAAGCTACCTCTGAAACACTGACCTTGACCAGACAGGATGGTGAAGGATGTCTGGATGCAGTGGAGACACTCTCGGTAGGTCAGGTCCTTCATAGAGAAATTGGAGTATTATACAACCCAACTGGGAACCACAATCCCTCAAAGGGGCTCAAAGGTCCACCATAAACACCCTGAACAGTACGAGAGGAAAACCGCAGCCCCCTCACCTTGGACTCGATGAGATTATGCAGCACTGTCAACAAATCGTCGAAGAACTCCAGATTTATGAGGTGAGCGAACCTTCAAAAGACAAAGAGTCCATGAGGATTACAGTGCGCCCTACAGTGCGCCCATCCGTGCAGTGGCATCCCCAGTGCACACCAGGGCATGACAGGGCAGGGAAATGGACGGTCCGCCCTTACTTGGCTAATCCTTCCAACACAACGGGCAGCAGCACAGACTTCTGGGCCTTCTTCAGTATTCTGAAGTAGATCAGGAACACGATGTTCAAGGTCTCTGTGTGCTGAGGGGACAGAATGCCAGTGTTAGACAACACATGCTGTGGTGATGAAAAGGAGGGATGTAAATGGTCACAGACACACATTCCCTCCTATAGTGACACATTCAGTCACTACGCTTAGAAACCCAAACAGTCGATGTAAACTACAGCAGCGAAGGGGCTCACCAGCTTGATCTTCTTGTCCTTGCTTTCTGACGCCTCTGCTTCCAGAAGCTCCTTCTCCAGCTTCTCCTCGGCCTTCTTCCACTGCAGGAGGCAGGAGGTCGAAGGTCAGAGAGATCCGTTCACTCGCCACAGGCCAGGGCTGGGGGGGACAGTCAGCCCACCCCAACTCACCTTCCGCTGCATCCTCGACAAATTCTTCTTCTTCTCTTTGTAGGTCATGAACTTCTTCTTGGGGGCGACATGTTCTGTGTCTTTCTTTAACTCTACCTCCTTTATTCTGAGGCTGAGCAAACACTTCAGCACCTGTTTATGCGGCAGGGGACGACGACATGTCATTTTAAATAACATGGGACATCCATCGAGTCACCTGCTTTCAGTACAGCACCCACACTGTGAACCTGTACAAACACCTAAAACCAGTTCACTGCAATGGATTAAACGAGGAGCAAACTGCAAAGGAGAACTGGAATTTAAGGGCCCTTTTCCACTGCACCAGGTACCGTACTTTTGGTACATCAAGAAAGTACCTAACATGCAGTACTTCAAGGTGTTGGTTTTCCACTGAAGTAAAAACTGATATGGAGCATTTTGTACTGAATTCGAAAAATGGCTGTATTGTATTACAGGACTGGATGATGTGCGATATTAATATCAACAATGTAATATATATGTAATTTTTACATCGCTAGTAATCTAAATTGAGACCAGACTTTTTCATACCTTCGGACATTATAGGGCAGGGGGTTTAAGTTTTACTAAAATATTTTTACTCTGTCACCTGAAAAAAAACTTAGCAAAGTTCTTGCAAGTCCCACCCCAAATTACTGAAGTGCCAAATACCCCAGCTTGGTACTTTTAGTACTGTAACTTCTTTCAATAAAAACACAGAAAGTACCATAAGTACCATAACAGAAGTACAGTACGAGGTGCAGTGGAAAAGTGCCCTAAGACTCATGCTCAGGCATGTTATACCGAGACGGCAGAAGGGCCAGGCTCACCTCTGGGTTCACGTCGTAGTTCCTGCTCTTGACCAGTCCTGAGATCACCTTCACCATTCCCAGCGAGGCCTGGCCCATCTTATCCTGCTTCAGGAGCTTCTTCACATGCTCACAGCACATGGTGGACACCTGCAGGAGAGGAATGTCACATGAGGACCTGAGTGAAACACCACACCGCCACATCTCCAGGACGTGACAGTGAAGCAGCGTTTCGGGCCCTCAGTGAAGTCCCAGCTATTGGACTAACACTGATGTTCCTCAGCAGATCTTTTTAGACTCCACCAGATCCGGAGACGCTGCGTACAGCACACTGGTTGTTACTCTTGTTTGTAAGCAAACGTATCAAATACCCTCCATCTTCTGTAATTATTTTCTTCCGGTATAAAGTTACATGGGACCTGCAGTCCATCCCAGGAAGCACAGAAACTAGGTAAAGGAGCACCTAGGAGAGATAATTCACCTCACTGCATGTGTGGAAGAAAACCTAGGGAAGAACCTGGGAGAACCTGCATCCTCCACCCACAGAGAGGCAGCAGTCAGATCCACCGTCCTGGAAAAGTGACGGTACAGCCCCCCCCCCCCCCACCCCC
>JAODJW010000041.1:9557788-9586903 GCA_026777045.1 Hyperopisus bebe
GCTGAGTTCCTGGAGGTGCAGTCATTGGTGTAAAGGGAGAAGAGCAGTGGGGAGAGGACACATCCTTGAGGGGCACCTATACTGAGGGACCGTGTCTCAGAAGTGACCTCCCCCAGCCTTACTTGGTGCTTCCTGTCTGTCAGGAAGCTGGTGATCCATTGACAGGTAGCTGGTGACACGTTGAGCTGGGAGAGTTATGGACAGTCTCAGCCACAATGTAATGAACTGAAGACAGATCTGGAAGCTAGGTAGATTATAAGTAAATGGGCAAGGAAGTAAACCAATGAATGTGCAGAAGTCGCCAACTGTCTGCAGAGCTAATAGCTAAAGACCTTTAAACTTCGTGTGGCCTTCAGATTAGCTCAACAATAATGTGTAGAGAACTTCATGGAATGGGTTTTCATGGCTGAACAGCTGCATCCAAGCCTTACATCACCATTCTCTGTCTGGCAATCCAATGGACGAGTCTGAGTTTAGCGGTTTCCAGGAGAACGGTACTTGCCTGACTGCATTGTGCCAAGTGTAAAGTTTGGTGGAGGGGGGATTATGGTGTGGGGTTGTTTTTCAGGGGCTGGGCTTGGCCCCTTAGTTCCAGTGAAAGAAACTCTTAATGCTGCAGCATTCAAAGCCATTTTGGACAATGTCATGCTCCCAACTTTGTGGGGACAGTTTAAAGGAATGGCCCCTTCCTGTCCCAACATGACTGCGCACCAGTGCACAAAGCAAGGTCCATAAGGGCATGGATGAGCGAGTCTGGTGTGGAGGAACTTGACTGGCCTGCAAAGAGCCCTGACCTCAACCCAATAGAACACCTTGAATGAATTAGAGTGGAGAATGCGAGCCAAGCCTTCTCGTCCAACCTCAGTGCCTAACTTCACAATTGCTCTCCTGAAGAATGGTCAAACATTCCCATATTTGCTGAATATAGCAGCTGAATTGCGTTGGTCGCAGCCTAATATATTTTGTATTGCCTCTGTGCTATATGCTTGCTATTTGTTTTCCTCCAATCCATTTTCTGAAAGCGCCTATCCTATTCCGGGTTGCTGGGGGTTCCAGAGCTCATTGGCACAAGGCAGGGAACAACCCAAGATGGGGTACCAACCCATAACAAGGCACACTCACACCCCTATGGCAATTTGGTAACTCCAAGTAGCCACAGCATGTTTTTGAACTGGGGGGGACTGGAGTACCTGGAGGAAACCCCACAGCGACATGGGGAGAACATGCAAACTCCACACATAAGGAACCCTGGCAAAGACTGGAACCCAGGTTCCCGCGGTGTGAGACAACAATGCCAGCCACTATACCAATGTGCCAGCCCATGATTTTTTTCGCATCCGCCGCATTCCTGTATCGCAACGATGGCGTGCTACATTGGCTTTGGCGTTTGAAGGAGAGCTACTGTTTTTCTTTGCTTTAAGAAACTGCACAACCCTTACTGGGTTAAATGGTTAGAGGGTGGATGGATGGATGTAGAAAATCCTTGGAATCTAATTGTATCTTCTGCGACACACAAATTCCATGACTTGATCTCTTTTTCATTTGATGCCCACTACTGTAGTTTTTATCATTTGGTACAAGAGATACAGGACCTCTATGGCATAATCCTGGTTTAAAATAATTAGTAGGCTACATTATTCATTGGACCTAAAGTAATATAAGGTCTGAATGAATTAACTAGCAAGCAGCTGGACGATGATTGATGGATGGATGGATGGATGGATGAATGGATGGATGGTGGAATAATTGATACAGTACAAGAATTGTAGTGTGTATATATACACTGTTTATTTCAAAGTCTCCTACCCTACACTTCCAGTTGCTTCATCCTGGGTATGACGTTAATCTACATCCAGCCCTATAAGGAGGTCCTCCATCTTACAGGGAATAACTTGGGGGTTGGGTGCAGGATTGGCACTCCAGCCACCGGAAAAAACTCACACTGGTCCATTTGGACTAGTGTGGTGCTGAGGTATCACCTGCCACATGGCTGCGCTCAGGTTCTCATCCCTGAGGTGGTTTGTCGTGTGGGTGCTGTAACGTGCTGTAATCACGCATGCTTCTTACCTCCTCCTCCTATCTTCCCAGTCTTCAGTGAGAGTCCACTGGCATCTTTCGACACGTTCCTTATTGCATGATGCGTGTCAAGATAGTATTGAAAGCAAGAGAGAAGTTCAGTGGTCTATTTACTGACGCTAGATATGTCATTCGCGGTTGTATCCAGTAGAGGGCGAAAGGAAATAGTATTTTGGTCAATAAATAGTCTTCAGGAGAATATAGATGTTTACGCAATGGAGGAGCAATTAAACCGATTTTTCAAATGGTTTGTATATACATGATCAGACCAGCTAGTGCTTTTTGCCGTATGTATGAATAAAAGCATTGGAGCAGGATATTTCATGCCATGCTCTGAAGTTCTGGGGAAAACAATAATCATTTAAACCTATAAATACTGGAAATACGGCATATTTCTCCTGATATGGTTTGTTGAAACGATCAAATTCTTTCTTTCTTTTTTTGTGGAGTCAGTTATACGGTTATAGAGAAATGGGGAAACTCTTTAAGAAGAATGACAAATTGCAGGTAATAATAGTCGAGGACTTAATATCTGTAAGTTAAGTAGATGATGTGAATAATTAAGTTTATCAACCATCTTACTCGTTGCATGTAGTAACTTTAATGGATGTTCATATATACATAGAGTCTATAATGATTTGGGTTATTTTCAATAAGATTTTATTTGAATTGACTGAGCAAGTATAGCTATAGCATTAAAATGAAGAACACATTTGCACTTTGCAGAATTGCAAGACTAGAATAGCAATACGGGGGAACACAGTGATATTACGGAGGAGCATAATCATAATCAGTGTTACGATGCCCATTTTTCAACAACAGACGGCACGGTTGATGCGCTTTCATGCTTAGTAGAGAGTTCTTCATTGGCAAGAGCGGGCACCGAGAGTCGCTATTCGGCGGGATCCTGTATCGTTGAGTAATAGAAACCAATCATAAAACTCTGATTTTACAAAAGGGAGGATTGTCAGCTGGATTGCATAAATATATGTCTTGGCCAAAACCTTGAAATGTAAAAACATAAATATTCACAAAAGAAGCCGGACTCCGCTATGTGTCTTTTCATTCTCGTGTTTTGGATTATTTACTTCGCGAAGAAAGAAAATATGGCAAGAAAATAAAAGAAAACGGTTTATTTGAAAATAAATATAAATGACGGAAGTGCCCACGATTAAGCAAGCCTGTAATTCCACAGGTTAATGAGGCATCAAATACAATGAACGGGAAATGATCAGAGAGCAATTTAACGCAGCCCCATGATATCCACATTAAACAGAAGACACATCAGTTCTGAATTCAAGGATTGCCATGATAAACCATTTACTCATGGAAAACTTTACGAATGAGACGCAAGTTGTAGCGGAGGGCGGAGATGCGGACAGTACCGGACTCGGTATCCGAGCGCTAACGGGGTGCGTCCTTTTCCTACTCATAGTATCCACGTTATTAGGAAACACGCTGGTTTGCGCAGCGGTTATCAAATTCAGGCATCTAAGATCCAAAGTGACCAACTTCTTTGTGATATCTCTGGCTGTGTCTGACCTCTTTGTGGCTGTTCTTGTGATGCCGTGGAAAGCCGTCTCTGAGGTTGCGGGGTATTGGCTCTTTGGGAGCTTCTGTGAGACATGGATAGCTTTTGATATAATGTGCTCCACCGCGTCTATTTTACATCTCTGTATCATAAGTGTGGACAGATACTGGGCCATCGCAAGCCCTTTCAGATACGAGCGAAAGATGACACAGCGGGTGGCCTTCATCATGATCGGGGTGGCTTGGACTTTATCGATTCTCATTTCATTTATACCTGTGCAGTTGAACTGGCACAAAGCTGAAGAGGAGTTCAACGTTTCTAACACCGGCAATCAGACCGAAGACTGCAACGCCACTTTAAATAGGACATATGCGATATCATCGTCGCTGATAAGTTTTTACATCCCAGTTGTCATTATGGTTGGCACCTACACAAGGATTTACCGAATCGCCCAGAAGCAAATTAGACGGATATCATCGTTGGAGAGGGCGGTGGAGCAGGCGCAGAATCACCAGCATCCTAGCGATTGTTCCAACGACACATCTCTGAAAACGACGTTCAAAAAAGAAACGAAGGTTTTAAAAACCCTCTCGATCATCATGGGAGTGTTTGTATTTTGCTGGCTGCCATTTTTCGTGCTGAATTGCATGGTGCCCTTTTGCGACCTGACCGAACTCGGGGGCCCCTTGTGCGTAAGTGGCACGACTTTTAACATTTTCGCGTGGTTCGGTTGGGCGAATTCGTCGCTGAATCCCGTGATCTACGCCTTCAATGCAGATTTCAGGAAAGCGTTTTCAACAATTCTGGGCTGCAACCGATTCTGCTCCAGCGCCACGGTGGAAGCTGTTAATTTAAGTAACGAGATGGTTTCGTATCACCACGACACCACGCTACACAAAGATGCCCCCATAATGTTCGCCGCGACGCAGCTGCCACCAGTAGCGTCAAATAACGGGGAGGATACGGAGCAGCTCTTTGATAAAGTCTCCGTCATCTCCGATACGTCCCGCAATCACACAAATTTACTGCTTCCCGCGATTGTCCAGTTTGAGTGCGAAGCCGAAATCTCCTTGGACATGCTGCCATATAATTCGACTGGAAGCAACGCCTGTTACGCAATTCCCGGTCAGATAGGTGAATAGAGCTGTCTATATGCATTCCATGTTACGTCAAAGTTACTGCGCGCCATAAGTATACGAAGACTTAAAAACAGCATCTGCCAAAATGAAGAAGAGAAAGTACTTTACAGAACATGGGCACAGAAACTTGAAGCTTTAGTTTTTATTTTAAATAAGAGTTTAAGAGACAAAACAGGTAGGATAAAATACAACTAAAAGTAGAAATGTGATTAAAAAAAAATTATAATGGCGACGTATTGTTAAAAACAATATTTGTTTAATAATAACTTGGACTTAGATATATAAGTATTAACTTTAGACTATTTGATAAACGTGTAGTGTAATATCATATTAAATTTTATAATGGTACGGTATCACCTAGAAAACTGTAGGTTCTGTATTACATGAGAAATTAGAGTACCCTCTACAAGGACACGATCCATCGCACAGGCAAGAATTAGTTGTTTTGACACATTCTTTTAATTTCTATTTACAATGATTTGTGACACTTCTGAGAAGATGTATTGATTGTAGTGATTGTGTCTGACTTCAGGGAAGCCATAAATGAGAAATGAATGCATTGTCGGACGGTCTCGAATTGTGCACGAGACTGGTGAGGACGTCTTTTGCTCGGACACATATAAGTCGTCTTACTGGTGATACGATTGCCAAACGAATAATGTCATTGTGTTTGCCTTTGTGCACATTTAATTTTGAGACCAAAAGACTAGCTGAAGCGCAAAAAAAAACATTTTACATTATGATTATTAATTATTATATGGCATGTTTGTGTTAATTTGTATAGGTCTTTCGTATGTTGTGTACATAAGCAGGTATACACCAAACCCACAACAGGTTTATTTGTTAATAGGAACATTTAGGATGAATAAATAAACCTGTTTCATGTAAAAGACGGAGATTTAATACATACATGACATCCCACGTGAAATCTGTGCGTTTACCTTGTAAATAAAGCATCGATTCCTTTAATGCCTCTGTTAATATTTTTATTTAGAATATTTATTAAGAGAAAGAGAATGAGAAGTTTAAGTAATTTATATTTATGGTAGGCCTATTCCTTCATTAATCCATTAATCATTACTGTGACAAGTGTATCTCTTCACTTAGCACGCATTGTGCGTATATAGGTTTTAATCTCAAGAGCTGTTTGATGTTTTACTGATCGCAGCTGTTTATATATTTTTACGGAATACAGGTGATAATAAAGCGCAAAAAAGAATAATCATGTTTCTCATAAAAGCTCTACTTTCAGTCGGAGCACAAAGATTCGACGCCGTAGCTTTAAATTCTAACATGAGCGTTTTAGTTTGAAAGTAACCAGTTTTACTGCTCCAACTCCCTCCTTAGCATCCCATCGCATTTAAGTGCATTTTAGGATGTTTTACCGTAACACGTACAGATATACTTAAAGCAGCTGTTGGGTTTCATATGGCAACGAATATAATTTGGAAGATTTCATGGATAATAAAAATCAAACGAAAGACAAAACACAATGCAAATTTTTCTGTTTGTCTTGTTTTATATTTATGGTATTTTATGCTTCATATTTCACAGGGACGACACTTTCCAACTACTTACCTTGGTTTGGGTCTCCTGGAAGCCTGGGATTTATCCCATCGGGCACAAAGCAGGGGAACATCCTGCATCACACAAAGTAGAGACACCATCATATCTAACTGCATATGTTTGGACTGCTGGTGGAACCCAGGCGATACGGGGGGTAGACGGGATGGGGTGACAGCCCTGCCCACAGAGACACCACGCCACCCTTATAATAATGATAATATATGATTATTATTATAATATAATAAGTTTTAGGTCTAGGGCCAATTATGTGTGATGCAACACAGTAATTTGTAAGCTGCTGTATTTTGTATGCATGCTAATGTCCATCAAATAAGGTGACATAAATCTGCTTCCAAGCTCAGAAAAGACATCTGGATGCTTTAATTTTACACCAAGGTCTTCGTGATGCAGGGAATTAAATATAGCCAATGGCAACTTAATGAGACAGCGGGGGTGAAAACAGACATATTAGCTACACTTTCCTTTCGAAGGCAGAAGTTTAATTGAGACGTCCAGTTAATACGACAGGATGGTACTTCTGCTTACTGACGACGGCAATACCCAGAAGCCGTGATGCAAAGTTCATTACTACCTAACGCAGCAGCCTCAGTGAAGCTTTCACGTGGCGCTCAACGGAGTGCAAACATAATCATTTGCTTAATTGCAGCTGCTATTAAGTGCTGTTTGTACGAAGGAACAGAACTAACGGTTCCTGCTGTAAGGAGGCTTGATGAGAGGGGAAATAACTTCATATGGGTGAGTGAGAGACATGGGAAGTGGCCCCGACACGACTGAATATGAAAACAAGCAAAAATATGGAGCTGCAATGACAAGCGCAGCCGATGCTGGAGTCTCACAGAGAGCCTTGGTGTCTTTGAGGATCCTAGAGAAACTGGGACCTGTTTCACGAAGCAGGATTTTTTTACTTAGCCCCAAAACTTGTTGTGAATGTTGTGAATGGAGATTAAGTCCATTTAGCCCAAACTACCTTAAATCCAAGAAGTTATCCGGTTAAGCAAACGATCTTGCTTCCTGAGGCCCCTGAGGTGCCCATCGTGCTAACGGCCAAAACAGAGGGTGAATCTCAATACCAAGGATGCAAAATCCGTACTCGTGGTCTTAGCAAGACTGGTGCTGCGAATATGCCTTCCAAAAACGAACTTGGGGGGGGGGGGGGGGGAATCATGGGACTGTTCTCATTTGGTGAGGATGCAACCGATGCATGCTTGACACTTAGGGCCAGGCAAGAATGACATCCGGGCATTTTTACCATCCTCGTGTTCTTAGTATTGGAACTAGTCTTCGGCAATGGAAGATGATGTAAAACACAAGTATGGTCAAGTACACATACTGAGATTCACCAAGAGCTCCATGAAAATCCCACAGAGCTCTTCGTGCACCTGCTTCGAGGCAGTCTACAACGACCCCACCAAAGACAAAGCAGTCTATGTTTGGGCTCGCTTGATAGCATTGTTGTTGAAGTGCATTGTTTCCATCAAAATCCAGATTGAAACAAGTACATGTGAAATGACAGGCATTTTATCCAGTGTGCTTCCAACCACTTAATGGAGTTTAGGTATATTTTATTTATTAAAAATAAATGTCACACCCCACAATGTCTAAAAGGAAGAATTTTGTTCATACGAAATTCAGTACTTTGCTGCCACCTATATCACAAAGTAAGATTTGTTGTTTAGCTGGATAATTTGTCGGACTTAAGGTGCTCCAATTTAAATGGACTTTACATTCACTTACATTTAGAGCAAGCTTCCTTAAATCCATCAAGTTATCTTGCTCACCCAAAACTCCAGCTTCATGATCCAGGCCCCAGATCTTAGGACTAGTTGATGCAGAAATAAACCCTGAGGTTTGTATGAAGAGATATGAAGGTTGTGAGATACATGCCAGGAAGCACAACATTCTGAACTGCTAACTTCACCAGTTAGGCTATGAAAACGAACCAGGCATTATTAACTTTCAATTACTGATGCTGTAACTACAGTCCATCAACAAGCTTACCCTTAAACTTATCTCACCTTTTCCTACTGATAAGCTAATTTCTCCCATTAACTTCCCTTTTTCTTACTGATGTGCAAATTTCTCCCAGTCGCCAATTTAGAAGACCCCTTCATGTATTGTCTTTGATCGTCATCCAGAGATCTCTGGAGACCAAGAAGGCTTACTGCCACTTCTGATCCTGACTTGGGTCTGCTGCACTGACAATTTTTTTTGCCATCTATCAATTTTGCTGCGGGGCAAATCATCCTTTGGAGACATCTGTTTATTTTTACTTGTTGAAACATGTATGACCCGTCAAGGCACACGGAGGGGACTGCACGGAAAATACGTCCAGACGCACCTGGACTTAAAAGGTGCATTATGTCGGCGGCTTTTTCATCTCAGGAGAACAAAGCTCTGGACCTCCAGCCCTGCGAGAGCAGCTTTAATGGCGGCATAGTCTCTCAGACAGCCTCTCTCTGAGACGACGGGAGACACGAAGCGTTCGCCGTGCCGTTGATGTCGGATAGCGCTTCCTCAGATGTAAGGGAGTGGCAGGATCTGTCACCCTGGGTCACCATATATGCTTATACCATATATAAGTTTGGCGAGCAAAAGAAAAAAAAAGAAATGAACAAAAACGGCATCCCGACAAACAGCAATGAGACAGGGAGAGAGCACATCACGTGTTTCTTTCTCATGAAGGAGGAAATCGCTTATGGTTTAATTATTAAAGGTGCTATATCAGTCAGTCAGAGTGAGAAGACACTACGGTATCTTTTGCGTTCAACTTAAAATGTCCTTGTGGGGACAGAAATTGCATGTTGTTTTTAGCGTGTCTGAGTCAGCAGATAAAAATTCCACAAATTCATATTTAATTTATTGTAATTTGCCATTAGATTTCTTTACTATGACACATGTATTCATGCCCTGTGAATTGTTTTGGAGAAAACGGTGTTCCTCATTCAGTGAGAGGAGGGTGGACTTGCAGGTACACTTATGAAGGATGAATTTGGCTGGGCTAACACTACAGAACGGGCTTCACACGGTATTATGACACTGTGAGAAGAGCAGCACAAGTTTCTGATAACCTGTTGATTTTTAGTGTCGTTTTAAATATTATATGGCCCAGAAAAACCGGCGCTTTCCTGACATCCTGACACTAGATGGAAAAACACATTAGCAAGCCAATAGTGGTCTCTCGCTCACGCACTGATCTCAGGTTCATGCCCATGTGATGTGTGAGTGTTGCTTTAAATTGCCCTGAAGAGCATCTCAGGCAGTTAATACTGCAGCAGACATGAAAACAAATGACCAACACAAAATAACACTCCAGTTGGCTGGAGAGGAAAGATCATCTGTCACTAAATGCTTCAGAAATAACTATATGACAGAAGTATTTGTCAAGGTTGATATTTCATATCAATCTTGCTTTGGCCCAGAGATGAATATAATAAAATGCAACCTTGCAATTTAAGTGAAAATTCACACTTAAAGGGAAAAAATCCTTCGTGCTTTGTGAATTTTGTGAAACAACTAATCAATTTTCTCGATCATTCTGCTGTGAAGTGTGCATTTCATTCTTCAGGGACTTCACACATAACTTAATATGCTATTTTAACATTCAATTTGATAACTGATCTTAAGAATAACCCAAACAATGGTTTCTGGCTGTGCCAACGCTTACTAGCATAGGACTTCCTGGAGACTCCAAGCACAGGACAGAAAGCTGGGCCTTAGGCTGGAGGGGGTGCTACTTTTATGAAATACAGATACCTTATTTGTTTACTTGTGCGAAATTTCTGCAAGCGATTTTATTACTTAGTTCTACGTCTGCTACGATTCACTGGCGTCCAGTCCTCTAGCTTGTGCCTGCTGTTGCCTGGATCTATACTATATAAGCAATATGGAGCTCGGATGGATCGATATTAGCAGAACGGTTGAAATCAACCTCTCCACTTCCTCTGACTTTGAGTTCACAAGCTATCACAAGCAGGCAGAGCTGGGACCCAAAACTGAGGCATATTGGTCTCCATTACTGAGCCTGTCTACCCTTTAAAGCTCAGTGATGTTTCTGATTCACATGTAGAACATTGGAAAAGATCTTAGGCTCAGCTCCCCTAGTCATAATCAAACAGGACCTGCAAGGTTGGGTAGATGCGTTCCATCATGTGATATCATGGCAAATTCTGAAGAAAGTGGCAACATATAGACGTGCATTGTGTTGATGGATTTAATCTGCTTAAACCGTTAATTGTCAGTTTCTGGTTTTTGTGATTTAATCATTTCTTTCAATGAGAATTTCAAGAATTTGTTTGAGCGCTCCCCCTAGTGGTTGAAAACGAAGAAAGACAATGACATTCTATTTTATTCTTCCAGTAACTACGGAAACGTGACTTGGTAGGAAGTTTAAGGAAAAAAATAAGTCAGTGATTTGTAAAAGACTGGGCAGAAAGTAATCAAAAGTTAGCTGAAAATTGCAAGGTCAACACTGCAGTTTTCGATATCGCAATCAGTGTTAAACTCACGCAGTGCATTGTCCGACTGTTAAGAATTGTGCACAGAACTGGTGAGGAAGTCTTTCTTAAGTGTGTTACAAGCAGTGCAACTGGGAAATGGATAATATCACTGTTTGGCTTTGTGCTCAGTAAATTTGTGTGTACCTTACAGTAAGACATTGATCATTTTCATATATTGTTGCTTTTGCTATTAAAACTTAGTATCTTGGTATTTAACTAGGACAAACACCAGCAAACAACATAAACTAAGAGAAAATCAGTTCCAGATTTCCTTATTAAGAAAACTCGACACAATACCACCTGACATAAAACATTATTCGCCTTAGACATTCTCTTCACAGCTGGCCTTGAATTACATAAATCTGTGTCTTTGTGGAGGGGAAGCATCGTTTCACAGAAAAATGACCAAAGTAAAATAAAGGACAATTCAAAGTGTCCTCCACTGCTATAGGTAAACAGTTGCATCAACAGAGTTTCCAAGAAGAGATATTCTAAAAGATTTACTAATACTTCCCAAAATGTTGGTTTGGAAAATGATCTGTGAGAACAGGCCTGTTGTTTAGAGCAAACATTGCATTAGTGTTTATTCAATTGTATTTGTGCTGTACATTCACCTAAACCATTATTCCAAAGCCACAGAAGTTGCTTAGCATTCTACACTTTTCTCTAGTAGGACAATCGCACACAGCGGACGGCAGAAGGAAATGCAGCCAAAGGAAATCTTCTCATCTGTGTTTTACTCTCCTTTTGTCATTCCTTTAAAAGCCTTTTGTACGATTGCTGTCCTATTTTCTATGATTTGTACTATAGTGCCTAGAAGCTTTATAGAAGGACACAAGCTTGTCCAAACCACACACCTCCTCTTCACCTTTAATGGCGCTCATCAAGGTCCAAAAGTCAGGCAGGGTACAACTCATAAAAACACGTCAAACAAGTAAATAAAATGAAGGCATGCCAGAACAATGAGTTAGTTTGCACAAATAAGACCAAATGAGTTTACTTTGCCCAAATAAGACCACGTGCATGTAGTACAAAGCCAGAGCCCGCTTAAGAAAAAAATTACATGTATAAGGCTTATGTTTAAATCTTAAGTAAACTATGGAGCCAGACTCCACTGACCTGTCAGACATACTTAAGTCTGTGCTGCTGTGTGTTAAATATGTGTATTATGTGTAAAATATTTTCCAATGTCCTTTTACCATATTTATTTAGATTTCATGCTACAATTATATGCTAGTCAGTCAGAAAATTGCAATAGAGCAAGTAAGCACTCTTAACAGTCAAGTATTTCGCCTGTTTCGTTTGCGGTTCAATTCCTTTTAATATCAGCCCGGAATGAATTAATCTCGGTTCAGCTTTTTATTTATTTTTACAATGCATACAATATTTACGTATTTGCTTATTTTTGGAAACTTGTCTTCCCATCTGACAGGCCAGTAGTTGGGGGGCTTGAGATTCTCTCGTTGTGGTCTTAGCCCTTCCATGCCGGGCTTGAGTTCAGCATGCATGCACACAAATCTAATGGCAGTGATGAGAAAAGAGAAGGTCTATGTACTCTTAGGATGCTCAGCATAATGGCCGACCATCGTAGCAACCTCAGGCCAGTGAGCCCGAGTGACTGATTAGAGCCAGCGGCCATATTTGTCTGACCAGACACTATGCATTCATGGTATTTATGTTGATACTGTGTAGAATGCCTTTATTTCCCCTTTTCCTCGTCTCCAGATGAAAGGTAGTCAATTACTGCAGCCTGGAAAGTCCGATGGAGACCAGGGCAGCAGGTCCTCGACGCTTAGTCACAGCCTAATTACGCTCAACGGGGTCTGGAAGCAGGAAGGGGGTGCTCCTGTCCCTGATTGCGCTCATCTCAATGACCCTCCGCTCGCCGCTTTTCTAGCTGAGGGTCACAGCAGATGTCTCCGGAGTCTCCAAAACGATCGCATTACCCAGGCTCAAGTAATCAGACAGAACAAAAGCCATTTGTACTAAAAGACCAATTATGTAATCAAAATGTGCCAGAAGAGCACTAAATAACTATTTGAAATATATTTACAGTATCTTAATGAATGTTTTTTGCAATATGGTTTCCACGTAAGGATTTTTTTTTTTTTTTTTTTACTTTTAGTCCACATTACAAAACCATTTAATCAGCGTATCTGCTCATGTTACATCGATGCCACGTGAAGATAACCCTTAAAAGTCATCTCAAGATCCATAGCACAAATCCATTTTTTTTCTCAAGTAATTGGCTATAACAACATGAAGTAAAAATATGGCTGTATCACAATGGTCATTAGTAAAAAGTGTGGTGGCATTGCCACAATATGTCACGACTAGAAAAGTCCCAATATTTCACACTTATACAGACTAACACCCTATACAGGCTTCCCGTTACCTTAGAATCATAATTTAAATGCCAGGAGAACGAGTCACCTAATTTGAACCTGAAACAAAGTAGTCACTTTCTATGGAAGCAACACATCAGACATCACAATTCTGTGTATAGCTGATGCATTTTGGCTACACTAGATGATGCTTTGTTTGGTGAGTCTGACAGTAGGCTACTACTGCTCAGCTAATAAAAGCTTTCTTCAGGCTTGTTTAGTCTTAGACAAGGCAAAGGAAGTTTATTTATATGGCACATTGTCATACACAGAGATCAATGTGCTTTACAGAAATAATACAAGCATATAACAATATGCCTACTAAGCCTTAAAATAATATACGATTAAACAGCCTACGTCAAATTAAACACAATGCTGCATTTCAACACCCCGCTACCTTTCCATAGTTGTTATATCTTAATGCTTTGATGTCACGATGGACCTGCAGCCCAGGTGTGGACATCAACATGTTATTGTAAGAGCGCCAGGCCTGGTTGCTCCAGCAGAGGGCAACAGTGCGCCTCTAATCCTTTAAGGGCTTGGACTTCTCCCATTTCCCCCACAGTGAGTAGCATAACTGGGTCTTTGGCCGTCCAACAGGCCGATACATTTTGGACATGATAGCATCGTGTGTCCATAGTAACTTTTATATAAGCCTAACTGAAAGGCTGATTTCCACAGTGCATTGAAGTTTAGGGTGACAATATTCTTTCATAATAATTCTGAGGCTGTCTTGTAGTTATTTGATAAAATGTATTCAACGAAATCAAAAGCTGCTAGTAATTCTAGTGCTCTGCACAAAAGTGAACTGCAATGACAGGAATAACTGGTGAAACACTGAGACGAGTCCGTTTCGGAAGGGCAGCAAAACCAGGCGCTGCTTGTGCATGCATTTCTCATCTTTAAAAAGCCCTGATACATCAAACGACTGTCCCTAATCAATAAGCGGCATATTTCCCAAAGGCGTAGCTGGTAACAAACTGTATGATTCAATGTAAGTTTTTGACGGGAGCTTTTGGTCAACATACCCAAGCTGGGTAAGTACGACTAGCTGTGTATTAAGATAAGAATTCTGACCAACTTTGAAGCAAGATTAAATCCACAAAAGAAGAGTTGCTGCACTGAATGTGATGTGATAATTGCATGACTGCTGGGGGGGTCAATAAAAAACAGGAAAAGGTGAGACTTAAACTAAAACTAACATAACTAGGAACAGACAAACACCATATGCAGAACTAGGGAACAACCAGGGCTACAGATAACAGGCACGGAAATCAGATGCAGACAGCAGACAACAGAATTTGTGGTAACAACTACATGTACAAACATGCAGTGACGTCATCAATGACTCCTCGAAGAACAAGGTGAGGGCAAATACTTACAACCACACAGAAAACAAGGGCAAACAAGGAACAGGTGAGAATCAGGAGAAAAACAACCAATCAATCACAGCACAGGACAACAAGCGACAGGTCGAATCAGAACACTTAATGAGCAGAAAAACTGGGAAAGACAGCCAATGCACTCACTAGGAAACATAGCAAACACTTGGGTAACAACACTAGGAAGGACTAGGACCATAAGAATATGCAGAACATAATAAAACACAGCAAAAGTGGGGTACATCTAAAACAGGGAAACAATTATAAATAATAAACACTAGGGAAATGGAAAACCAATAAACACTGAATACAGATGAGGCTTGTCTCCAGCCATCCTCGAACTTGTGACCTGAGGAGTTCAGTCTCAAAGCCGCGCGCTCAACCCAGGGAAACAGGGAAACACACTAGGGCTGAAAGCTATGAAACAGGTGGGGGGATGCAGGATGACCAGCGACACCTGCTGGTCAAAATGGAACATATAGGACAGGGTTGGATGAGCGCCAACCCTGAAAGTTTATATGTAACTTATATGTTATAAACTGTTCAAGCATCCATCCATTTTCTGAAGCTGCTTGTGCTATTCAGGGTTGCTGGGGGGTCCAGAGGCTATGGGAGCAAAGCAGGGAACAAACCAGGATTAGGATGCCAACCCATCACAGGGTACACTCGCACAGCATTCACTCACACGTGCACAACTACAGGCAGTTTGGCAACTCCAATTAATCTCGGCATGTTTTTGGATTGTGGGGGGAAACCAGAGAACCCAGAGGGAACTCCCACGACGACACTGGGAGAACATGCAAAGTCCACACACATTGACACTGCTCAATCATTACAGAATAAAATGTTATGTTATGCCGCAGTGTGTGTTATCCCATATGGAAAAACAGCATAGTTCATATAAGGCTATCTGTTACGGGCTCTGTTACGGACTCTGTTACGGACTCTCTTACGGACTCTTTTACAGACTCTGTTACAGACTCTGTTACGGACTCAGGGCATGGTGCAGGCAGAAAAGACGGTGATGATCCACTGTGGCTCCAAGAGACAACAGGGGTTTATTGGGGCAACCAAGAATACTGGGGAAAAGTACTAAACCAGTGGGATCAGGTGGGGTCAGAAAACAAAGAGGAAAAATACAGAATTAAGTAAAACCATGAAACAAAGCATAACCAAGGAACTAAGCGAAAACACAGGGAATAAAACTCAGCAGTAGAGCAGAGGAACAAACACGCAGTAACATGAATACAACAAACACTGAACACTATGAAACACTGAAAGCCAACATTAGGAATAACTAAGAGCCAAAGTACCGACAAACATAATACAACAAGACTCAGGCAGCATAAACCAAAACAAGAACAAGGGTAAATCATGAAAGGTAGAAGGGAAAACTAAAAGCTAAGGACAAATTTAAGTATCATGTCATTCAAAAAAACTTCCAAATGGGATATTTCTTATGATCTTATGCATTATATTCTTTCTATGAAAGCCTCACAGGAACCCAGAGAATCACACTGATCTCCTAAGGAACCTATGCCAGAAGCACTGGGGGTAGGGGAGGAGGTGGAGGTAAGGAGCACGCACTGATACAGCACGCTGCTGCCGCCAGCTCATGAAGAACCACCTCAGGGAGGAGAACCCAGCTGCAGCTCTGCATTAGGTGAATTCTCAGCAGCACACTAGTTCGAACGGAACGGCGTGAAATTTTTTTTCCCCCAGTGGCTGGAGTTCCAATCTTGCTACCAACCCCCAAATTTTCCCTGGAAGTTGGAACTCCTGCCTGCAGAGCTGGATGTAGTTTAACGTCAAACCCAAGACGAAGCAATTGCAGGTTAAGGGCCCTGCTCAAGGGCCCAATGGGGTAGAATTACTCCTGGCGTTCATAGGATTCAAACGGGAAACACCCACCCCATCTAAGACAGAGGAAACGGTTTTTCCATATTATCGCTCATGAATTGGAAAGTATATCAGAAAAATAAGCATATAATAACCTCAGCAACTACAACAACTATAGTAATGATTTGATTAGCTAATTCTGTAAAAGTGACTAGTCATGTATAGTATATTGTACTTCAGGCTAACCAGAGAAGGGGATGTTCATTTGCTGTTGACTCCCACAGCCAAAAATGATTGAATTCCGCTGCCCTTTGGACACTGGCAGATTTATGTATGGGCAACATATTTTGCCAGGGGCAGCACAGGGCACCCCCCTCCCCCCACCAAAAAAAATAATCGATTGTGACATTTGCGCAATCAGTTTTCTATCAATCATTTGCCGTCACGTCAATGATATCATGTCAATTCAATATCATGTCGTGTTCAATTAACCTTCTCAGAGTGGGCACCCCGATCCTAGCTTGCGACCAAGGCAGGCTGCCACTGAAAAGTACAAAATAGGGAGGAAAACGGGACTAGGTTGACCTCAGGTTGCCCAACTGGAAGTCCAAAGTAGGGGGATTCAGGGAATCTGTCCAATAGTGCACCTCTCACATTGTGCAATACTAATATAATTAGTAAAATCAGTTGTAAATTTATCATTATTCACTTGTAATTTTCCAAATTCCTTCTTAACAGTTAGTGCTGAATGGTGTTTTTTCTTTTGATGGGGGGGGACGCGTTTGCTGGATGGGGGTTTGCCCGGGGAGGAAAAAGGAGAGACGCATGAGAGATGGTGCATTATGTCAGACTTATCACAGTCTCAGCACAAAGGCCTTAGACCTGCTGAAGGACACGGAAAAAACACACAAAAGTGAAAGAAAATGTCATGTATTTTTCATCACCAAACTCTTTCTGATGGCAAACATTCTCCACATTGTTGCCCCCGTTATGGTGTCACTGTTGAGGAGAGCAAAGCCTGATTTATATTCTTGAGTAAAATCTACTACACAGACATCAGGCTATGGTGTGAGGCGTGACAGCATACATCCGACACAGACCACAAATTAGCCTGAAAACGGAACAGCCATTATATCCAAAGATCCTTTGTAAAGAATTCAAGTCATTTTCCTTCTTCCCCCCATCTGTTTCTTACTTGTATCCTTAATTCCATTCTTTTCTGCACAAATTTCCTCAAGCATTTAAAGGACGAACGCACACATATCACTTCGAGACGAGCGTTTGGCAGCTCTGGATCGCCCGTTCACGGTTTTGGGGGAGAGCGTTGCCGATTAAAAATGCTGTCTTTCAGACTCTGCTCTCTTCCTTCTGAATGGCCCGGAAGGTCTGGGAGGGGCATTCCTGCATGTCCCATTGAATCCACCCCACCCCCTCTTACCCCAATGACTTCCCCCTCCACCCCTCTCTCCAGCTCCCCTTCTTTTATCGCTGAGTCTCCAGCCCCACGTTTGGCACAGAGTGGTCGGGACACCACAGTCTACACGGTAAGAACAAGTAACACCAGGTTTGATGCTGATCCCTGTGCTGGTTAGCATTCAGGTGTGTTTGCCAGGGGGGTGTGCGGTGGGGGGGGGTCTACCCGCTTGCTTTGATGCAGCACCTTTTCTTTGCATTTATCACACCCTTGTGCAAATTAATTGAAACAAGTAGCAATTTTTGTACAATCTGATTTTCAGCTTCATTCTAGAAAGCAAACGATATGCCTTCATTACAAATTACAAACTTTTTCAATGAGCTGGTGTTACATCACCATATGTAGGAAATTTCATCATTGTTGCATTTTCTAATGGGGACGGGTATCTTTCGCATCTAAATGCTACTAAAGAAACAAGGAGGTCATATTACATCTTGAACTGTTGATATTTTTTAACATATTTCAATTAATTTGCACGAGGGTGTACTTGCTTGAATGTTTCCTGCATTTGTAACAGAAGTCACTCTAAAGTTCTGTATGGCTCCAGCCTCGAGCTTCACAAAGAAGAGAGCAGAGGTTTTAGAACCAATCATTCGGGAAATGTGTATCCTTGCAGCTGAATAACAAAAAAATCTGCTTTGCACAAAGGAGAAAGGACAAATTCTTGTTTATCTTCTTTTGGTAGCTAAATGCTATATTGTATTTTCTGAGCACAAAGATGTTTTGAACTGTTGCTTAAAGTGGAAAAATAGTTAGTTTAATGAAGTCTGAGGTCATGTATTTTCTAGCTGAATAATGCTGTGTTAAGCTCTGGCTGACGTCTGTTATCTTGCAGGTGATTCGGTTTTATCTTTCTCTCCTTCCAAAGTGTTTTTTTATGCAGCATCAGCTGAAATATTGATGCCCAGCTGTTCATCTCTAGCCTGTCTGCAGCCCCTGACATGAAGCTAGTCTGCGCCGTAGTTTTTATCATTTGCCTACATGGCCTACAGGGGGCAGAGGGCAGGCGCGATGACGGGAGGGTGGCACCAGCAGGCAGGAAAGGCAAAAGCAAGACCTCACCCACTTCGGGTGAGCTGGTGACCAAAGACATGCACACGTGCACCTGGGAGATCGACGGCGAGGGCGAGGATACCCTCCTAATTCTCCTCAGTTGCAACCATGACGGTGAGGTGTACCGGTGTCGGTACGCCGGCAGGCCAAGCCTGTGCCGAGAATATGGCGCCTCGCCACGCCGGTACTGGTCCCAAGTGGTGAGCAGGCTCAGGAGGAAAGCCCACGCATGCCGAGGTGAGGAGGTCCTGAGGCCGCGAAGCTGTAAAACAGCCCCGCCGGAGTCTCACATGAAGCTGCTCGCCGGGCACAGGAGGGAGGATGGCACAGGCAGGCGGGGCGGGGCAGGAGGCAGACAGAAACGCAAGTCGGCCAAGGAGCAGACGGAGCCTCCAGAGGAACAGAGGGGTGCTTTTGGGGAAGCGAACGACAGCGATAGCGTATCGAACACGGAGCCAGCAGAAAATTACTGCGCCGACGGCTGGCTGACCGTCTGCTCCTTCTTCGTCCGATTCTTTGATGGCTAAATCAGCTCAGAGTAGCACTATCCAGCAAATGTGTACCTCACTCTCCAAGCCCCGTGCTGAATTCATATGGGTTTCGATGCATCATAAAGGGAAAAAAACACAGTAGCTTTTCTGATATTTGATTTTTTTTGCAATTTCATATGTACTGCTTACTGTCGTTTGGTAAGAAAAGACATCATGAACATCAGCACCATAAATCATAAATAATGGTACCATGCATATGTAAAGCAGTGTGGTACATGACACTTATGCTATAATAGCTATACCGATTATTCGTTTTTATATCACTTTTACAGCTGAGAATGTGAATAAAATCAATAGGTATCACTAAAGGGCAATTAGGTGAATTCTAAAAAAGTATTTGCAAGGTTCGATTGATGTTATTATTCTTAAAAGTATACCTTTTTAAAGTACACTGTGTTCCTTTTTAGCTGGTTTTAAGAAGACGTGAGAATAATTATGCTGTATTATTGGTCTGTTTGTATTAGACTTTCAATAAAAATTATTCCAGAGTCAGTATTTGGCATTTAAAATAAAATAGCATAAATGTGTAATAAGTAATAATAATAACAATGTAAGTGTCACTATGAAATGATGCGCAATGATTCTCAAAATAATCCGCGATTAATGTCCATTTCATATATGTTCGGGTATGTAAATGAAAGCGGAATTTAACCCACACTGGAGTTGTTAATTTTCCATTAAGTGGAGGTTTTGCTTTTCAGAGTATGTACCAAAATGTAAAAAAATAAGAAAAAGCTCGTGCCTCTTATTGAAGTTTAAAATTTATGCAGATGGTGGATGAGCAGCATAAATAGGTGGCGTCCATGCATGGACCTGCAAAGGACAGTGGGGCAGATGGTGGTCGCTTGATTATCGCTCGTTAGGGACTGAGGGAAAATGTGGGCAGTAGAGAGTAACAGCTGACGAATAATCAGCCGCCGCGAATTTTGCGGGACCCACATTTGGAAAAAAAATAACCAACATTCTTGGTACACATAAAATTCCTCGGTGTTTATTTTTAAAGTTACTCAGCATTGAAAGGTTACTTGTTGATTCGATACAACATTTTTCGTAACCCTATATTTACTACAGAACCCAGATGGCACGATGTTATCGTTTCAACGTTGAATTATAGTTAAATGCGTTAACTTATGGTCAGTGTTAAATTATTAACGTTGAAACTGAATTGATTTTTTGGTCAGATTTTCAATATTGAAAAATGTATGGTGGCAAAACCTTGATTTAATGTTGATATAAAGTGAGAGGTTGAAGATCAATGTTGTTTCAACCTGATATGGAATCAATGTCATTTCAACATATATGTGTATCTGGTAAAACAACATAAATCAATCGGAAAACCGCGGTGCAAAGAAAAAAGACATTTTGGCAACATGAAATTTCGAGACGAAACGCTGCACACATTGTAACTGCAACTATACTTTAGTTAAATAGCTTTTGTTCCATGATAGTTACCCACACACTTAAAGCTTGGGAATAGCTAACAAAGCCCCCCCACCCCAGAGACGCTGCAGATGTCAACCGTGCCTTCCTAGGAGGACTGGAATCCTCTGTGGATATTGTCATGCTAATCATCTCGCTCAAGGCAAACATAATATATTGTAGCGCTTGAGTACAATAAACTGTGGATACAAAGAAATTATCGAACTTGATATGTAAAGAGCCTGAAAACTGCTGCTGACTAAGGGATTTTTTTCCATTTCCTTTTCAATACGCTGAATTCAGATTCTGCCTGGTAATAACTAATTCGTCGTGCACTTCACTATGGTCGTGATGATTACTTAAAGGAACCGTGCAAACCTGTGTTCGGCCAAGCTTAAACCTTACAAGCAACTGGAGTTCTTAGGCGAACAGAACGGAGCAAACATTCTGCAAAATGCATTTAAAGTTCATGAAGACGGTTATACATCTAGTGGAATTTCTGACTACGCAGATGTGAATATAAGTAGCCTAGGAGAGAGTTTGATATTTCGCGGGAGGGGGGTGCAGACACACAAAATAAGAATTTAAAGTTTTTCGGAGGTCTGAATAAAGCCAAATTAAACACACGGGGCGGGGGGGGTTGTAGTCATTCCTGATTTCTACGCCCCTGCATGGTGAACACAATACCCCGCAATTCTTTAACAAGCCAACATAAAGTCCAAATGGAATTATAGAAAAAGATTTATTACTGCACAACCAAACGCATTCATTCAATACGTTTTAAAACCCGGGTGGGAGTGTAAATTATCTTAAAATAGTATGGCGTCGTTGCCAAGTTAGTCCCCCTCTCTCCTCCTTGATAGCACGGCTGATCGAGCTATAGTCTCATCCATTTCAACATAACAAATTACTGTTTGCATGGCTGAAAACCATGCGTTTGCTTCGTTTTATGGGGGTAGGCCTATGCTTCGGAGAAAACAGAAAGTGGTCGTCAGGATTTTTTCACAAGAAATAATCAAGGTGATATTATTCACGATTGCTGAAATATTTATGGCGCCTGACGATGTCCTTCTTACACCGCTCACTCTTGCGAATTAAGGTAAAAATAAATAAACGAGATAGATAGATAGATAGATAGATAGATAGATGTGTTTGGGGGCAACTGGTGGTGTTGGAAATGGATTATACAATGCAATATTAAACCTCTTAGTACATTATTAATGTGTATTGATATGATTCTTGAGCATTCAGTATTATTGTCTTCATGCTTCACTCTGTTCAATTAACATTTTAAAAGATTTATTTATTTATTCGTTATTTCGCTTGGCTGTCGAGTGCCCTTATCAAGAGAGACCCACTAGTGAGGGCTTACAACCAGACAGCTGATATAAAAGGCAGAACCTTAATTAGGCACGGAGAAATAATTATCGTCACCAATACAAAAGCGGCTGCATGGATTTATAACAATCTGAACACTGAATTAATAAAATGTTAATACGTCGTGAGATCGTATAGGATTGATGAGTGAAAAATGATACAAAAATAAATTAACCAATTATTGCTACAGCAGTTGTTCTGTTTAGAACACATTGCCAGTAGATTGCTAGATAAAGCAAGTTTGTGTATATAAAGCAAGTATATACATCAAAATCTGATTTAAGAAATCAGTAGACAATATGTTCCTGTATAATGATATATATCTGTGCCTATTTGTATTCTTAAATATATAAAGTGCGATTTCATCAATTCCGTTTCTTGGTTTGCCGCGTGGATAATATAACCATGTGCTGCCAATCACAGGCGGCGTCACCCCCTCGTGAAGTGGTGAAGTAACCAATGGGATGGGGACTCGACCAGTATGTGACTGACTGCGCGTGATGGCGCCGCACGTTTTGAGTCCGGGAGCCTCATTTCAGCGATTCTGCAAAGTGTGTTCCACAAAGAGGCTCAGTGTCAGACTTCCTTCAGTCGGTCCCAAAGGCTGCACATCCCGGGCAGAGGAGCTGCCATCACTCAGCGCCAGCCCAGAGCGCAAGGGGACACAAGAAGGGCGCTTATTGTGCATGCCTCTCCCCAGCCGTGGTGATGGGTTCACGCTTCAGTTGCTGAGTAGGGACACTCTGCCAAGATCTTACTTTGGAAACTGCAGCCAAGGGAGACCGAACAAACAAGGCTTCAGTGAGAAAGCGTAAAAATCAAAAGCCTCTTTACGCCATACGCAAATATTGTGCCGTATTATTCCTAAAATCACCACTACAGATTTACCCGAAGTAAACCCAAATCGTTGCATGCAAACAATGGTCCAGCCGGACAGTAACCAAGAAGGAGAATTTAATAAAGTAAGCATGTGCAGTATAAATAAATCATAGATGAAGCTACGGCTGTGTAGCGCACAGTAAAGAAAAAAACCATTCTGCGTTTCATTTGTAGGATATTAGCTTTGCTGTCTTTCAACAGTTAATGGGATTAAACATTATATTATGTGTGCCAAAACATTTGCGGAAACGGGTGTGAAATGCACTACTACTTCATCTGCCGATTTCCCCCCGCATTTTCTCATATACATACATAATAAGATAAATGTTTCTAACCACAATAACGGGTGTAGTGATGCTTAACATCCACTCATCCATCCATCGTCCAGCCGCCGCATGTGGAGCGGGTCCTATGCAGCAAGGTAAGTGTGACCCTGTCGGTCCATCGCAGGACACGCGCACATTACGGGAAATTTAGAGACACCATTTAACCCAACTTTATGTAATTACAGCCTACGCATAATACACGGACCTCATGGAATACCATTTGGTACAGGCCGTGCAGCATAACCAAACTGGTAACCCCTACGCAACAACTAGTCATACTCGTCACAAATGCTTCACAGAATATGTTATTAAATGTAGAGACGTTCAGCAACAAGAAAAGTTATTGTGGGGGATTTATAGAGGTATTTTTATATTTAAACGAGCCATTTTGCGTGAAATATTTTGGCTGCTTTGTACATTGTGAAATTTGGTTAATTTAATGGAAGGTTATCTAGTCCGTATCAGACACTAGACTGAATATTTAAAGAATATTTCAACAACAAAAGTATATCTGCAGTACACATCAAAAAACAACTGTGAAGTGTAAATGTGCGTTTAATAAGAGGGCTGATGAAGAACTTTGTGGACTAAGGTACAGTATGCTGATTCTTTTTTCTTGTTAATGGTTCCAAAGCAGGGGTGTCACTACACTCTCAGAAAATGGGTACCAATTTGTACCTTTGGATAATGGTCTATGAGGAACATTTTTGTACCCTTTGGGGTACATTAATGTTGTTCTGTACCTTAAAAAGTACATTTACCTACAACTAGGGTACAATTGGCAGACCATTGAGGGTACAGTCCCAGTGACAAGCAAAGGCACAAACTGGTACCCTTTTTCTGACAGTGTAGAGATTTTGGGCCCCATAAAGGCATTATATATTGGGGCCCCAATTCAGACTAATCCAATTATGTTCTGATTATTTCGGGCCCTTGGAATCACTGTAACACCCCATCTCTCCGTTATGGCATCGCTGACTGCTACCTACTGTATACTACATACCTCAGTACATTGCAGTGATTATTCGATTCAATTTATTTTTCTATAGCGCCTTTCACAACAGAGTCGTCCCAAGGCACTTAACATGGATGTGTTGTGAAACATTACAACATCATTAGAGAGAGTAATACAGAATGGGAAAAAAGAAGGAAAGAAATGAAATAAAGAAAGCCAGGTGACAACGGAAGACAGGAACCAAAAACTCCCAAGTAAGGAGAGAAAAAACCTCTGGGGGTCCAAGGTTAAAATTTCAAATATTGTGTTGTAAACTATTGTAATTAGTGTTGGTGATACTATGCATTTATGTTTTTGTGTAGTACGTTCTGTTTACTAAGGATGAATATAGTAAATTTGTTAATAATAACTCATAACCAAGATTTCCCAATTGGGGTGCCGTTCATAAAATAAGCAACAGCGCCACCTAATGGAATTTAAAAATACCCATAAATTTCATTTGGAAAATTAGGAAAAAAGGTTAAAAGACTACAATGGGGAGTAAGTGGTGACTTTCACATATTTAGTTTCATATATTTGAACTAAGGATGAGACTTGGACCAACTGCACACAATCAGAGCAACATTAGGTTGTGCAAGCAAGGAAAGAACTGGATGGGATCAAAATGACGGACATGGAATTCAGAAATCTGACAGACAGGACATTCTGCAGGAATGCTATGCATGGTTTACAGGACACCCGGTAGGCAGCATATAAGAATAAATTAACAGTAATATAATAGTTGTTATATAGATGATATAACTATCATATATTAATAGATATTGTAACAAAGTAAATTAAACTGCTGTGACTGAAGTGATTGCTGCAGACTTGGTTTTCTAACAAAAATAGAATGTAGCGGCCAGTGACAGACAGCACCTGTATCCAAAGTTGTATATTTCCTCTTAAAAACATTATTTCTCAGCTCAGAAATAAAACTGTCTTGTAAGATGAAATTTGGAACCACTAGTTTTGGTGCAAAACATACAGGTACAAATTATTTTTCACCTCCACATCTTCGGTAGATCGATTTCCGCAAATGCAGACATTTCAAAATCTGTCGCGAAACCCACAGGACGTTATACTTTGCGAAATGAACACTGCGAAGAACTGAAGTATTATATCGATTTTTATTTGGCTCCAGAGGGGATCGAGTGGAAATTTCCCCGCATTTTGCCACATGATATAGAAGCAGCACTAAACAGGTATTTTTCATACATGACATCACAAGATCGAACCTAACAGGAATACCATGCACATAAAGCGGGCGCTTTGGAAAACATTATGCGACGACAGCATATTAGTGTCATAATCACAGTATATCTAATGACACACCGGGTAAAACAGAGCATTCAACATTTCATCCTCAAAAGAAGAGCATAAATGTTTTTTTTTTCTTCCAAATTTAGACATTGTATCTTAATCCATAAACAAACCCATTTTCAGACTCAAAAATGACATCCAATTCCATCAGTTTCTTCTGCGGGGGGGATTCACATAGGTAAAATAACAGAGGGGTTTATTTTTTAATCCTTTGTTGACTAACAGAAGATATATTGGCTTTGGTTCTCTGAGGAGCTTACAGATAACAGCCATCCTTACCCACAAAACTCTCTGTAGTAACTTGTCTGGGATCTCTCGCTGCTATCGTTTTCACATTAAGATGGATAATAGCTATGGAAACCAGTGGTTTAAAAATTTGAGCATCTTTGCAACACAAAGCATAATGGTGAAGAGTTAGGGGTTTTGGGAAGTTGGATTTAAAAAAAAAAAAAGAAAAAAAAAACGGACAGAAAAGAAAAAAAAACCTCACTGATAAGTTAAGGTTAGGAACATCTTTATAAAATAAATGTAAATAAATTAATATAGTACAAAAAGAATTATATACAGTTTCATAAAATAAATAATTTCACTGCTCAGATGTGCTTGTGAAACACCAAAAGCTTCCCGTTACTCGCTGTAGTGATATTACAGTGACGGACACTGGAAATGGCGAGTTTGTTTTTCACGTTCCAAACTTACACGTTAAAATAACCAAAAAGAAGGGGGCGGGGGGAGAGACAACCCTGCAGCTTCAGCTTGAGCTCTATGTCAGAAATCGCACTGGTAAATAAAGTGCTGATCATTAAAACTGAAAAACAGAGGGAACGGACATTTTATACACTGTATAAATATCGTCATGCAGTGAGTACAGCTGTGGGCCCATTCTCTGCTGGAGGTCGCTGCACTGAAAGGCCGTCTGCCCTGCCGTCCTTCTGGGATTATCCGTCGGCGTTCCCTTCTGGTTTTATTATCTGATACGTGATCAAATACTCCGGATAGGCCTGCAAGGGGAAGAGAAATGGTGGGTGGGCGTGGTCTGGTTTGGAGGCGGGGCTAAAAGGACCAGGGGGCAGAGCCAAGGAGGCAGTGCAATACCTGCTCCCCGCGGTAGATGACGTACTCGGCCAGCGCCAGGCCGTTGACGCTGGGCCTGCCGGTGACTGAGTGGTGGCCCGGCGGCGAGTGGGCCATCTTCATGGCGCTGAACTGCAGGAAGGACTTGCCCAGGGTCACACGGCAGAACAGCAGATGCCTTTGGGGCAGACAGACCTCGTCAGAAATTAACCTAATAATAATAATCCATCCATTTTCTCTACTTGCTTGTCCTATTTAGGATCACAGAGGTCCGGAGCCTATTCTGGAAGCTACGGGTGCAAGTCAGGGAACAACCCAGGATGGGGCACCAACCCATCACAAGGCACATTCACACACCATTCACACCTACAAGCAATTTGGAAACTCCAATTAACCTCAGTACGTTTTCGGACTGTAGGGGGGAACCAAAGTACCCGGAGGAAACCCCAGGACGACACTGGGTGAACATGCAAACTGCACACACATGGAGCCATGGCGGGGACTCGAACCCTACTCCCAGAGGTGTGAAGCAACAGTGCTAACAAGTGCACCACCATGCTGCCCGCCCCAATATTATTATTATTACTACTACTACCACTACTAATAATATACTCCATTGATCGAGAGAAAAAAAAATGCTCAAAATTTTTTTCACAGAAATTTAATATTATATTAGCATGAAAGACATGATAAATGAATTGCCGGATCTCTGGAGGATGTACACTATTACTGTGTATAATACTATACACTCTAAAATTGCTCCTATATATTTTAAATGACTTGTGCAAAAATGTGTGTTCAGATAACACCGTGTCTCTGCTACAATGGTATGAGAGAGATACGGGTTCTGGGTTACAGTAACACGGTGGTGCGAGTGTGTAGTTGGCGTGCTGGCTGCACCTCTGGCAAATGTAGCAGGAGCGTTCCTTGTGGAGCGGGCAGCCGGTCCCTCCTCCAATCCCATACACGTACTGATTGCTCTTGGAGGAGTTCTCCGCGAAGTAGATCCCGGCACCAAACATGCCGCCGATGTAGGCGTGGCGCTCGTCGAAGCCCTTGTGGATGATGGCGTTCACGAACGGCGAACCTGCAAGGCAAGCGGGTGGCACCGTGCGGCTTTAGGGCTCGCTGTGGGGGGGGGGGGGGTGCGCCATTCACAGCTCAGGGGATCGGCGCGCTTACCGTGGAACAGCATCCGCTCGTTGGAGTGATTGTGATTCTCCTCTGACACCTCCTTCCTACGATGAGTGTATCTCTCCCAAAGCTTCTTATTGCACACTTTCTGTATCTGGATAAAAAGACATTATATACAACAGAATGATAAAAAGGGTGGCATTCAGGAAAGGCATTTAAATCTATCATTACTACAGAAACAGCATTGCGAGGACCCCATACAGACCAACCCACTCACTACAACAGCGTGATCTTGGGGAGAGATCCAAAGACGACAGACACAATCTAGGGGACAGACAGGATGAATACAGACAAACTACGGGACAGACGGGACAATAATGAAAGACACGATCTAGGGGACAGACAGGACAATAATGAAAGACACGATCTAGGGGACAGTCAGAAACTGAACGATTAAGGGCCCCCAGCCGGTTCCTGACTCAAACACCAGCCTGATGGAGGCACCTTGACGATGTTGTATCTGTTGAAGACCCCGCCAGCATGGCCGCCGTCCCTGTGCTCCCGGATAGTGCTCTGCATCTGTCAGACACGGGACAAAGGCGTGACGGAGGCCCACGCACCGCCTGCCTGGTAATCAGCTACCCTTAACGTCGCTCCTCAATCAGTTGAGGGGCATCCCCGCAAAATCAGAATCTGAATCCTTGTATTTTCAAAGTACAAAAAATGTGTTCTGGCCCAGGTGTGGCATCAGGTGTAGAATAATCGTGTTTTGTATTAATTTTACTTATTTACATTTTATAAATTATTTTCATTTTTTACATTCTCAATCCTTCTTTCTATACTTTCTTCCACATGTACCTTAGTTGCGTAAACAAGGGTACAGCTGTGCAAACAGTATTTTGAGCTGCATTTCATGTACGAAAAAAGTGCCAAATAAAGATTATTAGTAACAGTATTCAAAAAACATGCAATCAAGACAAAATTACAGTCAATCATAGAAAACAAACAGACTCGATATACCAAACAGAAATGTGCTTAAGATAAACATGCAGACAAATAAATAAACCCTGACTCAGG
>JAODJW010000041.1:9590286-9617661 GCA_026777045.1 Hyperopisus bebe
GGGGGTGGTGGGGGGGGGGGGGGGACCTTTCAGATGAGTGAAGAGGCCACACCATCCCAGCACCTACAAGGGACACAGTGATCTGCTGGCCAACGCGTCCAGAACCTTCAGTGACGTGCTTAAGATGCAGACTGTGTGGAGACGCACTTTGCGGACCCCCCTGATTGGAGGACGACGGGACACACGGCGTCTGCAATGTAAATCAGCAAGGAGGGGCCTCCTTTACATATGACAGGGGGGCGGGGCTAAGCCACAAAGGCTGATTAGTACTCCGGCTCTCGAGGGCCCTTGGAGGAGGACGAGGAGCCTTCCTCTGTCTCCCGGAGCGAGCTGATTGTTAACGTCGCTCATCATCCCTAACGCGGACCTTCAGAGCATGGGAGGGGGGTGGGGGGTGAATCTCTGAGCAGGACACGTGACTCGCGGGGAGGGGACTCACCCCATAGGAGGCAGCGTTGTGCAGCGGGATCAGGCCCCCTTTGTCCTGCGAGTTCACCTCGGCGTCGTGCTGTAACAGGTACTCCGCCACCTCCAGGTTGTTGTATCCGGCTGAGAGAGAGTGAGAGAGAGTGAGTGTCGGACAGAAAAAAAAAGAGTGCTAGTTCAGCCTCAGGGTGATATGAAGAGTATCGGCACGGAATGTATCAGCTTTTGGTATAAACAAACGACGTCGTCGAAGTGCTTGTGAAACACGAGGACGACCGCCGGGCAAGATCGCCACGGCGACGGGGCCCGCAGGAGCTCACCGGCGAGGTGCAGCGGGGTGGAGTGACGGCCCTGCGTGTCCCTGCAGTTGACGTTGTCTGGCCTGCACAGCTTCTTCACACGCGCCAGGCAGCCCTTCTTGGCTGCGTCCAGCAGGGCGGCGTCACCCCGCAGCAGGTCCTGGATGTCCGGGTCGCTGTCCTTCACCAGGTCCAGCGGTATGTTCCCGTCACGGTTCTTTTTGGTCGGGTCGGCGCCGTGCTGTGGACACACGGGGAAACCCGGTCACTGCTGTCTGCTGTTTTATTCACGCTCACGATCTGTTAAGGCATCTACAGCTGTAAGCCAATAAACACCTAGCAGACTGATGGAGGAATAACCATCGAACTAAATATGCAAATCAGCAGGCGGAGCTTCCCATTCCACATAGCTAAATAAAATATGTATACACACAACTCTTGGCTCAAACTGGCACCCCTTGTGCTCATACTGGTATTATGGATTATGGTGGTAACGGATCCAACAACATGACGGGCGAATGCAGACTAGGCTGGGGTCCCCAACAATTTTTTCCCCACTAGCTGCACCAAGCCAAGGCCCACTGTGTCTGAAAAATCCCCCAGTGATTGAATCTGCTGAGAGGTCTAGATTCGCTTAGTGACCACTGGCTTAGGCCGCCATTGTGATGGTGCTGATCGCAGACCACCCCTCTGAAACACTCACTGGCCCTTCACTGCAGCCAGCACCCCCCTCCCCATCACTCTTACTGAGGTGCACAGCTGTGGGTTTATTTGCCATTTCAAATGCTGCCCCCGCAGAGTGCGTGCGTGTGTGTGTGTGTGTGTGTGTGTGTGTGTGTGGAGACTGCAGATCCCTCATGTCGTTCGGGTTTCCTCCGGACACTCGGCTTTCATACTGCGGTCCAAAGACATGGTCAGGTGATCTGGTGTCGCCTCTAATCTGTGATTGCAAGCCGCGTAATAGACTGACATCCTATCCAGGGGGTCCCTGCCTTTGCTGGCAAAGCCTGCGTGTGACCATGTACTGGATAAGCGACTACAGAAAGATGGATGGATGGATGGATGGATGGATGGACAGACAATGCCTCTCCAAACTCAAACCAGCCGGCTGCCTAGAAACATTTTCAAAAAGCGACTTCAAGCAGAGTGCCCCTAATGAACAGAGGAAACAAATCCTTTCAAGAGCAGAAGACAGCCATTAATAGTTCTGTCTGCAAGGCTTTTGTAACACTTAAAATTTTGAAAGGACAGTGCCGTTCCAAAAAGGCAGTAAGCACACGTCTTTGATCCTTCCCTATGGGCCAATGGGACTTTTAGGGAATAATTTTTTATTATTATTATTGAAAATGAAGCAATATATTCAGAATGACAAAAATTCTTTCAATTTACGGAAAAAGGAAGTCTCATCATAACTCTGCATTAAAAATACATCAAAACAGATCTTTACTTGAGGTTTCCCCAAACCAACATGCCGTAATATACAGGTAAACTTTTGTGAACCCTTGAGGAATAGAAAACAAGGTAAGATTCAATTCTACTTGACAGTAAAACCGGCTACGACATTGTATCACACTATTCACTTGCTACTATAACATGCTTTTAAGCAAAACTAATATTTTTAATAGCTGGATATTTAGAGATTTCAAGCAAGTGACTGTGCCTATTGTGCCATCATTATGTGACTTTGCTGGTGCCACCGTCAGGTGAGTCCTGGTACTGCCACGCACAGTGCCACATGAAATTTCTGCTCCTGGCAACAAATCACGGTGAGATGAAGACCTCCGTACCTGGAGCAGAAGCTTGCAGATCTCGTATTTGCCCTTGGCGGCGGCTTCGTGCAGAGGGGTGAACTTCCACAGGTCAGCCACGTTGACGACAGCGCCATGCATGACCAGCAGCTCCGCCACCTCGTAGTGGCCGTAGGAGCAGGCGTTGTGCAGGGGGACCAGGCCTCTGTCATGAGGAGGTGACAGGCCGCTCAGCACAAACAGCCAATAAACACTCTCTCCAGGGGCAGTTTGCACATGCTCCACAGTGCTCAGGCGCAAACGTTTCCTAGGTGACTAAATGTGGACTAAAACATAATCAAACAATTAAAGGAAGTAATGCATGATTTCTCTCTTAAAGCTCTCAACTCAAACTGTAGGATTATTTTGCCTGTATCTGTCCCCCATTATCGCAGATAGGGGTGTGACCGTACCCCTTATCTTTAGCATGGACGTCAGCTCCATGCTGCAGCAGGTAATCCACCACCGCCACGCGATTGTACCCCGCCGCAAAGTGCAGGGGAGTGGACTGCCGACCCTCCACATCCCTGCAGTTCACGTTCTGGAGGGTGCACAGCTTCTGCGTGGGGGAGGAGAGGACAGAAGGTGGTTACAGCCACACCCTGCTGTAGCGCCTCCAGCAGACAGACAGACGGGACGCAGTAATGAGGTCTCTGCGCTGTTCACCTTGACGATCTCCAGGTCCCCAGACTTGGACGCCTCCAGTAACTGTCGGTCCACGTCCGAGTTTCCGATAAACACGCCCTCTGGACAGGGAGGGGCCACGACAGGAAATCAGTAATGGCTACACTGAGAATAGCCCATCGCCCTCCGGAGGGATACGCTAAATCTGGAACTTCGCGGTAATTAAACTCCAGATGCTCGACTGCCAAAAGCTACTCACAGTTATTAATCTCGTAAAAATAGCTAGCTATTCTACCGCACTAAGTGATGTCACGTACTCCCCGGTGTACCTTGCAGCACCTCCTGCACGCTCTGGTTGCCCATCTGGGACGGTGAGAAGCCCTGCAGCGACATGATGAGGGGGTCGCAGCCCAAGCTGAGGAGCAGGCGGCAGGTCTGCAGGTGGCCGCAGCGAGCGGCGCGGTGCAGGGCGGTCTGGCCCATGCCGTCAAGGGCGTTCACCTGCGGACACAGACCGGGAGCCCAGCCGGCCGTTAGCGTCGTTGTGGAGGTGCGCAAAGACCGACGGAAGGAACCGTTAGCGTGAAAAACAAGACTCACTTTCGCCTCGTGTTTCACAAGCACCTCGACGACGTCGTTGTGGGACTTTTCGGAAGCCAGATGCAGCGGAGTCAGAAAGCTGGGACACAGACACGCGACACGCACACTTAAGTCATGCATGTTCCATCAAGCAGCGGCATAAGAGGGATAAACCGACAGTGCGCCCCCTAGAGGGAAGGCGGCAGACTCGAGTCACATACTCTCTGCATTTTTCGTTGACATTGCCTCCCTTCCTCAGCAGTAGTTCACACACTTGTTTTCTCTTTGGATATGGAGAGGCAGCCGCATAGTGCTGTATGGGGACAAAAAAAGACAGTGTGTTTTAGATTATGAATGACGGCTTTAATTCTCTGCATACTGACATTCATGTAAAACAATACAAACAGCAACCTAACCAGCAGCTCAAACAACATAGTGGCCCGACTACCCATGAACACTGGCCGCATGATCACCTCTCACTGCTTTTGGGGCCTTCGGAAAAAATTCTAGAATCTTCCCCGATGTCGTCACGTTCACGGAGTATGACTAAGATTGCCACCATTTTTATGATCTCACCCTCTACAATCTGGGGTGCACTAGGAAACACATGACCTCTAAAACTAATAAAAAATTGACAAGCGGTATAAAGGAGAATTAATTTGTGATGGGTGTTTAGCTAATGAGTGTTTTCCTGGAAGGGATCAGGCTTGTATAACCATATGCATGATAAAATGGAATTATTGGGAAGCTGATGATGGATTAACGAGCACAGACGTCAAAGGTCTGGCGAATAAACACTTGCGACCCCGTTTACTCTGGCTGAGACGCTCACCAGCGCCGTCTCGTGGGTCTGGGGGTGCTTGAAGTTAATAGACTCCGCTGTCAGGTGCTTCTTGACCCGAGCCAGGTCCGCGTCCCGCGAGGCCTGCAACAGGGCGTGACCCTTGAACTCATCTGCAGAGACAGCGGGTGGCCACAAGGGGTCAGTGTGCCGTCACCTGGAGGCTGAGCACCGGGGTCAGGGAGGAAGGGTCACTCACACGCCAGGCGCTCGCGGAGCTGCGCGGTGGGCGCCAGGTCGATGGCACTCTTGTTGTGGCAGTTTAAGAAGGTGGGGTCAGCCCCGTGGCTGAGGAGGAGGGAGCACACCTCAACACGGTTCTTCGAGGCCGCCTCGTGCAAGGGGGTGAACTGCCACAGGTCCATGGCATTGACGCAGGCACCATGCTGCAGGGCGAGGGGGGTGCTTAGAAAGGCACGGAACCAAACACGCACTCTACTGACCCATAATTCCGGAATGTTCCGCAAAAAATGCTTCACGCCATGTGAGTCCGACTCACCTTCACCAGTAAATCTGTCACTTCGTAATGACCGTAGGAGCAGGCGTTGTGCAGGGGCACGAGGTCGCTGCGGAAAGGCAAGGGCGGCGTCAGCGGTGGTGGCGATTACGGCACACGGGCAACACGGGAATGCGGCCTACCCTTTGTCCTTGGCGTGGACGTCGGCGCCGTGCTGCAAGAGAAGCTGCACCGTTTTCACCCGGTTGTATCCCGCTGCCAGGTGCAAGGGGGTGGACTGAGAACAGGGAACAGAGGAAATACTCAACCCCGCAATCACACACCTTCTTACAAATCACGTAAATAACGCATCTTCCCATGTTGTTGTACGACGTAGAAGCTACATTTATATATAGTTTTTGTTCAGATATGTTTCTTTTCATGTGTATAAAGAACACGCTCCGCACCTTCCGTCCGTCACTGGCATGACAGTTTACATTCAACGGTGTCAGAAGGGACATCAGTTTTTCTTCGTTTCCGCTCCTGAAAATCAACGAAAGCAAAAAATAAGAAACATTACTTACCGTTAAAATGCCTGAAAGTCTTAACTAAAAAAAAATTTCAGCAGCCACAGTTATTAACGATTTAAGGACGAATAGGACATCTGCTGTAATGTAAAGCTACTTAAACTGAACAGATTACAGTACCAAATATCACTAGGAAGTGATTACGTAATTTTGTGTAAAAAGCAGGTAAATTGTCGCAGCTACTGAAATCGCCCAGCATCTAATGACAAAATAGCAACAGAATTTTGGCACACTGCACCTCGCACTCTCAAGGAAGTCATCTTTTCTGTATTCACCTACATTGGGGGAAAAGGACACATTATTTTTGAAAGCAAACAGATATTTAAACAAAATTCAATATCTTCCAGCAAGCTCCACCCCCACTTAGAAAAGCACACCGTTTACTACTAGAAAACAGCTATGTAGTTAAAATGGTGAGTTAGTATGAAAAAAAATTATACAAAAAAATCTGAACGCCATCCATATCAAAACACCACGAGCGCTTTCTTAACAGAAATGCTTAATGCTTCGTACCAGATGGGAAAATATATGCGTAACCATCTTCTAGACGAGCCGCATGACATTGAAGTGGATTGTCTTTCTTTCATTTTGATTTCTACACTTCCAAGCAGACCATCAATTACGTATTTCACAGCCATCACAAAAAATTACTTTCACCAATGAAGCACGTAACATTTAATTCTGTAAGGTCCTGAAACATACATATTACAGTGTGTATAACGTTAGTTTCTGTAATTACGTAAAGCAAAAGCAAAGTATACTGTCGACACGGAGACATTCGACACGTTGTCAAGGATGCAGATGGTATATAACAGCTGATCACTATGTTTGCTGATCAAACAACACTCTCCATAGATTTGCATTACGCTCAGCAACTCACTAAACAATATAAGACTTAGTTATGTTATTTCACTGGCAGCGCCATGGATATACAAGCATAAACAATGTTTTGATGCTTAGTAAAACGATGCAGTAAATATATTGCATGAACTGCATCTATTAGATAACCTTTATTTTTAGAGGTTGCACTGCTAAAATCAGATGTCATTCCACAACCACCACACTAATGTCAATAGAGTCATTTAGCTGATGTTATGCATCTTTCAAGTAACATCTAAAAATCTTTTTATTCGCAGAAGACGCCACTTAAAGTGGGCAGAATGATCTGGTGAAAGCTGCAAGATAGACGAGTTAATCTATCTCACCCTTTTAACTATTTGCCAAAAAGGCAAATGAGACTAAAGTCAAGCAGGGCGAGGAATTTGTTGAATACAGACGGTTTTGGCGCCTGGGCAGGGAAGCGGTGTTTTTGGGTAGCCGGCTTGGATGGACTCCCACGCTCACCGTTCAACACGGCTTTGGTGGACGGCTCTGCCAGATCCAGGGGGGTCCTTCCATCCGTGTTGCGAATGTTCGGGTCGGCGCCGTGCTGGAGCAAAACTGCGGGAGATGGAGGAAGAAGCTCAGGCAGAGTCAAGGGCAAATCGACTGGCAAGAGCCAGAGTCATGGCTGTGATATGCAAATGTGCTCAATTACACAGCATTTCTGAACAGAATACGCAAGACCAGCTTACACACCCTATTCATGCATTGTGGTAGTTTTAATACACAATATTATTTCATAATATGTTAATACATATCATATACATTTACTGCAATAAAATTCAAAAAGAAAAAACATTTGTTTTCGTATTAAACCTGCAGATAGTAAATTACTTTGTAGTAGATGGATGAACTTTGAGAAATTCATAACAGAGAGTCACAGAGTCCATCGAGGATACAGCTCACCTATGCAGACGTCAATCTTGCCCTTGACGGCGGCTTCGTGCAGGGGGGTATAGTTCCAGTTGTCCTTGGAGTTGGCATCAGCGCCATGGTGCAGGAGTAGGCTGACCACCTCGGCGTGCCCGAAGGAGCAGGCGTTGTGCAGAGAGATGAGGCCGCCGTCGTCACGGGCGTGCACGTTAGCCCCGTTCCGCAGCAGGTACTCCACCACGTCCCGCCGGCCAAATCCTGAGCGTCAGGGAAGAGGAGACACCTCAAGTCGCACCCCCGTGCGGAGAAAACGCGGTCGGCCATCGTGCCATCGACTCGTCCCTCTCAAACACACTGATCACTCCACAGTGACTGGAAAATGATTAGCACTATTTTATGCACATTGGACAGCATCAATCTGCAAATAGCATTAGGAGTATGAAATGCAACACAAAGATGTCAATAGATAATAATAATAATAATAATAATAATAATAATAATAATAATAATAATGGTGTCCAGCACCGATGGAGCTTGGACCCCTAAAAATAATCAAGACAGGAACATCAACGTCCATAACAGGGATACTGTTTTAATGCCTGTCATCTGACGCACTGATTGTTCTGGTCCAGCTGCTAGTTAAGCATATACCCAGCTAACCCTAGCCCTCCTCCCAGCTGGTTAGCAGCCCGGCTAACTGCATACCTAAACACACACACACACACACACACACACACACACACACACACACACACACACACACACAAACCCCGCCAGCGGATTTAATATTCGCCGACAGTAAATCGTTGAACATTAACACTTGGTAAAGCGGCGCCCCAACACGCTGCCGTTAACGGGGATGGGGCGGCTGGAAGCCGCAGGCAGCCCCGCGGCGGAGGGCCTCACCGGCGGCGAAATGCAGCGGCGTCGACTTCCTGCCCGCCGTGTCGCGGCTGTTCACGCTCTCCGGGCTCATCTGCTTCTTGACCCGCTCCAAGTCGCCGTTCCTGCACGCCTCGAATAGCTCCCGAGCGGGGTCGGCGGAGGCCGGGGCCTCGGCGCCCGGGGACGGCGAGCCGCCAGCCGAGCCGGAGACTCCGGAGCAGCGCCGGGTCGACATCAGTCCGAGGGAACTGGCGGCTGACTAGCGAGCGGGTGGCGGCCTTAGATGGGCGTCGTGAGCTGTTTGTTATTTACGGTGGTGGTAGAGGGTCCCCGAGGGGGCGTCTCGCCGATCTGTAAAGGGCGCCTTCAGCCGCCCACAACCATGACAGCTACCCCAGAACGTCCTTCAATCGAGCCGACAACGGCGCGCCATGCAGACCGTCCAACAGCGGATTCGCGTCGCCCGAACCGTGACACGCTGCCGAGACGTGCGAGGAATCAGTCAACGGAGAGCGGGGCGAAAGCGGCCAGGATGCCCGCCGGAGGCCACATCTCGGCGGCCACCAGCGTTTCTGCCAGAGAGCGTGACGTTCCGCGAGTCACGTGACCGCGACGAGCACAGAGCAGCGCAGCCCCCGCGTCTCGAAATAGCGGCAGAATTTCAGTGCAGCCAGAATCCCGCGATGATGATTATTATTGAATTAAACTTAATCATCTGTTGTATTTCAAACGGACTAAACCCTATAAGGACAGTTTAAAGAGAAAGGAAAACATTGGCCTATTTTTTTAATACAGCATATCGACACTAGGTGGAAGTAGATGCACAATTACGAAAGCAGATTGCAAAACAGTTACATAAATTCGAATGTAAACTGCTATTAATAAAAATCATTTTACCTATTGACTTTACTGGTTTATGCACCTGTAGCAATTGTTCTTTATCAGAATACGTTTCTAAAATCATGCAATAAAAAAATGAAAAGGTTTCCATGGAAACGTTTCTTCAGTTTTATATAGGCCTGTATTCAGTACCTTGATACAATATCCTGGGAGACTCATGAAACATCTCCCACACTATTGAGCGGTAACTCTATAATAAGAAATATGGAGACAAATGTAAAATTTTCTTCTTTTGTAAGTAAAAAGAAACGCTGTGTTACAAGGTCATTCCCCGTCATTTCATATTTCATCATCTGGTCCACATAAGCATCTATCTCTTGTTCATATACTGTAAGTATCTGTCGCAGTTCTTCAGACAGACCACAGAGCAGATCTTTGAAACTGAATAAGCTGTGGTGATCTATTTTATAAGTGAGTTTGCGTACATGTGTCATGCGATGGACCGGCATGCCAACTAGGGTGTGCCCCTTATCTGTGACCCTGTCCTACGTGGTCCAACCCCCCTCCCCCACTTTGCGACCCTGACCAGAATAATGGGTAGGAAGGTAAAATGGACGGATAAAATGAAGTACACCGTAAGTCAATAGGATCTCATTGCTGATAATGCGTGACTGCACAAACAGCACACTCATACTGCAGCCTGCGGAACGTTGCAGAGCTACAGTGTCTTTCACAATAAAAGCAGCTTATTTTACTGTCACACTGCTAACACACCATGATTCGGACAGATCTTTATGGAAACCACACTTTGGTTGTGGGTGATGGTTAATTTAATCTTTTAAATGATATGCTAATGGTTAGATTTCTAGTGAACTACTAAACGGTTGTTATTAGCCTTTCTGAGGAAACAATATTAAGTTTAATAAGATTATAGCCTAACTTAAATCAGGGCCTGCAGAAGAAAATAAATAAAATTCTTGTTGGAGACATATCCATCTCTCCATTATCTATACCTGCTTGCCCTATGCTGGGTTTACACTTTAATCAGAGAATATAACATTAAACCATCCTCTTAACTTGGCTTTTTCGCTACATTGTATGACAACGGCCCCAAATGGGTGCTGATAGGTTCTGCTAATTTCATCATGGTCTGGTCACTACATACTTCTCTTGCGTATCACGTAAAATTTGCTGCACATCGGTGTGAACGTTGCGACAGATTAATGCCTTTTTTTTCATTTCAAATTGCACCCACTGTGCCGTGTGTTTGAAAGACCAGTGGGGTGAAAGCTTTCAGACGGAGCCAGTATGTCATGAAGTAACTGCAGCTGGTCAAGGGCAGATTATGTAATTCCACTCGGTGCTAGTGCTGAAATCCTGTCAAAGGCATCTGTGTGAGACAGCTGTAATAAAAATAGACTCGCGTCCCACTGTGTCCGTCACAGACTGGGGAGGTTCCAGCTCCATTCATTCAACAAAATCTCCAACGGGTGTAGCGTAACTGAATGCAGTTATCCCACGAGTTTTATTGCATAAGGAGTCTTAACGCTGCATACCATAGTCTGTAAAAGTAAGGACTAAACCTCTTTAAACAGCAGCTTCTGTAACAATTTAGAGGTCATTGTTTGTTGCTTTAGACTTAGTTAATATAGTTAATATAGTTTTACATGGTGACTTAGACTATCATTAAGCACCGGTAATGGCTCTGAAGTCTTTTATCGTGATCTCATTGCCCCTCACTTCTCTGCAGAGAGTGATTTATGATATTTCAACCTGTCATCGTTCAACTAAAAATATGACGGTGAGATTCCTTCCTGCGATTCTAAGCACGGGATTTCAACTTCTATATCGGACGGTGCCTTTCTGCGCTAGGCACGCCGCCAGGAATTCACACTGCACGGGGCCGTCTGCTTTATGTCCCATGTCCTATGTTAAAAAAGTAGTCAAATTCCGGAATTCCATACAGACTTTGCATCGCACTGTGCCTTTTTTGTAATATGTGCCTTGCGTGTGCGTTAGGCCTATCTGTGGTTTGTGTGCGGTCTGACCTTATACACATCTATGCATCACTTAACATACCAGGATTTTCACAATAATTATTATTATGTATGTTACATAACTAGACTATACAGATTATAACTAGAGTAGCTGCAAATTCTTTGCATCAAGTGTATAGTTTGTTTGCAATAAGATAGCACTCCTCTACAACCAATATTGCATAAGCAGATCTAAAAATAGTCTGTCCAGATGACTTGTACAAACTGTACAACATATCTTACTTTGTACACCGGGTCCATAGTTCTTTTGGGAAGCTTGAATATATTGTACACTATTTTTCATTTTAAGCAACGCCTATACACTCTAACAGCAAAGTGACAAAAAACAACAGAACTCGTAGTCTAAAGTATTTCGAGAGTAACTGCAACAATTCAATTCATTTGTTATGCCTTTTGCGACAGATTATATTTTTGTTTCTTTATTAAATAATATGTTCGACTATACTGCTGCACAAGAAACTGTCAATTTATAATGTTCAAGCTTCGAGCTGTTAGATAGTGTTACAAATAAATCATTTTAGCAAACTGCTGTCACTGTGGATTATTATTACTACAAACCAGATGCTTTTCTTTGCAGCCGATCTTTTACTTTGAAATCTTTCACGTGAAATAAAACTGCTACTCAGATTTAGCAGCATGAAATACGCACTTCAGCGCCGCTGCCAAACGCAGAAGCCTAAACACGCTGCTGTGAACACAGCGAGGCAGACTGCCAAGCACTTCCGGGTTCGCATGAGCTAAACTTTCAGGCCAATCACCGCGCGAGTTTTCCTCTCCCGACAGCCAGCCGTCTCCCGTCGCAAAGGTCTGCGAGTACGTGCCTGAAGTCAGGTCGGCTGCGTACGGAGAGAGGAAGCGGCCTGAGTTCATGTTAAAAAGGTCCAAATTAAGTGCTACTGTGCCGTACCTTTTACTGCATACAGACAACTAAATAGGTAAAGAGGTTATTATGGACACATCCCAGTTATAATACATGTTTTGGTGTCAATGCCCATTTTGTTAATTCCAGATGTGTTTTATGTAAATTAAGCAGCAGAGGGCGTAAGACAGGGGTACAAACAGGACTGGATGTCAGTCCTTCATAGGGAACTACATCCACATGCCCCCACTTACCATTGAAGACAACAAGGTCAAGTCCTCAGTATTTTTTCTTCATCTCCAATAACCATGATCCTTTACAGGGTACACCTAGGAAGGGCTAAACACTTTTGATCTAGGTCTTTTTAAAATCCTGGCTATGGCCCTGTACATGTACAAATACCATAGGCTTGAACCCCCCCCCCCCCCCCCACACACACACACACACTCCAACACACACACTCCAAGAGGCATAAGACAACTGTCATTTGCTGAGACACCATGCCACACTTAATTTAGTTTGCTGTATTCTAAAAGTAGATGCTCACATATTTGTTCTTAAAATATCCATACAGTAAATAGGAATAATTTTTAAGGTAACATTTCCCACAGCCTTGACTAGGATAAGTTGTTGAAAACAGACTGATTCATAAACTGAAATTTTCTATTCTATCCAAGCATTTTTCATACAGCTTATCCAATATTCCCAGAATGCATTGAGCACGAGATGTAAACATTGTAACTTTATAGAGTATTCTAAAAACTCACAACACAATATCTGTGTAACGGGAGCAGTGTAAATGTATATTCCCTTTTAAATTTGTGAAATATTTAATAAGCTACATGGTATTTAAAAATCACTTCTTGAAAATAATTTTTAAATGCCATGCATATATATATATATATATATGCTACCACTGATGTACTTTTTAAAATTTGTACAGGTTTATTTGTACCTCTTTAAAGGCTGTGATAATCTGCAGTGTAACCAATAACAAACTTTAAGATTAGTAATATTTACATCAGATGACAAATGCGGTACTAAAGTACCTTTTTTACCATCAGCAGTGTTTTTTGAAAGAAAAGTATTGATTTTAATTATAAAACTTACTAACAGTTTAATCATTGTTAGACGTGTTTATATTTGTATTGCGGCCATTCATGTAAATATTTAGTATGTCACAAAAATTGATGATTAACACGTGGCCTAGATTTATTTATGTGTATCACCCGTGCTCTGTGACCATGAACTCTTTGGATAGTATTGCCTTTTTTTCTTTTTTTTGTAAACTACGCATTATCAAAGATTATTTAAATCGATTAATTTTTTACACATATTTGCATAACATATTCTTTCGAAAGGCACAAAATACACTCTGATTTTAATCTGCTGTCATTCATCATGTTGTTCACAAGCCAGTCTCCGAAGACGAAGCGCCCCTTGTTAGACTGAATAATATATTCACCGATGTTTTTACTCATCAAAATCTGAATTTAATGTCTCTGAATCAGACTTAACCGAAGTAAGTTATCTCGACATATCACAATGCCTCTGAAAAGTCTCACTAAACAGGAGTAATCTGAATTATTTGTTTTTGTAAGTATTTGTCTTTTTCGCTCTATTTTGGCATCCTCAGAGCTGTCACTCAGTAATGTTCGTAACTAAATATCTGAACAGTAATGCAAAACACCTGTTACAAAGTTATATTATTAGACAATAATAAGAGGAGATTTAAATATCAAAGAAAATTGGCATTAGTTCGATAATGAGCAGTAAGCTTCAAAACAACCTGCTTGTGGTCCGTATCAAGTAAATCATTTATTTGTTTCACCAGTATATGAACCATAAAAACACTTTGGCGAAGAAATAATTCGTTATAAGTTTTAATAGCAGCCGACAGAGGTCCGCCCTGAGTCTGAAATCTAAAATGTGTCAAAGCCCACAATCCACTTTCTCCGGCACATACACGCAAGGTCAGAGGCATTCTGATCGCTGATTGGCGACGTGTAACTTCGCCATGCTGCCATTGGCCACTTGGCTGGCATTAATAACGAAATATGCAAATCAGCTTGATATCCCGGTTGCGAGCGCCGGAGACTGTGCCAGTGGGGTTCAGCTGCGCCGAGGAGGGGGCGTGTGGAAAGGAAACAGGCAAGATAACGCATAAGAAAATCTTTGCATCATTAATTTGCAAATGATCGTTCGCGCCGTCCATTGATTCAGCTGCAGCGACTTTATATTTGGGTATTTCTGACGGTAATCTCGATGAATTGCACCAGGTAAAATGCAAAAAATACGACGTAGGTCCCATCAAAAAATAACCCAGCATCAAAGTTTACGCGTAACATTTGACGTGGTTTTCTGTGCGATGATATTGATTTAGCTTTCTTCGTTTTATGTTATTCGTGAGTTGTTGCTTTAAAAAAAGACCTAACGTAACATATTTTTGCTACATAAGGAAAAATCATGAATGATGAATAATAGGTCTTCTGAATGCATTTTTAAAGTCAGTGAAGTAAATTAAATGATTATGTGTTATGTATTATTATAAAGTTGAAACAACGTTTATTACCATTGCATATTGCAAAAAAAAAAAAAAAAAAATCATGTTAGAAGGTATGTTAATCAGTTTTAACTTACTTATCCTATAGTGTTATCTCAGTAATAACCATTAAACTCTGGATAAAATTACATTGTTAGTTTCCTTGTCATGTTTCTATATGCTGTCTTAATTACTAACAGTGGCTTCTTTTATAGGGTACTGCATATCTTGAACCCCAGGCCAGTCCCAGATACCATCATGCCTGTTGACGTAGCAATGAGAATCTGCCTGGCACACTCTCCCCCTCTCCGGAGCTTCCTGAGTTCGTACGAGGAGTGCAGGGCCAGGAACCTGGTCAACAGGTACAAACCACTGCGGCCATGCATCAGCAGCAAGCAGGAAATGCAAACGGCCAGCTTGGGATGGAAAAGTCAGAAGGCCAAAGGAAAGAAGAGGGTGGTCTTTGCCGACTCCAAAGGTATGTCACTCACAGCCATCCACCTGTTCTCAGAGTCTGAAGAAGACCCCCTGTCAGAACTGCAGTTTGACCTGACTGATATCGGGGACACTGCAGTCGGTTTGAAAACCGCCAGAGAGAAGGGCTTGGCTCTTGACTTCCTTCAGCCTGCAGCAGATTACCTGGACTTCAGGAATCGCCTCAAGAACAACTTTGTGTGTCTGGAGAATTGCACACTTCAGGAAAGGTCCTTGGCCGGCACGGTAAAAGTCAAGAATATTAGTTTTGAGAAGTCGGTGCAGGTGCGGATAACTTTCGACACGTGGAAGACCTTCACGGACGTGGATTGCACGTTTATGAACAATGTGTACGGCTGCACAGACACTGACACCTTCTCCTTCGTCGTCGACCTGCCCGGTACCATGCCCCACGATGAGCGAGTGGAGTTCTGTGTATGCTACAAGACCCAAGACCAGACGTACTGGGACAACAATGATGGGAAGAACTATGGGCTGCTTCACACAGAGTGGGAGAGCAATGGCCGTCCCTCTCAGCACACAACACATAAAAATGTATCAGAGATCAAATGCAGCAGCAAACGGCCTGAGATGGAGTTCGACCAGTTTGGCAGTCCCAGGACGTCCAGCGGATTCTTCCCTGAGTGGCAGAGCTGGGGTCACGTTGACAACAGTGCCCCCTACTGGTAACTACCCAGGGCAGACTGAAGACGTCTGCTATACTTCACATGTGGGGGCCTGAACAACAAGATACATGTCCTGATATGTCCTGTGTGATTCCCCGTTTTAGGAAGACAGCCTATCTATTAAAAAAAAGGACCAGGGAGGGACATAGAGCTGTTAAAAAATCCTTTCCTAAGTTTCCTACCTTTCATTTTATTTCAGGCCATTTTGTGGGAAAGTCGTTACAGTGCATGAACAAATGGTAGAAGGGGATGTAACTACACTAAATTCCAAATTTAATTTGAGTAGTATCCAAATACCCGGATTGTTATGTAATATGGCACCCTTGAGATTATTAAGGTTAACATAGATTTGTTTCAAAAATGAAATGTTTCATTGTACCTAGAAAAAACGTCAAAGGCACGAGGACAGAGGCGGAAAGGTTTTCTAATGCGTGCCATGAACTAAAAGGGTTTCATAATTTTCACCCGATAAACTGTTATATAGATGCCTTCCTCTGTTGCCTGTTTTCTTGTAAACGACGGAATAGTACTTCTGAAATACTCCGTCTTTAAAAAAGAAAAACGCTAAAGCAAGGCTGTGTCTGCAGGTTGACATTCTTGTGGGTATTTCTGAGAAGAAACAGCATTTCTGGCACTATGCATAGATTTATATATTCTGCTAGTTTTATGTGCAGTGGAGACGGAATCTTTTCTTAAACGTGTGTAGAAAAGTGCCTTTGTCTTTAGACGAGCATAGGTGAAATGCACTTATAGAGTAATTTAGTGGAACTCCCTGTTTAACACAGAAGGACCTGACGCCCATTGATAGATGGTGTGTTCATTTCACCAGAAAGTTGTTTTAACAGAGGAAAAAAGAGGGTGAGACTTTTTTGCACTGATTGAAATATGCCTGTGGAGTCTGCGAATGGTAAAGGCGAGTCACTGGTTTTTAGCGGGTCCTTCATATTGAAGGTTTGTTAATATAACTGCACCGTTCGCGCAATGACATACAAAGCAACAGCAATAAAACAAGGAAATTGTAATCCTTCCACACCCCAGCCAGCTCCCAGACGGTTAAAGATATTAACCTGCCCCTTTGCACATACGAGTTTGCCTGTTTTTATCTGGTTAAAGATCCCGCTGCACTACTTTTCTATTCAGCCAGTTCACTGCTCGTTTTATCGTTGTGTTGCTTTTGCATTGTCGTTTTTTTTTAATCCCACGCTGTGCGATTGCAGTAATATGTGAAGATGGGGAAAAGTAGCGAAAGAGTTAAAAAGTTATCTGTGAGGTATGCATGTCACGGATGTGAGGGGTGTCTGTGGCCGGGGGTCCAAAGGAAAAGTGCGACGAGTGAATTTTTTTTTGTGCGTCTTTTTTGGTCCTTCCTGTTTGATTGAGCACTGTTTATCTTGACACTGAAAATGGTGGATGTTGTGTAAATTGCTTCGTTGGTGCAAGTGTAAAGTGGAGGTGAATGTCAAGGGCTACGCCAGTCGATTTTCTATTGCAAAGAAGAATCTCTGTAAGAGCAATTTTCTGTTCAGCCGTTTGCGTTGGAAATAAAATCTAATGTTGATTTTGGGAAAGTTCACGAGTGCCGGTCTTTTCTCATGTATGTTTGATAAGTCATTAAACAAACACACGCAAGATTATTTTAAGCACAAAAAGATTAGATATTGACGAACTCCTCAGTTCAAATGCATTACTATCCTCTTGTGGGCAGAGGAAAATTGACAAGCGTGTATGCTTTAAATAAATAACACTTAATGACACCAAGCGCACTGGAAGTTGTTTTCTGTTTGTAAGTAATTTCACAAAGTCATATTAGGAAATCTGAATTGCAGGAAGCCTCAAGTCTGTCCACAATAATTGTACAATAACTCAAAACAGGTAATATGGAGAGCAAGGCCATAACCGTGGAGTCAACACTGGGGGGGATGGGCAGGCCGTAATTATATATTGGGGGGACATTGGGAACACATCTAAATCACTGGGGGAGGGGGGCGTGTATCCCCCAATATATATTACCTCCTTGATTGAGAGTAAAGATGCCCCAAAAATACAGAAAATGATAAAAATACTACATATTGTTCATATGAAATGCGATTCATATAAAACGATAAACATGATATTAATATTATCTGCAATGCACTGGCGTCCTGTGCAGGGAGTTTCCCTGCTACCTGTTATAGCTCCCAGGCTCCCTGCAATCCTGACCTGCGTGAGCAGATGGATGGGTTTGCCATTATTATTATTATTAATTATTGCACTTAAAACATTTGTAATAATACGATAATTGTTTTTTTTAAAAAACTAGGGTGTGTGCTGAGCTACATCTAGCATTTTGTTGGTTAGCATTAGCCTACTAGTGTCTCCCTGCCAATTCTTAGTCCTACTGTAGAAATGTGACACACGGCATTAAAATATCACTCAGGGCGTTTTGTTATGACTCTGATATATTAAAGGTGAACGCTGAGGGAATTTGTAAAGGCCCCCTGGGACCAAAATGGATTTCGTTAAGGTGGTCCCACATCGGAGCAGGATTGACAAAGAAGCTCATCTCACGACCTCTGCTTGGCACCCCGGCTAAGCCAGCTGGATCGCGGCCATGTAGGAGGAGCTGCCTCACCTTCACCTTCACACATGGACGTCTGAACGTTCTTCACACATTAAATACCTCACAGAAGGAGAAACAGTCAGTTCTTTGCAGAATATCAATATGTGCTTAACTTGTGCTTTTTTAAGCAGTTAAGGTACATATAACTTACAAATATATATATACACACACGAAAAATTGACCCACTACTCTGGTTTCCTGTATTTTTGCACAGGCCTGACATAAACAATGCAAAATAAGTTCTCTGCCCAGCTACAGGAAGGTTAGGGAGTCTGGCTTCCTGCTGTTATCTTATCCATCCCCAAGGAGCTTAAGCATGTGCTCATACCCTGAATGGCCCCTGATAAGCTAAACAAGTAAAGCCTGCAAATATTTACAAACCGCAATATAGAATTGCAATATAGCAGTTTAGGAATGTAAAATATGCAAATATGCTTTTTGTCTGATTTGCATTCAGTATTCCTATAGCGGAATGGCAAAAAAAATTGGAACGAAAACTTATGTATAGCATGATAAGCCTTAACTAATTTCATGTTTTTTAACTACAGCTGTTCTGTTTCAAAATAAAATTCGCTAAAATGCAGGATTACTAAATAAGGGAATGACTGCTGATTCTGCTCTGTCTAAATAGGGTAACTGTTTTTCCTGCTTTGGAGTTGAGGAGGACAGTGCTGCACACAGGACGAGCAGCACAGTGACGGCTAATGGTCACGTCTGAGCTGCCCGCTCATCCCCCTGGCAGCGGGCATTAGCTACATCGAGCTGCCCGCTCCCACGTCACAGCATAGATCAGCAGAAGTTGTGACTAGGAGGCATAAGGTCTATGGTGGGGGATGGGTGCATTTAGCAGCTGATCCACTTGGGGGGCCCAGACTGACCCCGCCCTGAGCTGATTAATTGACCTGCCTGCCGGTGACACATATCTGCGCTTGTCGACTCGCCGCAGGAACGCCGCGTTAGGGGCACATGTGAGCACCAGCCGCTGGCCTGGTAAACAAAACCCGCTGACGTCCTTCCTTGGCCGCCTGCCCAAACCTTCTAAATTATGCCCAATTTATGCTGTGTTTACTCGGAACGCTCTGTAAAGCAGCTTCCAAATTTGCCTATTTATACAGTTGTATTTTAATTTACTGGGCCAAGTCAGATTAGGCGCGTCGCAGAACGGAACTACAGAAGCTTTGTCCCAACCAAGCATCTCCAAAAGTGATTCTGAAATACTGTACACTTTCAGAGTACTGATTCATTATTATGTAATATATATATTTTAATGGTATTTATTTAAAAATGTAAAGGTTACATTTTATACTTTGATGCATCCTGAGTAACTGATGATGAAAGTCCAGTATATCCAGTACTATCCTGTATATAATATGCTATATTGCTACAGGCACCTCATCCAAGCAAAGATTTGGTTGTTAGACAGCACTACATGCCCTTCTCAGTGTTTCAGCAAGTCACTGCCTGCCTTGTCTGGGTAGGAGGACACGCCCAGGAACCGTAAGTCGTGTGTAACGTGATTTCCACATCGTATCTTGTATAAACCTCCATTTTTTTTGACATCCTCCTGAGTTCACTTGCCAAAACTGGGCCACCAAGCTTTGCCCCTGGAAATAGTGAGCCTGTCCCCCCTGCGGTATATTTAGTACTGTCAGGAATCAGTTATCCTGAGCAGGATCATGGTGGGTCTGGGGTCTGGGGTCTGGGGCCTACCCTAGCCAGCGTCGGACACAAGCCTTGTACAACCTGAATGGTATGCCAGTCCATCATAGGGCAAAAGTAGACAAAAGTATTGGGACACGCCTCTTAATCAATGAATTCAGGTGTTTCATTTAGATCCACTGCCATAGATATATAAAATCAAGCACCTAGCCATGCAGTCAGGTTTACAAATTTTTATGAAAGAATGGGTCATTCTGAAGAGCTCAGTGAATTCAAGCGTGGTGCTGTCATAGGATGCTACCTTTGCAATAAGGCAGTTCGTGAAATTTCTTTCCTGCTAGATATTCTACAGTCAACTGTGGTATTATTCTAAAGAGTTTAGGAACAACAGAAACTCACGCACAAAATGACGGACCACAGAAAGTAACAGAGCAGGGTCAATGAGTGCTGAGGCGCATAGTGTGTAAAAGTCTCCAACGCTCTGTTGACTCAGTACTGAGACTGTGCACCAGGAGCTTCATGGAATGGGCTTCCATGGCCAAGCAACTGCATGCAGGCCTCACATCACCAAGTGCAGTGCCAAGTGTCAGATGCAGTGATGTACAGTATAGCACACCGCCACTGGACTCTGGAGCAGTGAAAACATGTTCTATGGAGTGACGATTCATGCTTCTCTGTCTGGCAGTCTGACGGACAAGACTGGGTTTGGCAGATGCCAGGAAAATGTTACCTGCCTGACTGCACTGTGCCAACTGTAAAGTTTGGTGGAGGAGGGATAATGGTATGGGGTTGTTTTTCAGGGGTTGGGCTAGGGTCCTGACTTCCAGGGATGGAAACTCTTAATGCCTCAACATACCAAGATGTTTTGGACAATTCTATGCTTTGTAGAAACAATTTGGGGAAGGCACCTTTCTCTTCCAGCATGACTGTGCCCAAAGCAAGGTCCATAAAGACATGATCGGGTGAGTGGTGAGTTTGGTGTGGAAGAATTTGACTGGCCCACACAGAGCCCAGACCTCAACCCCAACACCTTTGGGATTAACTGGAAAAGAAATTGGGAGTCTCACAAATGCTCTTCTGAATGAATGGGCAAAATGTCCCATAGATGCACTATAAAATCTTGCGGAGAGCTTCACCAGAAGAGAGGGGAACAACTCCGTATTGATGCCTGTGGATTTAGAATGGGACGTCATAAAAGTTCCTGTAGGAGTAATGGCCAGGTGTCCCATACTTTTGTCTATATAGTATATGCTCCTCATGAAGGTAACCCAGCAAGACTGTCTTGAGCCTTGAGGCACAAATTGCCAAAGTCCAAGAACACTTTAAGCTGAGAAGCCAATGGGTGCTCAGGGAGGTCCATCCTCACTCTTGTTCAGATTTATTTTTCTGACACTTTTATCTTAAACATTTTACAATAGAGGGAAAGGGTTACGATTTATGTCTGTTCCCTGGGATATGGGCCCACAACTTTTACATTGTTAGCACAGTGCTCTACATGTTGAGCTGCAGGAGCATGATTCATTCATGAAAGATCAGCATAGTCACAGAGTCTCAGGTTCGAGGCCTCTGAGAGGAAGACTAAGGCATTCAATGGACAGGAGACAGGAAACACCCAGGGAGGAAGCAGACGCGTAGGGAAGCCTGGCCTCCTCTGGGCGGCTGTGGGCACGTAAAGTAAAGCGAGGCGAATCCAGGCAGATGGCAGAGGAGCACTGGGGGGCAGGTAGGGGCTGGTGAAGCAGCCAGGGCAGCCGATGAGGTGGCATTAGGCAGGTGGCAGGCGGAGGGGGGCCTCCGAAGGGGAACAGGGATAAGCAGGCAGGGACAGAAACATGATTATGCAAGACCGCAGGGTGAGGATCATAAAGAGTCACGGCAGGGCCCAATCAGCGCCCCCTGCTGGCTGAGCTGTCAGCCCAGAGTATATGTGGCTGCTGGGATGGGGGTTCTGATAGCCCTGCAATGAGGCAGGTGCTTCCAATGGGCAGTGATGGTGATGAGAGTCTGTGCTGTTGGCGGGACCCTCCCCTGCCCTGCCCCCACCACTCTGTTCATCTCTACTGTGTGCTGCTGGGACTTGTTCTTGTTTATAGGGCTCTGATAATGATTATACTCTGATTAAATGGGGAAGGTCGTCCCCATGGTAACTAACAGTCCAAAGGTCCATAGTTGTCAGTCAAAGCCCCCTCTAACTTTTATGAAAACATTACTATCACCGCTTCCTGTAACTACCCATAACCTACAGCTATCATTAAACATTATAACTAGATACTATACCACTATCCTTACCATTATTAAACAAACCATTAACACTACCGGGAAGAGCCTATACCAGTGAAAGTAGCAGGTGTGACATGGTGCCCTCGCCACGTGCTTGTCAGTACAGGGAAAGCGTTGGGGTGAGATCAGTACCGTTCCAGTTTGTCATGGACAAATGTCCAAAGTGTCTGCCTGGGGATGGAATGGCTGGCCTTGTGAGATTTAAGAAGGAGCCGACTGTGACCTCATCCTAAAGAAGAACTCTGTCCTTCTACAGGAACACAGTGCGTCATATACCAGTTAGAAGGCTCCACATGTGTATACCTACAGCCTGTATACCTCCCTTTGGTCAGCAGCCAGTACCCCCGTGTATACCTCTCTCTGGTCAGTGGCCTCTTCGCCCGTGTATACCTCCGTTTGGTCAGCGGCCTATACCCCCGTGTATACCTCCCTCTGGTCAGCGGCCTGTTCCCTCGTGTATACCTCCCTTTGGTCACCGGCCTGTACCCCCGTGTATACCTCCCTCTGGTCAGTGGCCTCTTCCCCCGTGTATACCTCCCTTTGGTCAGCAGCCTGTACCCCCGTGTATACCTCTCTCTGGTCAGTGGCCTCTTCCCCCGTGTATACCTCCGTTTGGTCAGCAGCCTATACCCCCGTGTATACCTCCCTCTGGTCAGCAGCCTGTACCCCCGTGTATACCTCTCTCTGGTCAGCGGCCTGTTCCCTCATGTATACCTCCCTCTGGTCAGCAGCCTGTACCCCCATGTATACCTCTCTCTGGTCAGCGGCCTGTTCCCCCGTGTATACCTCCCTTTGGTCAGCGGCCTGTACCCCCGTGTATACCTCCCTCTGGTCAGCAGCTTGTACCCCCATGTATACCTCTCTCTGGTCAATGGCCTGTTCCCTCGTGTATACCTCCCTCAGTTCAGCAGACCTGCTTCTGTTAGTTCACATACATTGCAAACCTTCTCAGCTAATGTGCTGTAGGACACAGTGACCTAGGTTCACTCCCAAATTTAAGAAGTTTTGGAGGGTACAAAATAGCACACCTCAGTAAATCATTAAATTTCTATCTCATCATCCCCCCACCTCCCTCTCTGTGAGTCACCGTTACAGAAATGTAGAATTTTCCACTTCTAAATTGGGTTCTTGTACCCAGCTGTGTTTTGGAATTGGAATGGTGTCTAATCTGATGTTGTTCTCATGCAGCTTTTAAGAGTGGTGACATTGTGGCCCAAATGACCCCCATAGAGTGTGGTCTCGGTCAGGCCCACCAAAGTGTATCCGCTGGTGTGACGGCGTGACCCAGTGAGGCCTCCATAGAGTGTGGTCTCAGTCAGGCCCACTGAAGAGCATCCACTGGTTCTGCTGGATGGGGGCTTGCTCGGGGACCCAATGGTGATGTCATTCTGCTTACCCTAGTTTGAACTGATGATCTTTTGATCAGAGGCATAGCATCCTAATCCAATGAGCCACACAGCGCCCCCTGTATCGGCATACATGCATCGCACCATACAGCATGTGTAATTACTGAACTGTTCTCTGCATATAGGCAAGATCGTGGTAATTATCCTGGATGATGTTACGCCTATCTGGGTAACGGTTTTCTTTCATGACAAAGTAAAGCCCATTGGCATCCAGCTGTGTCCATCTGGAACAGAGTTCACTCTTCTTAATGTTGCCTTTATACTTGCTCTGGTTGTGGGTGTAATGAGTCCTCGTCACCATGGAGACCCTTAGCATATTACACGAAGCTTCTTTTTTCCAGTCCTCTGAGTCAGTAGGGCTTGGCGTTACCAGCTGAAGCCGTCATGCATGATGCCCCGGAATATGCCGGCCTTCCTTTTGCAGGAGGGTCCCATGCCTGTGGGTCTGTGTGTCTGAGGGCGACATCCCTCCGGGGGGGGGGGGGGGGGGGGTCCCTATTGGCAGTCCCATCATGAATGGCCCTGCCTCATTTTTGCATCTCCCCTGCTGAGCTATCAGGTTTCCCTCAGCAGAGTCTGTACACAGTAATTAAAGCTGAGTCTGAACGCTAAGGAAAGAGCTAGATGGGTTCCTAAGGCGAGCTCCACTATGTGGGACAGGGAATGGAGGAGACCCAGCCCAGGGACAGTGAGACCGGTCCCTTTGTATCAGACGGGCCCGGGACCAGGACCCATGCAGCTGGGCCACACCATGATCTGAACCTCCACTTCACCTCACCATGGAAATGCTTCTTATCTGTAGAGAAGAGCCCAGCGATCAGGCTGACATTTACAAACCAACACGTGTCCAGATGTCTCCTGCTGGATGAATTCTTAATTCGCTGAGGGTGTGATTCGCTGCCCTCAGATAAACTCCCCTGTGCTCTTTATTACCAGACTTCCATGTGAAAGTGGCCAAACACACATAGATGACAGACGGTTACAATGGGCATCACATCTCCGCTCTGGGGGTGCAGTCCTTCAGTCTCCGGGTAGCCTCAGTAATCTCCTTACTGCTCAGTGTCGGTCAGTAACAAACAACGGATCCATTTCCTGCCTGTTAAGTATTTGTGCTTATTCACCAAAGTTGGCCGAGGTGACAGAGCTTCTGTTCATAATAAATGTGGATGGTGGTTTAGCAAAGAGACGATGTTTAGACCTACAAAGCCTCACTCCCCCCACAGACAGATACAGGCTGACTCTGAGGTTTGGCTCAATGTAATGTGTTCATACTGAAATCTCAGTGAATATCTGATCTCACCTACTACCATCACAGGAGAACACATTTACCTTCAGCAGATGCATTTATCAAAGGTGACATACAATTGAGAAAGCTTGGTTAGATAGTCCTACAGCTATCATGGGTTAAGAGCCTTGCTCAAGGATCCATTGGTGATTTGAACCAGCAACCTAATGATCATAAGCACAGCATCCTAACCTTCTGAGCTGCACAGAACCGCCTGGAACTTTCAGAACCTCTATTTTTCACCACATTTGTTTCCTTTGCCATGATGTGCCACAGAATCGTGCAGGTGGCGTTGTGCTTGTAGCAGTGTCTTACTGGTCATTTCTGGACACTGGCTGCTGGTGTGGCTTCTAGCAGCAGAGCTGTGGGTCATAGCATTGGCCTCTGGTATGGGGGTGTCACAGACCCTCCTAAACCATAAGGCAAGGTCTGACGTCACACTCGTATCAGCGTCACAGTACCGGCTGTCAGCCACACGCCTCTGACTCGCACATAATCCTTGGCTGTGGTCACTCAGTCACTCCGTCCATCAGATTTGGGGGCTTTGGCTTGTGACTCATTGATCAGCTTCTGGCTGTGCTGTGTTCTTCTCCAGCTTGTGTCCGCGTGTAGCAGGGGCACACAGCCAATGTGAGGGGGAGTGGTGGGACATTATTCTAATGCAGGTTCTAATCTGCTGCTGTTAGGACAGGAAGTCACCCACAGGAGTGACCCTCCACCCTGCCTACCACTTAAAGCCATCCCTCTCATTTGATCCTGAGTTTGAGCTGCGCCACCCACTGGTGAGTTTGAGTAACACGGTTGTGCAGCTGATTTCTCAGCAACAAGCAGCAGGTGTCTGACTTGGCTGGATGAAGCCCTTGGGTATAGAGGAGCCTTAACTGGGCCTGAGAGGGTAATGAAGCCTGAAAGGCCTCGTGCGGGTGTGTAGGTACACTAGCTGTCGTTACCCCCTAATCACATGACCTGACACAGAACAGTGAGCCTAGATCAGGTTCTGGCTGCACACTGCAATTTAAACCGGACTGGAGAGTGTCTCTGAAAGGCAGCAGCCATCAGCTCTGAGCTCTGCTCACCTGTGATGTTAAAACCATCTCAATACCACCTCATAAAGGATACAGCAATTCTTTCAAATTAAAACTTTGATTATAAATGATTTGTAAACACGAACTTCACCACAGCTTTAGTGCTTATAGGGGAACATGATGAAAATCCCTGTTTATCTTCCGAAAGACAGTCAGCTGCTTGTTCCCCTTTGGGAGCAGCTTCTGATCAAAGCTCTTGGAGTGATACCACTGTCCGTGTTTTGGACTTGAAAGGCTTTTGCATCCAATTTAAAATTGAAACTGCCGTAACTTAATAAATCACACTGCCGGTTTCACGAGAAGTCGGGAGGCTGCACAAGTATGTAAATGTACAAAAGTGCCACGCCGGCCTGAATGCAGGGGGCGCTCTGTGCCACGCTGCCCTGAATGCAGGGGGCGCTCTGTGCCACGCTGCCCTGAATGCAGGGGGCGCTCTGTGCCACACTGCCCTGAATGCAGGCGGTACTCTGCACACAGCTCCTGTTTTAACAACCATCATGTGACGCCTCCCCGGCCGATTTTTGTCCCGTTATAAGATTCTTGAATTTACCTGCAAAGATGTATTTGCTGCAGGGACCCAAACCTGTTGATTTTTTTAACTGCTAATTATTAGTTATTCCCCAGGCTTCAAAAAGCAGGTGAAATAGGACCTCTTATGACCGATGGAGAGTTTAGCATGGCTAATCTGGGAGGCCGTCGATAAAAAGCGACATCATGCTTTTACCTCAGAGGCCCAATAGTGCGTCTGGCACTGCCAGATGCAAACAGGTGGGTCGTGTGTCTCTCATGGAAGTAATTCAGCAGAAATGTGGACCATCTGGGGGTCCTCGAGGGCTGGTTTGAGAAACACTGATATAATAAAGGCAGCCCTGCCTTTGCCCCTCGGCCACTCGAGGTTAAGCGTGACAGCCACGCGTACACGGCACGTCGGGGTGAGTAATGGACCCTGCGGACCAGACCAGGCCGTCCGTCTGGCGTGGATGTATTATTCCTAAAGTGGCTCAGAAGTTTCCAGAGTGTTGACCTACTTGCAGATTGTTAAATTGCGGGCTGCTGGGTGTCTGTATTGTGGGGGCAGGGGGGCCGGGGGGCCAGGTCTGGGGCTGGTTTATATTTCGAGGTGGTCTGTGTCTGGAAGGAGAGTGGTCTGTATTTGTGAGGGAGGTTTGCCTCACCGCTTGCATGCTCAGATGCTCCATGGCGGGTGGAGAGCTTGTCTAGCTGCACGTGTAGCGGTACAGACACCCGCAACAGCAAGTGGCACAATTATCCTGTGAGGCCCAAAATGAAGTTTGACCATCATAAATGACAGTGATGCAGCCGTCCTGGACTGCTGGGGGGAGGGGGGGGTGAGTGGGTGGTGAGGGGGTGATGAGTAGGGGGA